>JANBXA010000651.1:13407500-13812500 GCA_030556225.1 Cricetiscus sungorus | reverse complement strand
CTTTAGTTCCCAGCACCCACATCAGATGGTTCACACCATCTATCCATCTATAACTCCATCTCTGGGAAATCAAATGCCCTCTCCTGGCCATTGCATAAACACACACACACACACACACACAATAATAATAATAATAATAATAATAATATATTACTAATAAAATCTTTGAGTGCTGGGAGAGGGACAAGACGGGAGTCACTCCTAACAAGGTGTGAGGATATAGAGGCCCCCAGTGCTAATTTCAGGTCAAGGTTCCTTCACTCAGGCCAACACAATCTCTGGGACCTCCAACAAGCACGTGCCCATGAGTGAGCAACTCCTACTTTGCTCCAACCATGAGGGTGCCATCTTTTTCCCCTATAATTCAGCATATCCTCTCCTTGACTGAAGGAAAAGGTCCTTTTACACTTAGAGTACCCAAAAATGGGGGGAAAGGGAAGAAAAAAGGATCCATTTCACTTAGATGTTAAAAAATTAAAAATTGGAAATCCAATTACTTGGGATTCATCAAAATCCACAGCTACTCAATGCCAGCACACACCCCTTAGAGAAGAAACACAATGCTGGTTAAGATAAAGGAATCCACTGACTGATTCAGCAAATCTACTAACAGGTCAAGGAGGAAAAGCCTATTGTTGTCTGCTAGGTACTGAGAAAACACTGAGGCAGGAGGATCAGGAGCTAGGCCATAGAGAATTCCAGGCTGGCCAAGCTACGTAAGATCGTCCTTCAGAGCTTATTTAATGTTTCTGCTGATAGGGTGGGTGGTGCACACCTTCATCCAGAACCCTAGAGGCAGGCAGGTCTCTGTGCATTCCACATTAACCAGGGCTACGTAATGAGACCTTATCAAAGAGAGGAAGGGAGGGAAAGAAGGAGGGAAGGAGGCAGGGAGTGTTCATTCTGGGGCTGCTGAGACAACTCCGCAGAGGTGCAAGCATGAAAACCTAAGTTCAAATCCCCAGCGCCTACCTAAGAAAATCTTGGCCTGGCCTTTACATGTTATCCAAGGTGAGCCTGGATGCTAACAATACACACAATTGCAACCCCAGCACTACTGGGAAAACAGACACAAGAGAATGCTGGGGCTTGCTGACCACCAACCTAGATAGAGTTCAGGGAGAAACCCTGCCTGGAGGGAGAAAGGCAGGCAGAGATGAGCAGGACACCCATGTACATACACATACATAAAAATAAATTTTTAAAAATAAAGAACTGCTGGGCGTTGGTGGCACACGCCTTTAATCCCAGAGGCAGAGGCAGGTGGACCTCTGTTGAGTTCGAGGCCAGCCTAGTCCACAGAGCTAGTTCCAGGACAGCCTCTAAAGCAATACAGAGAAACCCTGTCTTGAAAAACCAAAAATTAAAAAAAATTTTAAATAAAAATAAAGGACTTTGCTGGGCAATGGTGGTGCACACCTTTAATCTCAACACTCGGGAGGCAGACGGAGCTCTGTGTGTTCAAGACCAGCCTGGTCTACAGGGTGAGCTTCAGGACAGTTCAAGACCAGCCTGGTCTACAGGGTGAGCTTCAGGACAGCCAAGGATACAAAGAAACCCCATCTCAATAAAATAAAATAAAATATAAACATAAAGGACTTTTAAAATTTAACTCAACACGCATTCCTGATTATTAAAAGCTAATATCAGAAGGAAACTTCAAAGCCAGGCAAGCCTTCCCTCACCCATCCCACTCATCTGGGGGAGAGGTCTCAACTGTGACAGTGTGATTAAATCTACTCTATCTCCTCCCTCCCCTGCTGCACCAACAACCCAGGTGTCCTTAGTGGAGTTTAACTTCCTGTCAGAAACAGTGCGGATCGCCTCTGGTCAAGCGTCTCCAGCATGTTTCTCTGAATGAGATGACCCAATCAGTTCCCAACAGACACACTAGTCTCCTGGTCACTGCTTTGTAAAGGAGGAAGAAGGTTCGCAGCTTTTGTTTGCTTACTTTGGTTTTGCTTACTTTCTGGCCCCAGCTCCAAATCTTCTTGCCTCCACCTCCCAAAGGTTATGATTAGAAGAATGTGTCAATATGCCCAACAACAGTTCAGCTCTTAAGGGAGGAAAATAAAACAAAGAGAAGAAAATCAAATAGAGAATGGTAAAGAGAATACAGGGGAATAGGAGAAGTGTTCCCAAGTTCCACTAAATATCATAAAAATAATTATATAGAGAGACCCACAAGATAACTCAGTGGGTAGAGTCATTTGCTGGACAAGCCTGATGACCTAAATTCAACCTCTGGAACCCATGTACAGGTGGAAGATGAGAGCCAACCCCACAAAGTTGTCCTCTGGCCTCTACACAGACATTACAGTGTGCTCGAACACACAAATGCGCACACACACAAATAAATAAATAATATTAGAAATAATAAATACAGTTCTATACACTAACATCAAGCTATCTGAAAAACAAATAAAGAAAATGATCCCATACATACCAATCTAAAAAGAAAAAAGGGGAGAGCCCAGAGAAAAGGCTCAGCAAATTGAAAGCAATGGCTGTTCCTGAAGAAGACATGACGACAGGCAACTCACAAGCATTTGTCACTCCAGCCCAGGAACCCAGTGCCTTCTTCTGCATGAATCAGGCACACACATGGTACATGCACATACACACAGCAAAGCATTCAAACACATTGAATAGGTTTTTTTAAAAAAAAAAAAAAAGAGTGATGCTAGGCAGTGGTTCCAGCACTCAGGAGGCAGAAGCAGGTGGATCTCGGTGAGTTTGAGGTCAGCCTGGTCTACAGAGTGAGTTCCAGGACAACCAAGGCTACACAGAGAAACCCTGTCTGGGGAATAGGGGAAGGGGGAATGGAGTGACATGTGTTGTAGAATACTATTTTGGCTAGGCAAAGGCATGTTACCTTTGTTTATGCTGTGGAGTATTACTTTAACGGTATAAAGGTATGTTACTTTTCTTTATGCTGCATTTGTTTAATGATGTAAAGATGTGTTGCGTTTGTTTCACTTTGCCTGCCTAAGGCACCCTATTGGTCTAATGAAGAGCTGAATGGCCAATAGCTAGGCAGAAGAAAGGATAGGAGGGCCTTGGAGGGAGGATAAATGGGAGGAGAAATCTAGGCTCTAGAGAAAGGAGAAAAAGACAAGGAGAAAGACTTCCAGGGACAGTAGTCAGGCAGCCAACAGACACAAGAAGCAGTGAAAATAAAATATACAGAAGAAAAGGGAAAAGCCCCTGAGGCAAAAGGTAGATAAAGAGAAACAGGTTAACTTAAAAGAGCTAGCCAGAAAAGAGCTAAGGCTGAACATTCAAAGCTATTAAGTCTCCATGTCATGATTTAGGAGCTGGTCGGTGGCCCAAAAGAAAAAGCCTGGCACAGACATGTGCATGGGTTGGAAGAACATATGCTACTGATGGAAGATGCCATTCTGTAAATATGTTTCTCTTATTGGTTAATGAATAAAGCACTGTTGGCCTATAGGAAAGCAAGATAGACAGGACTAGGAGACAAGGAGGATTCTGGGAGATGTAATGGGAGGAGCCAAGATGTAGGATATGAGAGAAGTAAGTTTGGACTCTTTCTCCAGTAAGATAAGACCACTTAGGTAAATAGAAATGAGTTAATAGTTAAGACAGAGCTATCCAATAAGAAGCTCTAGCCATTGGCCAACAGCTATGTAACTAATAGAGTATCTGCGACCAGGCTGGCGGGAAAGCACTCATAACATGCTACCCAAAGTGACCTGCAGAGTCACGCAGTTCCTACTCAGGTCACATGCATTTTTCACTAAAACTGTTATAAGAAATCCTAAATTTTATCTCAAAGAAGCAAAGTAGCCTTGAACAAAAAGAAAAAAAGCTGGAGGTCTCATACTCCCCCAATACCAAATATACTACCAAGCTACAGGAATCAAAATATCAGTGGGGAGGTGACAGAGACACAGTTCCTACTGTCACCCTCAGCACATGGAGCTCCCTGATCTTGTGGTGCCTTTATTTGGACCAAAATAGGGCTCATGGCTTCAACACTGGAAAAAATTTCAGGACTAGCCAATTTATCCAGCAGAGCAGGGAAGTTTTGATTGAGGACATTTTAGTATAAGCTCAAGTAAGAAGAAAGACAAACCCAAGTGTGAGTATGGGCTCCTCAATGGAGAGTAAGGATTACCCATACGGTCCATTTTGGTCTCTCAAGGTACTTCAAGAGGTTACTGGGGGCTGGAGAGGTGGCTCACCGGTTAAGAGTACTGATTGCTCCCCCAGAGGACCTGGGTTCAATTCCCAGCACCTACATGGCAGCTCACAACTGTCTGTAACTCCAAAATCTCACACCCTTCCACAGACATACATACATACATACAGGCAAAACACCAATGCACATAAAACAAAGATAGATAGGAAGAAAGAAAGAAAGGAAGGAAGGAAGGAAGGAAGGAAGGAAGGAAGGAAGGAAGAAAGAAAGAGAGAAAGGTTACTGAAAAGTCTTATTTTATTTCCTGCATTGAATGTTCTGCCTGCATGGATGTATGTGCACAGTGCCCACGCCTGAGGGTGTCAGAGTTGCTGGAACCTGAGTTACATGGTTGTTAGCCTCCATGTGGGTACTAGGGAACCAAATCCAGATCATCTGGAAGAGTCACAAGTGCTCTCAATCACTGTGCCATCATCTCTCCAGCCCCTCTTTGTCTCTTGATAAGAGAAATGCATCTGGCGGATTTATAATCTGATTCTAGGGTTGCCTAATGGTTTTAGAAGCCCTTTCTCTGCAAAAGGAGTTTCTGCTGAGATTCCTAGAAAACTGCAAGTTTATAGATGGAAGAGGGAAACCTCAAGCAGCTGGTAATTGTTCCGCTTTTCTACAGTGTCTTCGACCAGATTCCTGAGTGAGGGGCTCCTATCCTCCTCAGGTCCCCAGAATCTTTCCTGCCTTTCATTCTGCATCAAAACCAGCCCCACCTCTACCCCTGCCTTGCCCCAGCCACCCCCCCCAAAAAGATATGCAGATCAATGAAACAAAACAGAGCCCATAAAGTAAAACTTCACATTTATGGTCAACAGATTTTCAGCAATGGCGCTAACAACCACAATAAAAACTTAGTCCCTTCAGTAAGCAGTGTTGAGACAAGTGGCCACCCACACCCAACAGAATGGAACTATACCCTTAACTCAACCCACATGCAAAACGCAACTCAAAATGGATTATAGACTTAGTGCTAGGATGTGCTCAGTTCAGTGCTGGCCTGGCATTCAGCAAGTTCTGGATTCCACCAACACCTCAGACACCGGGTGAGGTGGTGCACACCTGTGCACCCAGTATGGGAGCGGGGAGGGAGCAGGAAGGTCCAAGAGTCAAGGTTATCCTCATCTACACAGCAAGCCCAAGACTGGCCTGAACTAGGCAAGACCCCATCTCAAGGGGACAGAGAGATGACTCAGCAGTTAAAAGTACATACTGTTCCTCTAAAAACCCTCTTTGGTTCCCAGAACCCAGGCTGGGCAGCTAGTCACCTATACCTCCAGCTCTAAGGGGTCTGATGTCTCTGGCCTCTGAAGGCACATGCACTGTTTTCTTTTTCTTTTTCTTTTTTTTTTTTTTACTTTTATTTTTGCTGGGCAGGGAGATACATGCCTATAATCCCAACATTTGGGAGGTAGAAGCAGGATAAACAGTAAGACCCTGCCTCAAATTTTTTTTTTTAAATTTTAAAATATATACAATGACAAAGACAAAAATATACGTGTGTGTGTGTGTGTGTGTGTGTGTGTGTGTGTGTGTGTGTGTGTGTATAACAAAGTGTTAACTTTTTAAAAATGAAATCCAGTCATTGAAGAATATTTTGATAAAAGAAACAAGCCAGGCACAGAAGGACTAGCCATGTTATCTTAGCTGCATGCAGCAAGCTCATGGAATCTGAAGGTCAAGCTTACAAACTCAGAGAACAGGATGGTGGTTGCCAGGGCACACAGGATGGGGAATGAGATTGTAAATCAAAAGTACCAACTTGTAGATGGGATGAACACATTGTAGTGACTACAGGCAAAATAATTCACTGTGCTTATAAACTGATAAAGTTGGTTTGTTTGCTTTTGAGTCAGGGTTTCTCTGTGTAACAGCTCTAGCTGTCTGTCCTGGCACTCACTGTATGGGCCAGGCTGGCCTCAAGCTTATAGAGATCTGTCGCCTCTGCCTTCTGAGAGCTGGGATTAAAGATGGGCACTACCACCTCGAAGCCTGTTTATTTTTTAATTGTGTATGAGTATTCTCTTCCGTGTCTGTATATGGACCACATGTGCGCAGCACACCAACACACACACACACACACACACACACACACACACACACACACATGTGCGCAGCACACCACACACACACACACACACACACACACACACACACACACACACACACAGGTGAAGTAATAAGCAGCTCTGTAGCTTGTGGTGTAATTTCATATTACTGTACATACATATTAAAACAGGACTATAATGTAACTCTGTGCTTTTTCTTTCCTACTCTTGTCCACTGAACTGTAAAAATAAGTAAAGCTGCAAAGAGTAGAAGAGAAGTAAGTTTCAAAATAGTAGGGCAGGGCAAAGGCTGGGGAGAGGAATCCCAGCAGTTCCCTAATTGAGACTTCTGCTTTCTCCTGTCACTTGCTCTAAAAACCCATAGACATCATAAACGGCAAAGGAGCAGGGAACAGGGTGCGAGTGGAGTGGGTAAGGGTGGCACTGCCACCCTGAGGGACATTAGAAGGGGAAACACCGACTGGAGTAGCCGTGGCAGGGAAAGACAGAGATGGTGGGCCCAGAGACCAGGAAAGCAAGGGAGGGAAGGAGGTTTTGGGAACCAGGCAGGGTCCTGACCCACAGCAGCTGTCCTACTGGGTGTCAGCCACCTCACACTCCAGGCCCTGGAGCAGACTGCCAGCAGCATTCCTCTGAGACAGGCACCCTCTCACTGCCAGGCTGCAACCCTGATGGCAGGCAGGGCCTTCATCGGCATGAGGAGGAGCCATGGGGGGGCGGGGGCGGTGTCACATCAGACAGACCAAGGTCCCAGATCTTAAGCAAAGGGAAAGCAGGGCCCATGTGCCACCTAATCTCCCTGACAAGTGTCCTTTCTACTTCTGTCTAGGTTTTTTGAGACAAAATTCTTACGCAGCTGAAGCTGACCTTGAATCCCTGATCCTCTTGTTTCAGCCTCCCAGTGTTGTGGGGAGTATAGGCCTCGGCGATATGCTCAGCTTCCTTTCCAGTTTTGGCTTGTTTGTTTTGGTTTTTCAAGACAGGGCTTCTCTGTGTAGCCCTGGCTGTCCCGGAACTCTCTTTGTAGACCAGGCTGACCTCGAACTCAGAGATCCACCTGCCTCGGCCTCCTGAGTGCTGGGATTAAAGGCATGTGCCACCACCTGGCTCCTTTCCAGTTTTAAAGCAGTAATTTCCAAATAGATACCTAAGCCTTGAGAGCAGGTGTGTGCTGCAAAATCCCCTTACCTGTCAGTACCAATCTGAGGGGAGAAAGAAACAAATCTAAAACAAAAGCTGCTTTTCTCTGCCCCTCCTCAACCTCATCACACACAAAAGCACTCCTGGCTTTTGTTTTTTGTTTTTTGTCTTTTGGGTTTTGGTTTGTTTGTTTGTTTGTTTGTTTGTTTGTTTGTAAGAAAATAAGAGGCTAGGCAGTGGTGTGGCACCTTTCATCCCAGCACTCAGGAGTCAGAGGCAGGCAGATCTCTTGAGGCCCGTCTGGTCTACAGAGTGAGTTCCAGTGCAACCTGGGCTGCACAGAGAAAACTTATCTGGAAAAAAACTATATACAGACACAAGTATCTCTGCAATATAATGGAACTTCAGAGCCCAGGAGCTGGGAGTATTTTCAGGCAAGCTAATTAAGCTGCCACATTTTATACATAAACATAAGAAACGCTACAAAGTGACTGAGTCCTGTAGACAGGAAGCAGGTCTCAATTTTCAAGTGCCAACACAGGCACCAGCCTGTGGTCCCTGTGCTCTCTGAGACACAGGGAGGCTGTGGCATGCTGAGCTCCACAGCTCCTGGAGGAGACTGCTAACCACACCATGGTCTGAAAGGAGCCTTTGGTCAGAACCCCTGCTTAGGCTCCAGTTCAAAACCACATGAATTCACAGCTAGCACCTCCTGATAACCTGAGCCCCAGGAGTCCAGGCTGAGGGCCCAGGGCCCAGCAAGGCAAGTTCTTTTTCCTGACCTGGGCCAGACAGTCCTCAGTCTTCCTTCCGGTCTACCACCTCCAAAGACCTAGCCTATTCGTAAGAGTTCGATGACACAATGAACACCTAATATGACAATAATTAAACAGCCAGCTGGCCATGGTGGCTTGTGCCTGCAATCTCAGCACTCTGGAAGTGGAGCCAGGACTGTCACAAGTGCTTCATAATGAGTTCCAGGCCAGCCTGGGCTAGAGTTAAGAGTCTGTCTCAGAAAAACAAGAACAAACAAAACCATAAAAAAAAAACAGCAAGAGACTCTGCTTTAGTAGTTATTTCTATTAATACTCCATATTCACACTCGATAATGTGGTTTTACGACATTCAACTGCCCTAAAATTAGGCTGCCCTTGGGACAAATCCAGACTCCAGACACTCTGCATTAAATTCGCCCTAATCTCTGAGCTCTGGACTGGGGAGGTTGGAGCTACAGCCCTAGTCACGGGTGCTGTGCCTAGGAGCTTGAGGGGTGTCCTGCGTCAGACATTGAGAAGCTCCACAACCCCAAACCACAGGCTGGGTGCCAGGCCCATCAGTGACAGTCACTTCCCTTGGCATCTCTGCTCTCCACCTATTAATATTTCAGAGTCTGGGTTTGGCAGCATGACTCACCGGCACCAGCACTCATTCTGAAAAGGAAGGAAGCAATGAATACAAGGCCAAGCGGCCAGAGTTCGCCAATGTCGCAATGTTGTGTCTAGGTCACAGATAGGCGGGGATGGCCCAGCCGGCAGCCACATCTTTTCTTGGTGGTTTGCAGTCACCATTCCTAGCTCAGCTTCAACTCTCCGAGGCTCTATCACTACAAGTCTCCTTAGGGGTTTATTACAAAATATGATCTACAAATATGCTCTACTTCCAAAGCTCACTGACTCAGCCCCCTCTCTCATCAATCATACCCGGGCAGTCCATGTCCAGTCTATCGTCCCTCCAAGATGTGTGAAGTGTTCTCCTTAATCCAACCCTTCCTGCCTGGCCCCTCCAGAGCCAAAAGCTCAAGGCAGCCCTCTGGCCTAACTTTCGGCAGGACCCTTCTGACCACCTTTGCTCTAGCCAGCCCCTCTCATGTCTGCCAACCCAGCACATCCAAAGTTGAACAACTACTACTGAAGCAGACAACCAGCAGTTGTAATTGCCTGATCCAAAACATTCCAAGGGATAAGGGAAGGGAGTAAAAGCAGGTGGCAAGGCACTGGGGTGCTTCTCCCCACACCTGTATTGTGCCCCACATATCTGTCATACAAACACAGGGTTTCTAACAGGGAATCCAGCAACTAAACAGTCATGTCTAAAGATGGCATCACAAATTTCAAGTATGTCCTAGCAAGATACTGTCTTCAGTCAGTCCCATCTTCAGAACGCCTTTCTAAACATCAGACATCTACCAAAGACCCACAACACCAGCTTTACAGATAGGATTTGCTATTTTTTTTTTTTATTGATTGATTGGTTTATTGGGGTCTCATAGCCCTGAATAGCCTCAAAGTCACTATGTAGCCAAGGCTGGCCTTGAATTCTGGACCCTAGTACCTCTACCTCTCAAGGTGGTGAGCTTCCATTTTTTTAAACAGCAATTCATACAATGAAATACTATGCAATTATAATAAAGAATGAAGACCCTGATATGAAAGTTTACCCCAAGGTATGGCTAAGTTAAAAATAAAAAGCAGCTGGGCAGTGGTGGCACAGGCCTTCAATCTCAGCACTCAGGAGGCCAAAGCAGGTGAATCTCTAAGTTTGAGGCCAGCCTGTCTACAGTGTGCGTTCCAAGACAGCCAAGACTACACAAAGAAATCCTGTCCCCCAAAAATAAATAAATAATAAAAAATCAAAATGCAGAAGCATATTTAATGCTGCTTTTGAATAAAAATAGAGAACAGGTAAGTATATCATGCTATAGAAACACTGATGTAAAGGATCTAACTGGGACTGTCCATGCAGGACAGGGGCCATCAGGGGACTATCCTGGGCTAATGGCATCTTCTCACCATATCCTACTTACTCTCAGAAGGTAACATTATGTGAGGCGCCCCTTTTGGCAGCACATATGCAAACACTGGAACAATACCGGGAATACAGCATGGCCTCTGCACACAGATGACTCATAGAGCCAAGAAAAATTCCGTATTAGAACAGAAAAGAATACTGAGCATACTACATATTCAAAAATGGAGGCAGCTGGGGTTGGTTAACAGGATAAAGGTTTTGCCACACAAACCTAATGGCCTGAGTTCAATCCCCAGATGAAAGTAAAGATGCTAGGTGTGGTGGCACACATCTGTAATCCCAGCACTCCTAGCGTGACATAGAGGCAGGGACAGAATTGCTCAGAAGCTTGAGGGCCCAGCTAGCCCATTTCCTCAAGTACACACCGTGGCAGGAACGCGAGAGATGTTGCTGGTTTTTCTTTCCAGCCTGGTCCCACCTAGCCCATTAGCCCCAAAAAAACACAGACACTATATTAATTAGAAAACTGTTGGCAGATGGCTAGGGCTTCTTATTGGCTAGCTCTATCTTAATTATTAACCTATTTCTATTATTAATCTATATATTTCCACATGGTCTTGGCTTACCCAGAGAATGTCCAGACCTGTTACTGTCTTGTGGTCTACACGGCGTATCTCTGCCTACCTTTCCCAGCATTCTCCTAGCCCACCTATCTTCCTGCCTCTATTGACCAGTGTTTTATTCATCAACCAATAAGAGTAACATATATACAGAAGGACATCCCCCATCAGAGAGTTGCTGCCTTACCAAGGTAGAGAAAGAGGCTGGAGAGATGGCTCAGTGGTAAAGAGCAGTGGCCACTCTTCCAGAGGACCCAGGTTCAATTCTCAGCACCCACATGACAGCTCACACCTGTCTGTAACTCCAGTTCCAGGGAGACCAGACACCTTCACATCAATGCATATAAAATGAATTTAAATAAATTAATTTTTTTAAAAAAAGGTAGAACAAACTTGTGAAAGCTGTCCTCCCATCTCCGTACATACATACATACATTATGGCACCCGAACACAGGCACACATTAATAAATGGAGACAAGAGGCCATTGAGGTGGCTCAGTGGTAAGAGCATTTGCTATGCAAACATGGAGACATGTGTTCCAATCCCATAAAAACTGAGCACAGCCACAAGTGCTTGAAGCCCCAGTGCTGGGAGGTAGAGAAAGACCGCCAGCCAGCTCAGTCAAACGGTGAGGTTCAGTGAGAGACCCAGTCTCACTGAGAGGGAAGCTATATAGAAGGCAGTGGAAGAAGATGCCCAGTGTCTTCCTCTGGCCTCTCTATGCATATGCTCAATGGCATGCATATATACACATACACAAATTTTAAATAAATTTTTTTAACAATTATATTACTTTTAATCATGTATATGGGTCTGTGTGTGGCTATGTGAACATGCAAGCTGATGCCCCAAGGCCAGAGACATCAGATCTTCTGGAGCTGGAGTTACACAAGTTACATGCTGGAGTTACATGTGCAAGAGCAGCACATGATCCTAACCCCAGAGCCAGCTCAGCTAAGGCAATCAAAGGCTGGGGGTGTAGCTAGTTGGTACAGTGCCAGATTTGGGGTTAAAGCCCTGGGTTTACGACCCAGTACAGCAAAAAATGGAGTATTTAGCTCAGCACTCAGGAGGTGGTGGCAGAAGGATGAGTTCAAGGACCGGAGAGCTTGAGGCCAGCCTGGGATAAATGAGTCCTTGTCTCAAAAACAGAAAGAAAAAAAGGAGGCAACCAGTTACTCTTAGAATCTTCCTCCCCAGACATAAAACTCCACCTAGCCAAAAGAAAGGAGCATCAGTCTCTATAAACAGGGGCAATGTCTGTAAAAATAACTCAACAGAACTCTAAACGGTCAAAGCCAACTGAAGCAAGGACAGACTGAACCATCACAGCTGAGGTGCCCAAGACGGCATGACAATAATGGTATCCAACGGGATCCCAGAACAGAACAAGGTAAAAACTCAGGCTGTCTGAGCAGTGTGGGGCTTGGCTAACCAGAGTGTGTCAAAACGATTCACCCACAGTGACAAATACACAACACTAATTAATGTGAGATACTGACAACAGGGAAGCTGAGTGTGAAGGTTTAAAACGTCTAGAGTTTCTAAGGGTTTAAAGCCATGGGAAAGGAAGGTCATGATGACACTGACCAAGTCACCTAACCTCCCCAGCAGACACAGTTCAGGAGTCTGAGGCAACTGGCCTTTATCATGGATTCCAGCTGGATGAATCTTGACACCTTGCAATGTGGTTTCCCTTCCTCGGAATGCTTCCTCCTAACAGCAGCTGCCCATACAGACCCTGACTTCAAAGTGAGGCCTGGAGGGGGAGGGGCAGATGAGAGACACAGAGAAGGCACAGGTCAGGACAGCGGATGGGGTATAGTTAGTGCCACAGAGGGAAATCGAGGACGGAGAGAAGACACGGGATTGAGGTGGCAGCTTTAGATGGGTGGCTGGGGCCAGGGGCTGAGTAGGAGACACCATGATAAAGCCTGTGGGGGTGAAGGGAATAGCCAGGCAGCAGCTCCCTGGAAGACAATCCAGGCAGGAGGCAGCATGGCCAGCGGGGCAGTGTGAAGTCTGTGAGGAGACAGTGAGGAGAAGGCCAGGGCCATGAGGCTTCCCGCAGAACCAGAAGCCTTAAAGGCTCTAAGAAACAGAGGAGTTTTAACAGGATTACTCTGAGTGAGGGATGAGAGTAACTAAAGGGGTTGGTTGGGTGCAGAAGTAGGTTCTGGCTTTGCCAGAGACAGGGATCACATCTGAACAACTCTGACAAGGCTGCGGAAGGGACCCAGTGGGGTGGCCCTACACTGCAGCACTGACGAGGGTAAGTCAGTCATCTGAGGCCCTGAAGCAGGCTGCCGACCAAAACCTGCACCATGTCAAGGCAAAAAAGAATCCTCACCAACAAATGGGTGCCTGTCACCCTTTAAAGCAGTGGTTCTCAACCTTCCTGATGCCTCGAACCTTTAACGCAGTTCCTCATGTTGTAGGGACCCCAACCACAAAAGTATTTCCACTGTTACCTCACAACTGTAATTTGGACTACTGCTATAGATCACATTGTAGATATCTTGTGTTTTCCCATGGTCTTAGGCGACCCCCTTGAAAGGGCTCTCCGACCATGGGGGGTCTCCACCCATACATTGAGAGCTACTGCTTTAAAGCCAACCAATTTCCCCCACAGGAGAAAAGGAAAACAAGCCCCCTTAGGCTTTCCAAAGCTCGAGCCCAGCCAAGTGAAAACACCTGTGAAGAAACACCCACAACCCACAGCCTCTACAGCGCACGGGCCCCCTAAAAGCCACCCTATCATTTAAGGACTGTGTGTAATTACCCCACATTGATGATCTTGTTAAAACTTCCCAGAATATTTCCATGACCAGGCTGAAGGAGAAAAAAAAAAGTTGTTACTGGGCCAGGCGGGCACAAAGGCGATTTGCCAAACTACTTAGATACTTTAATTCTTTGTTGCCTCTGTAGCTAAATAAGCATGGAGAACAAGCAGGGGAGGAATACTAATTAGAGCTAATTAGACCCTGCCCTCTTCTGCCTCAGTCCCCTTTATGAAAGGCTCCCCCCTCCCTGGACTGAGGATGGAGTTACAATGTAAATCCCAGAGGGTAAATATGAACCTAGGCCACCCTTTGCATTTCAGCATACTGGGCCTGGTTACCTAAAGGGAGCTGCCAACCCAGCCAAATTCCAACAGCCCCACCCCCGCCCCAGCTTGTGCCCACAGCCACGGTGGGCCAGGGACAGGGTGAGGAGGCCCGGGGCTGCCAACTTGCATTCTCTAAATGCAACAAAGGGCTCTTGGTATTCGGAGCATTCTAATTTGCAGGGCATCCACTAAAAGAATATTTGATTGCTTATAAAGTAATAAACTACGGCAGCAAACATGACTCCAGCCATGCTGCAGGAGCGGCCAAACGCCCCTCTCCGCCTTGGAGCTGAAGTGGGCATGGGAGGCCTCCCCAGTGCAACCCCTCCCTGGTTTTGTGAGGTCTTGAGTGTCAGGTTCTACCCTGGAGACACTCCAAGTGGGGGTGAGGAGGAGCAGCACAGCAAAGGCTAATTTACAGTGAACCCCTTAAAGGTAAGGTCTGTTGCTTGCTGGATTCGCTCGCTGGTCTAGGAACACCCATACAGGTGCCACACTTCACAACACCATTTCTTTCCCAAGACAACCATGATTTTCCCTTCAAATTATGTTCCTGTTAGCAAGAGAGAAACCAACAGGAGAAAGTCCCTGCCACCTTTCAAGAAAAAAGGGGGTGGGGGACATGAGGGAGAGGACACATAAAGGATGATGGTGGGTCAGCAATATTGGAAAGTTAAATGAAATTACCCAATGAGCCACTCCCTTCTGACCTTGCAAAGCGCCTGGGCACTCTAAGGAGGTGACCCACCCTGGAGGCTGGTGTTCTACCATCATTTAATTGACTTTTGAGGACTGGCAGTATAAAATGGCAAAAGGCAAACCTGTGATCACAGAGCAAGGGATGAAACTTAACTCTGATAAACCACCCAGGCTCCAAGATAAGGTACCAAACAGCCCTGGGCCCAGGCTCACCACTCCCACCCTGAAGCAAGAGAGAAAGCCACGTGGCCCTCCAGGGCCCATCTCTGGGATGAAAATCCTGTTCAGAGGCATGGGAACTTCCAGAGAGATGGGATTACATGCAAATGAAAAGTGAATGCCTCTAATAATTTGAGGGTGGGGCACTCCTTTAATCCCAACACTAGGGAGGTACAGGCAAATGGATCTCTGTAAACTCTGGTCCACATAGAGTTACAGGCAAGGTGGGGTTACATTAAGAGAAAATAAAATAAACTTTTTAAAAAGGCAAAAACCTAGCCTCAGAGCTATTGACAACAGTTAACTGCTGGGAAGGGAGTTTTCACCAAGATTATGGCCCAGGTAAGTAGAGCAGGCTCAAGTTGAAGACCACAGGGCCAAAAAAATATTTAGGCAGCACTAATTGATCTCATTGTGTTTTTTAAATGAACACAAAGTTGGGCGCATAGGGAATGGGAGGGGTGAATCTGGGAAGAGTTGGGGGAGGGGAAGTAGATAACATAGACTGGCTGCTGGACACACAACAAATAAAGATTAAAGTCTTTGCCACAATGGGAAATGTTCGAGTATTCATTAGAATCAAATAATGGCTAACTGGAAGGAAACTAAAGCTATTCCAAAACTCGAATTTCACGAAACTAAAGCAAGGTTGCTGTATGTTTATTCTGACATAAATAAATAAATAAATAAATGCCCAAAAAATTTCAAACTAAAAGACTGTCCTAAAGTGACAAGTTGACAAGGATATACTCCAGAAGGTAGTGATTCAAGCTACTTTTTTTTTTTTTTTTTTTTTTTTTTTGGCGTTTCCTTGGGTACTCTTGAACACCAAAGATGGGCACCGGTTGCCAGATGGGGGGAAGGGTTGGGACTCTCTGATCTACTTATTTTCCCATAAAAGCAGTCTTGCTACACTATTAAGTTTGGACTGGGGCCTGAACGACGTTTTTGTTTCCTCTATCCCCTCCCCGCTCTGAGATGGAAACCTCAACCTCCTTCATGTAAATGAGACGCGGTAGGGGAACAGAGTTCTCCCGTCTAGCAGCCAGGCAACTGCTGGACTCAGAAAGACAAAGTACCTCGGGGTTGGAAGTGCATAGCGCACCAACACACAATTACTTCCGACGGAAAGGAGAAAGTTCGGAAACTCCTGCTTTGAGTGGGTTGGTTTGAAGGAGGTAAGGCAAGCTCATGTCCCTGGCAGCCAGTGCCGACTAGCATCCTTCCTCCAAGGACTTCTTAACTGCTATTCCCAAGTGTGAAAATTTAACACAGGTATCTGGGGGCTTCTCCAGAGTCGCCAGGACAAGGGAACGTCCGACTAAGGCAGTGCCAGCAGTCCCTCCGCAGTCAGACCACTGTTTGTGAATCATGGTACAGGCACTGGATCAGATGGCGGAGTCCCAGGTGGGGCCATGCCTTCGGACTTGCAGAGAGAGGTGAAAACTTTCAACTTAGATCATGCGTAGAGAAAGTTGCACTATCCACAGACCTCGGGGGAGGCCGGGCCGCCGCACTCTGGCCCCCACATCACTCCCCGCGGGCCACAAGGGCCGCTTTGTGCAGGCGAGCGCAGAGCTGGGGCCCCAGAACGGCGGGGAGGCCTGGCCTCCCGAGTCCCCAGCGCCCTCGGGCTGGGCCACCAGACGTCTACTGTTTACACAGGAAGGGAAGGCTCCTCCTCAGCCCGGGAGGAAACCTGGCAGCGCACGCAGATGCGAAGCTCGAGCCCCGCCGTCCCATCGGGTGCGCCCCACGGTGCCCCGCACCCTCGGTTCCCTGCAAGCAGCCGCGGGCAAGCAAAGTTTCCGAGCGCACAGCGGGCTACGCCGCTTACCTGCGAGGCGGGGCACGAGCGCGCAGAGCCCGAGCAGACAGGCATAGAGGGTCGCGGGCACCCGCGGCATGGTGCGCGCCGCTTGGCGGGGGCGCGCGGCGGGGGATGGAGCGGGGCCGAGGCCGGGGACCGCAGCCGCATGCCGGGCGATGCACTCGGGCTCACGGCGCCCGCGGCCGGGCTGGCCCGCGCCCCGCCGCTACCATCCTTCTTGCTGGCCGGCTGCGATCTCCTGAGTTGTCGCCACTCGGGACGCACCCTCGCCGAGTCCCCGCACGCCCGCTCTTGGCGCCCCTTCCCTTCTCCCTCGGCCGCCGGGCCCTACTCTCTGCTTTCTCCTCCCCTCTCTCCCGCGGGCTGCCACTCGGTCAGTTTACGGCTAGGCGGGACGGGGCGGGGCTGGACCAGCTCCGCCCTGCGCCGGGATCCGCCCGCGCGCCTAGGTCCCAGAGTGCCCAGGTGGCTGTCACAACCTATGCACTTGGTGTGGAAATGGGGGTGAGATCCCGGCTCAAAACTTCTAGTTTGGGGCACTCTCCCAGGTCTTAGGATTTACGGGAGGGGCGGGGCGCGCTCCATTAGACAGGCAGAGATTACTTGAGCCAAAGCAATCTCCGTAAGACTTGAAGAGCGAAGGCAGGTAAAGGCTTGGATCTGCCAGGACATTTCGTCGTCCCAGAAGCTCATGCCAGCCGGGGCCTCTCCCGAGAAGGGACAGAGGAATCTGGCATAGTCAACCAAGTCCACGCTCCGCACGGGCAAGGGAGGACACGTGGATTAGAGGTGCAGGTGAAGCCGAGGCACACTGCAGAGCAGGCACTGTGCTAAGTGCTATCTGTGTATTCACTTCTTGAGTGCTCCTAACATCCTGTTACTTAAATGAGGAAACTGAGTCACGGAGGGTCAACATGATGGAGAAAGTGACTGCTGGAATGTTTTGCCCAGAAACTGGTAATGATTTAAGTAAGGCTGCCTAACCTTTGCAGGTGAGGAACCTGCTGGAATGTCAGTACTTGGAGGTGTGGGTACAAAACCTACCCAAGGCATTTGAATCTTGAACTTTGTGCCCACCTCCCAAACTCTGACTGGATGGTACTGGCAAAGTCAGTTTGTAGTATAGTATGGGTAGGCAAAAAATCAATTCCTAGCAAACTTAAAAAATTTATCCTTAGAATTGTTCTGAAATTTTTTGTCTATCTCCCCTTCTCCCCCCTCCAGACAGGGTTTCTCTGTGCGGTTTTGGGTGTCCTAGAACTCACTCTGTAGACCAGGCTGGCCTCGAACTCACAGAGATCCGCCTGTCTCTGCCTCCCTGAGTGCTGGGATTAAAAGCATGCATGGCTGCCACCATCACCACCAGACTTTGTAATATTTCTTTTGTTTTGACTTAAAGGCATAGTTGAGGCCAACATTGTCCAAGAAAAGCATGCTGCAGAGGGCAGTCCGGGTTTATCTTGGAATTACCTGCCCCTTAGGGCATCGGCCTTGAGGCTACACTTATCCCCGCTGAGAGGTGGTGGTTCTAAGTTCTGGGAACTGATCAAAGAGTTTGAACTGGAAGACATCCAGTGCTCTGTCTGCTAGGGTCAGCTAGATGGAGAGTGGAGTCCTGAAGGCTGGCTGAATACTGCTTTAAGTACAACACAAGTTTTCCTCTGCATGCATTCTTTAAGTTCAGACCCTGTAATATCCCATCTTCTCTGTGCTCAGAATGGGTGCTTCATCAATGTTGAAACATCTCACTTTGTCTCACCCCTGGCACAGACCACCATTTATCTAAATTGCACCTGGAAAGTGCTATGATCCAACTTGCCCTAATTCTCACCAGTCCCCTCCTGTCTTATCTGGTGGTTCTCTGAGTCCCCAGCCTGCCCAGACCTGCCAGAAGCCACTACTCCTGAGCAAGCCAAGCTGCATTAAAGCTGGTTTGGAGATGCCTTTTCTAGTTCAGAACTTCTGCTCTGTGGCTCCTGCTTTTTACCCCCTCTTCAAGAATCCTTCAACTAAGTGTTCACAGATAAATTGTCAGATATCCATATGATGATCTGTGATTTGATCTTAAAAAGAAAGGGAGCTGGACATGACAGTATACATCTTTAATTCCTGCATTCTGGAAGCAAAGGCAGGCAAATCTGTCCATTTGAGGCTAGCCTGATCTACATAGTAAGCTCCAGCACAGCCAAAACAAACAATAAACACTGGCTGCAACATTGAAAATATACTATGTAACATGAATCAGACCCAAAGGGACAAATATATATATATATATGTATATGTATATACATATATATATATATATATATGTGTGTGTGTGTGTGTGTGTGTGTGTGTGTGTGTGTGTGTGTGTGTGTGTGTGTGTGTGTAGGGGTGTTGTCTCATCTTGCCCAAGCTGGCCTTGAACTCTCTAACTAAACAGGATGACTTTGAATTCTCAATTCTCCTGCTTCCACATCTTGAGTGTTAAGAGTACAAGGGTGTGCCACATGCCCAGACATTCTATGTGTATAAGAGTCCAGAACAGAAAAAGTGACAGAAACAAGGAAAGCAGATGTTACAGATGTTACCAAAGGCTGATGAGGGGAGAGGATGGGAGTTATTCATGAGTTTCAGGTGGGGATAATGGGAAAGTTCTAGAAGTGGATAGTAATATGGCACAGTCCACTTACACTGGATGAAATGATAAATTTTACATTACGTATTTTTACCATGAAAAGAATAGTTAGGGGACGGGAGATACAGCTCAATGATTAAAAGCAGGGAGTGACTGCTCTTCTAGATGACCTGGCTTCAATTCCCAGTATCTACATGGCAGCTCTCACCTGTCTGAGGTTTGACACCCTCTTTTGAATTCTGCAAAAACTTTTATGCACACCACACATGGACATACATGCAGTCAAAATACCCATACACATAAAATAAAATAAGTCTTTTTTTATAAGATTCTTTTGTAGAGGACACCTATAAAATATGGATATAGTTTTGTTTGTTTGTTTTGAGTTTTTTGGTTTTTTTTTTCAGACAGTGTTTCCTTGCTTAACTTCCTGGAACTTGTTCTGTAGACCAGGCTGTCCTTGAACTCAAACATCCACCTGCTTCTACCTCCTAAGAGCTAGAATTAAAGATGTTCACCACCACTGCCCCTCATGGGAATACTTTTTTTTTTTTTTTTAATGCTGAAAATACCAGATTAGAGCTGGTATGATGGCACATGCTTATAATCTCAGCACTTGGGAATGGAAGCAAGAAAGTCATCCTTGGCTACATTGCAAGTTCAAGGCCAACCTGGCTATTTAAAGGAAGAAAAATACCCAGCATCCTAACAGATTTTCCCTCTTTATGCACCATGATTCTTGTCAGACAAAACTAATCCCCATGTTAGCTTTCAGAGCCTCTGAGGATGAACCTGAAAGTGTCATGCAGATAATTGATGAAGCTGTAAGGACACTGTCTTCCATGTTGATGAAAACAGCCTACAATAATCATTTATGTGTTTGTTGGTTTGGGGTTAAGCATATACACAGTAGTTATACCAAACGATTATTAAGAAGAACACACAAGCTGGGTAGTGGTGGCATATGTCTTTAGTCCCAGAACTCAGGAGGCAGAGACAGGTGGATCTCTGAGAGTTCCAGGTCAACCTGGTCTACAGAGTGAGTTCCAGAACACTTAGGACTGTTACAGAGAGAAATCCTGTCTGGATAAACAAAAACAACAACAACAAAAAAATCAGAAAAAGAGTACACACAAAAGCTGGACAAAGTGTTCATGATGTAACCCAGCACTCAGTAAACTGAGGCAGGAGGAGCTATGAGTTTGAGGTCAGCCTGAATTATAGAATGAATCCCTGTTTGAGGGGGAGGGAGGAGGAAGAGAAGCAGCCCCCACCCCAACACACAAGAATTTTAAATGTATTTATGGCATAGCTAGCAGACACTTGGTAAATACATTGCATGTATCCACCGTTCTGTTCCTATAATTACCAATTCTGGAAATGATAATTATTTCATCTCCCTTTGAGCAGTTTTCAAAAGGTTAGTTTTGAAAATATTTTTAAGATTATATATTCCAAAGGGAATGTTTGTTTGCCGTTATGAAATTATTTTTGAGGTTTTGTTTGTTTGTGGCAAGTTCTCATTATTCTGTAACCTTGCAAAACTCCCACCTCGGCATCAATGCTGCTGGTGTTATAGACATGAACCTCACAGCCAGCATGAACTGAAATATGTAAAAACAGTATCTGGTTCAGCTCTTAGCACCCACACCAGGCAGTTTGCCACTACCTGTAACTCCAATTCTGGGATCTCTCACCCTCTTCTGGCCTCCTTTTTTTATGTTTGTATTTGTTTTTCAAGACAGGGTTTCTCTGTGTAGCCGCCCTGGCTGTCCTGGAACTCACTCTGTAGACCAGGCTGGTCTCTGAGTCACAGAGATCTGTCTGCCTCTGCCTACGGAGTACTTGGATTAAAGGCATACGCCACTGCCACCACCACCTGGCTCAAATAAAATCTTTTTTAAAAAAGATTTATTATGCCCTACAGGCTTGGGGGGGGCACACGCCTTTAATCCCAGCACTTGGGAGTCAGAGGCAGGCAGAGGCCAGCCTGGTCTACAAGAGCTAGTTCCAAGACAGCTTCCAAAGCCACAGAAAAACCCTGTTTCAACCCCCATCCCCACCCCCAAAAAAACAAGCATTCTCATCTAACTGGTCTTGTAATTATTTCAGATAATCATGCAAGTTATATTAGTGAGTTGTAATGGGCTTAGTCCTCCAATTCCTGGCCAAAATAACTCCATCTTCCAGTAAACTGCCATTTTGTTCTACGTGCCAGACTGCAGTGAAACTGGCCATCCCTCTCATGATCAGACTTCATAAGACCATCAGTGTCTGGGGTTGGAGAGATGCCTCAGAGGTTAAGAGCACTAGCTGCGTTTCCAGAGGTCCTGAGTTCCAGTCCCAGCAACCACATGGTAGCTCACAACCATCTATGATAGGATCTGATTCCCTCTTTTGGTGTGCTTAAAGACAGGATAAGTCAATCATAAACAAAAATAAATATTTTTTAAAAAGACCTTCAGAGTCCCCAATAAGGATAAGGATGAAGCATACTTAAGTCAGAACTTTCTAAATTGGCTAGGCACTGTGTTGCTGAGCCTGAGATACCCCTATAGAGACACCCAACTGCTTTAATCCTGGGCATGCAGAACCCAATTTTGTATCAGATCTGTAGTAGACTTAAAGCCACATAAAACGAGCTTGGGCAGTAGTGGCACATAACTTTAATCCCATCTCTCAGGAGGCAGAGGCAGAGGCAGGTAGATCTCTGAGTTGGAGGGTAGCCTGGTCTACAGAGCGAGTTCCAGGACTCAAAAAAAAAAAAAAAAAATCAGGATTTTGGTGGGCAGGGATCAGATTTTTCTGTGATATAGCTGTGCCTGGGCATCACCCACACTCCTATAAATAATGCTAGTAAATTCATCTACTGAACCTAAGCTGGAATTCAGAATTTTTCTGAGGTCTGTTTGTTTCCTCCTCCTTTGGAGTGAATAAATCTTTCTTTTTACATATCTTTAGGTCACAAATACATAGCAGGCATCCATTCCATTAGCATTAATTGAGTCTGCATTATAATTTCTAAATTGGAAGATGGAAGCAAAGGGTTCCCTACTACTCCCCCTTTGACAGCTTGAATTCTAAGTCATGTGACTCCAGGGCAAGCGAGGCCTTTTGCCACACATGGCTTTCTGCTTTATAGCTGTTCTTGCACCACTCACTCCTAAACCACAATCAATCTCCTTTGAGAGGGAACGCAGTGCCTTTCAGCACATGGCAACAGGTAGTAAGCTGAGGGGAGGGGGGTCTTGGCTCATAGCTAAGCCTGCCAAGTCACTGCCAGGACAGACCAGACAGCTAAGGGCTTCTCTCTTTAAATCCTTCATGCTTTCCCTTCCTGCTGGATAAAAGCAGAAGATGAGAATCTGGATCACCAGCATGGAAATTTAGTACAGACATACCTAGAAGAGAACTAGAGACCACACTATTAAAATACTCAGTGGGTCCACTGTCCAAATGTCTACTCATAACCACATGTGATTTGATTTCTAAGCTTGAAACTTAGATTAATAACAGAAAAAGATGACCCTGGAAAATGGTAGATGTCCTACGATGAAATGAGAATGTGAAATGAGAATGGGTTAGAGGGTAATTATATTCCTTGATTGTTTTCACTAAGACAGTGGAAGTGGGGACCAGGGAGATGGCTGAACTGGTAGAGGTCTTGTGTGCAGACCTATGAACTGAGTTCAATCTCAGTATCTGCTAAGGCCAGAGGAGAGAACTGAATCCTGTAGTGGTCCATGATCATGGCAACTCCTTCAGAGGTTTAGTCCATCATCCTCATGGCAGGGAACGTGGCAGCATGAAGGCAGGCATGCTGCGGGAAAGTAGAGTGTTCTACATCCAGATCCTCAGGCAGCAGGAAGAGAGAGACCAACACTAGGCCTGGCTTGAACATTTGGAACCTCAAATCCCATCCTCAGTGACACATTTCCTCCAACTAGCCCACACCTCCTACTATTCCCAATGCTATTCCTCGTGAACCTATGGGGGGGGGCTGTTTTCAGCCAAACCACTACAGTGATGAATCTTACTCAGAACTGGTTCAGAGATGCTTTCCCAGCTGCACATGGTGGCACACACTTATAATCTTAGCATTCCAGAGAGAGTCAGAGAATCGGGACTCTGAAGACAGGGCATATTCAACCCTGTTTCAACAATATCCCCAAAGAGGCCTTTTTTTAGCCTTGATTTTATTGATTTGCTTTTTTTGTTGTTGTTGTTCTAGGACACTCTTTGCCCTAGCATACTCTTTGCATTCCATGAATACCACAGAGGGCTTTCTGCATAGCAGAGAACTATGATGGGGGTGTAGGGACATGGCCTTTAAAAAACCTTTTACCCAAAGGGAAGGAACTTCAAAGCGCTTTCCATCACCATAGAGGGGCAGGCACCACAATTGGTCAGGGGATGAAGGAACAGGTGCAGGAAAGAGCTGAAAGGTCCCCACAGAGAGGAGCCAAGTCTGAAGTAATAAGTAACAAACATAAGAATATTGTAGGTGAGCCAAGTGGTGGTGGCACACTCTTAATCCCAGCACTTGGGAGACAGAGGCAGGTGGATCTCTGTGAGCTGGAGGCCAGCCTGGTCTACACAGTGAGTTCCAGGACAACCATAGGAAACCATGCCTCAAAAAAAAAAAAAAAAAAAAAAAAGAAAAGAAAAAAAAAAGAAAAAGGCTGGAGAGATGGCTTAGAGGTTAAGATTATATTGACTGCTCTTCCAGAGGTCCTGAGTTCTATTCCCAGGAACCACAACATGGCTCAAAACCATCTGTAATGAGATCTGGCGCCCTCTTCTGGTGAGCAGGCAGAACACCACAGGCGTAAATAAATAATACATTTTTTTTTATAAAAACTTTAAAAATTATAAGCGATTTTGTTTTGTTTTGTTTTTAAGATGTATCACTTTATGCAGTTGACTGTTTTGCCTTCATGTATATTATGTACCACACACATGCCTGGTTCCTGTGGATCCTTGGGATTGGAGTTACAGACAAGCCAATTTGTGGGTACTAAGGATTTAATCCAGATCCTCTGTAAGAGCAACTAGTGTCTCAGCCCCTGAGCAGCTCTGTTCGCTTCAGGACTAAAGGCTCATGAGTTGATGAGCTCTGGGAATATAAACGCCTTATTTCCTGCACTGCATCTGTCACCGAGCCCCAGGAAACACAGGACAGAGCCCAGTTCAGAGTGGGTCTCCAAAGTTACTGATAACATAGAAGTGGGCTCCAGAACTGGGCAGTTTGGGCTCAATTCCTGGCCAGGCTTTTTAGTAGCTTTCTGACTTGCTAAGTTATTTACCTCGCCTCACTCAGCCTGAGTGGGGGTATTCATGCTGCCTGTGTCATAACTGTCACGAGAAGTAAAGGAAGGACTAAGAATTGTGCCTGGATTCCAGGGAACACCCTGTAACAGGCTGGCTATTGCTGCTGCTTTTCATCTAGAGGCAATAGAACTTTCTGGAAGTAGCCAGGACGCTGTGGCTGTAGGCTCAGGAAATGTCTTCCCAGACCTGCAGAAGGACAGTTTGGATGGTTTGGCCCCAGGCTTTGCCCTTCAACAGAAGAGACTATTTCCCAGCTGTGGGGTGGAGATTCTGTATTTACTCCAGGCTCCCCCAGAATCCTCTTTAACCTCACTTTCTGGGCTGCGGGTTGTCAACTGAAGCCAAATCAGAATACCCAGAGAGCACTGGGAAATCCCAGCAGCCCTTGCTCACCTCATAAACGCTGACGAAAGGCAGAAACTTCTCAGTGGGAGCCTTTTGTTTTTCTTAGCCAAAGGATCTTCCCACGTGAATGGCTTCATCTCCTCTTGTATTTCATAAAATTACCGCAAAATAAAATGTTTACTGTCTAAGCAGTTGTACTTGGTTTTATGCGTCACAGATCTGATAGTGGCATTGCTCAGCGCTGGAGATGTGTAGCTCCTCCGTGCAGCCAGTGCTTAGTGAAAATGAGTGACAGCTCATGGTCAACATTATCTGCAAGAACACTCAGTTATATTAGAAGACCAATAGAAGAGACAATGGAGGATCTCTAACGCTCTAGTGAAAACGATGCAAATATTTTAACAAAATCGAGCCGAGCCAGGCATGGTGGCACACTCCTGAAATCCCAACAATATAGAATTACAGGTAGGAATATCACAAGTTCAAGGCTAGCCTGGACTACAGAGTGAGCTTCAGGGTACCACAGTTTATACAGTGAGAGCTTGTCTCAAAGACAGAACAGAATAAACGAGGAACACAGCAATGACGTACATTGGGGATATAGCTCAGTTGGTACAGTGCTTGCCTAAAATAGCACTTGCCTAGCACGCATGAAGCCCTGGGTTGACTCCCCAGAGAAGCTCTCTGACCTTCACAGGCAGGCTGTGGCATTGGAGCACTAACACACACTTAAAAGAAAGTTAATGATTATACTCAGGTGTGGTAGTACACACCTGTAATCTCAGCACTTGGGAGGTGGTGGCCAGGTGGGCCAGTCATCCTTTGGCTCTATGTCAACTTCAGGGCCAGCTTGGGATAGCTGAGAGCCTGTCCTAAAACAAATAACAACAAGCAAAAGGAGGTAAGGAACAAAGGAAGAACATCAGCAATTAGAAAACAAGCGGGTTTTTTTTTTTTTTTTTTTTTTTTTTTTTTTTGAAAAAACGGCTGGAGTGTGGTTTCCTGCAAGTTATGGGAGACAGCGCCATCTACTGCCCATGCAATTTGCTGGACCCTAGCAATGTCCTGGGCTAAGGAAAGAAGGTGTGGTCAGAGGGATGGTTTCCTGATCTACTCAGATTTTTTTTTTTAATATTTATTTATTTATTTATTATGTATACAGTGTTCTGTTTGCATGTATCCCTTCAGGCCAGAAGAGGGCACCAGATCTCATTACAGATAGTTGTGAACCACCATGTGGTTGCTGGGAATTGAACTCAGGACCTCTGGAAGAGCAGCCAGTGCTCTTAACCCACTGAGCCATCTCTCCAGTCCTTTTTTTTTTTTTTTTAATGGTCCCATCCATGTTAATACACTTTTTTTCCATTGTCAAAACAAACACTGGAATCAACTTTAGAAAAGAGGACTCCTCAGACAAGGTGCTTTCTGAGCATGTGTAATGACCTAAGCATGAGCCCTGGGATCCATGTGACAGTGAACAACTATTCTCTGATCTCTACCTGTATGCTGTGGTTCACACCTGTCTATATTCATATTCACACACACACACACACACACACACACACACACACACACACACACACGAAAATAATTAATCAGCTGGGCATGGTGGAGCACACTTTTAGTCCCAGCACTTGGAAGGCAAAGGCAGGCAGACCTCTGTAAGTCTGAGAATATCCTGGTATACATAGTGAGTTCCAAGCCAGCCAGAGCTACACTGTCACAAAAATATTATAAATAAAATTAAAAACCTTCAGATAAAATCCAGGTGGTGGTGGCACACATCCGACATCCGACAGATCTCTGTGAGTTCCAGGCCAATCTGGTCTACAGAGTGAGTTCCAGGACAGCCAGGACTACACAGAGGAACCCTGTCTCAAAAAACAAACAAACAAACAAAAAATTCATATAAAAGAAGTGTTTTGGGTCACAAATTCCCCACGGCTGTGTAGATGGATGGAGCCCGTTCCCTCAATCCCACCTAGACCCTCTGGCCCGGAGCCCCAAGAGCACATGCCGTAGGGACAGAATTGCGTACAAATATTTAGGGTGGATACTCAAGTGAGGCAAGTTAGGGTCCCATGACCCTCCCCACCCCTTCTATGAAGGAAGGTAAATAGCCAACAGGCCCAGGTGTGATGAAGTTTTGCGAGTAGGCTCAGAAGAACTCAGTTTGGGTCAGAAAAGTCCTGTACAACAGGTACACACCTACAATCCCAGCATTTGGGAGGGAGGCAGGAGGACCAGAAATGCGTGGTTATCTCTGGTTACAAATTAAATTTGAGGTCAGCCTGGACTATGGACTCTGTATGATTGTTTGTTTGTTTGTTTGTTTTTGAGATAGGGTGTTGGGGCTGACTTGGAACTCACAGAAATCTGCATGTCTCCGTCTCCCTAGTGCTGGGATTAAAGGTGTGCACCGCCTTTAATAGGTCTTCAGAGGACTATTTGTACTAACAGTGAGTCTCTGAAGAAAGGCTTAGGAAGCCCAGGACACTTATTGACTCAGGATGTTGGAGAAGTACGTTGTGAGTCAGAAGCAAACAGGGGTGATGGGATCAGATAGCCAACTCAATCTGCTGGAGCTGCCTGCTAGCAAGGGAAGTTGTGTGCACCCAAGAGAAGTCTGTGATGGCAAATGGCAGTGACCGGCTGACTTAATTCCAGCATTTACACCAACAATTACAAGTGTTGCTCGGTTGCATTAGCCTGTCAGATTTCTCAGAGTGTTTCTCTACTGTGGGCACTAGTAGCTAAGGAGTGGCTTTATGGGGGTTGGAGAGATGGACTAGAAGTTAAGAAGTGTCCTGCTCTTCTGGGAGTCTAGAGTTCGGTTCTCAGCACCTACATCAGGTGTCTCACAACCTCGTGAGATCCACAGGGCACCAGATGCCTCTGTCATAGGACTCTTTAAAAATTATTTTTACAGTTATCCTCTGCCTCTCCCTCCTTCCTCCTCTTGGAAACTTTAGTTCACACATCAAGTCAATGACTTACAACATCTAGCCAGAAATCTACTAGGGAGGTTGAGGCAGCCAGAGGGAGTTGCTGGTTGACCTTTCTCTCCAGGGATGGGATTTCAGCTTCCTCTTCCCTCCAGTCATTTTTACACCAAGGGATAAACAATAGTAACCTCTGTGGGAAATGATTTACCTCTGGCGATTTTCAAGGACACAATGTCTGCTAACATCTGTTGTCCTTTCTCTCTGTTCCAGAGTTTGCTTTTCTAGGACCAGCCTGACCCAGGACAGAGCAGTTTGTGTGTGTGTGTGTGTGTGTGTGTGTGTGTGTGTGTGTGTGTGTGTGTGTGTGTGTGTGTTGTGGAACTCTCTGTAGACCAGGCTGGCCTTGAACTCAGACTCACCTGACTCTGCCTGTCATGTAGGTATCAAACTCAGGTTGTCAGGATTGGCAGCAATCACCCTCACCTGCCATGGGATAGGGAGTTTGGGAAAATACTTTTTTTTGGATGGGTGAGGGTTTTGAGACAGGGTTTCTCTGTGTAGCTTTGGAGGCTATCCCAGAACTCATTCTGTAGACTAGGCTGATCTCAACTCACAGAAATCTGCCTGCCTCTGCCTCTGGAGTGCTGGTATTAAAGGTGTGAGCCACCACTGCCTGGCTTGGGAAAATACTTTAAATAAACATCTGAGTCGGGACAAAAGAGGTTTTTTGCTCCCAGAGTGTACTTTCAACAGGCTGAAATAGAACATGGCAATTTTCCAATATATTCCATAGGTGTTCAGCTTAAGTCCCCCCCCCCCCAGTGGCAGAAGGCTAGGACTCCACTGATTGCCTTGGGCCAATGCCTGAAGCTGGAAGTGGCACAAGTCCCACCCATGGCCTGGCTAGTTGTCATGGAGCTGGGTCTGGGGGATAGCAGCCAACATGATCTATGACATGGTAAAATGTCATGGGCAGCATATGACAGTTGTTTTTGGGTGTCACGCCACATTTTCTGTTTAAACTGAGAGGGAGGGGAGAACTACAGAGATGGCTTGGCAGTTGAGAGTACCTACTGTTGTTGCTGAGGACCTCAGTTTTGAGTTCTCAACATCTTAGTTCACATCTGCCCTAACTCTAGCTCCAGAGGATATAATGCCTCTGGCCTCCATGGTTATCTATACCTACCTACTTACTTACCCCCATACACCTCCACCCCTACACACACACACACACACACACACACACACACACACACACACACACAGCACTTTAAAATAAAACAAATGTAAAATGAGTTTTTAATTGGTCTAGATGATAAAAGGCTGGAGTCAAATACAGAGGGAAATGCTGAGAGATCAGAGAGAAGGAGCAAGCCACAGCACACCTTACCTCCTTAGCGTCTCAGCAGACAAGAGCACGAGTTCCTGTTTCTCTCTGCTTATATCCTGTTTCTGCCCAGCTACCTCACTTCCTGTCTGTCTGTACAGACCTCCAGACCTCTATGGTTAGCTAGTGGCAAGTTCCATTCTCTGACCACCAGACTGGCTTTATTTGTGCAAGGAAAATATCACCACAAGCAAATCCTTAAAAAATAATACTTGTTCTAGGGACTAAGGTCTAGCTTGGTTGCTAAGGGGCTTATCTGATAATTCATGAAGTCCTGGAATGATCCCTACTCACCACATAAACCAGGCATGGTGGCACACACCTGTAATCCCAGCTCTAGAGAGGAGGAGGCAGGAAGGGCAGAAATTTCAGGTCATCTTCTGCTATGTAGAAAGTTCGAAGCCTGCCTGGGATACCTGAGACCTATCTCAAAACAGAAACAAAATAAAATGAGGCTCTCTGCTGTGGATACCACCAAAAGCCCCTAAAACAAGAAAGGACGCTGGGTACCAAAGATGTTTTATTGCATCATCGCCTTTCACAATAAACAGTCAAAAACAAGTAATAATAGCAAATAAAAGTACCTTTCAAGAGGACCAGACATCAGACAGACACAGGGGCACAATTAACATTTAAAAAGGCTGCTGTGTGCATGTGTGTGTGTGTGTGTGTGTGTGTGTGTGTGTGTGTGCAAGTGTTGGTGGGCGCTGCTAAGCTTCCATCATGGAGCAGGCTGAGGCCCAGTGATGCACCCATAGAATCTGCATCATTGAGTGGACCCTGGGACTTCACTCTGACTCCTGCTTTTATGGCTTTCCCAGGATCTTCGTCTTAGGGAGGGCAGCCCCTGAGAAGTGCCCATTTGCTGCCTGCCTGAGGAGAGTTACCTAGGGAACAGCATGACCTCCTTGGCCTCCCTCTACCACCTATGCTCTTAGATTCCCTCCTTGCTTCTCCTCCCAGCTAACATGGGAAAGACTTGAATGCCCCAAAGAGGTCAGCACTAGGCCAAGCTTTCACTTTCTCACTTTCTCATCAGAAGGTTCCTGGATTTCTGTAGTCCTCCTGAGAGAGCTGGGAGATGCTTTCTGCTTCCTGCCTGTCTTCTTGGAGTGAGGCCCTATCACAAGCCACCGGCCGTCCACAGGTGGCCGGAGTTTAGATCTCAGGAGTGGCATTGCCCAGGGATGGGCCATGAGGGTGCTCCCTCTAGATTGGAAATGCTGTTGGCCCACCGGGAAAGAAAAGTGCTACACCAATCACCGTCTTAGCATTTTGTACTAACTGGAGAAAATCAACACATACAAGGCTCATAGTGTCTATGTGCATTTAATGTCACGGGTGTCTTCAGCAAGCTGCATTCTTCATACAGGTCCACACTCAGAGGGGTTGACAGATGGGGTGGAGAGAACCCTAAAGGTCAGGCCTTTGTCTCTGCCCACTTCTCTTGTCCTCTAAACACTCAGGATCACAGCTTGTGGGGGCTGGGCTATGGAGGGCTCCAAATTCTTGTCATTCTATACAGGAGAAGAGACAGAGATGAGACTTAGAAAAGATTTCCAAACGGCAGCAAGAGAAAATTGAGATTTGCCAGTTATTAACACCTTTGCCTTCTCCAGCTTTCTCTCTTTTCCCCCTCTTATCTTTGGGGTGACTGTTTGTTTTGAGGCGGGGTCTATGCAACCTAGCCTGAGGCAGTGGTTTAAATGAGGGTGGCCCCCGAAGACTCACATGTTTTAATACTCAGCCCCCAGTTGTTGGAACTGTTTAGGAAGGATTGGGAGGTGTGGCCCTGATGGGAGGGGTGTCATTACAGGCAGGCTTTGAGGTTTCAGAAGCCCATTCCCAGTTAGCTCTCTTTGCCTGCTAAGGATGTGGACTCTCATACTCCAGTTCTGTGTGCCTGCTGCACGTGCCTGATGGCCGTGTACTCAGGCTCTGAAACTAAGCCTCCAGAAAAATGTTTCTTCTACAAATGGTCTTGGCCATGGCGTCTTATCATGGCAATGGAGGTATTAAGACACCCGGCTTCAGATGTGTGGTCCTCATGCTTCAGCCTCCCAAATGCTGGGGTAGAGGTGTGTGTGCCATTCCCAGCGTGCTGGGTTTTGCTGCTCTTGGTATTTTCCATCACATTTGTTTTGTTTTGTTTTTATGTGCTAGGGCCTTGATATGTATCCCCAGATGGGCTAGCCTGAAACTCACATGTAGTCCAGGCTAGCCTGAATTTTATAGAGATCTGCCTTCTGAGTGCTAGTATTAAAGGCACATGCCACCATGTCCAGCCTGGTTTTTTGTTTGTTTGTTTGTTTTGTTTTTCTTTTCAATGTTTGGATTTTTTAAGCTTTATCTCAAGTCCCCTTTTCTTTCTCTTTTAAATTTGATTTACTCATTTGTGTGTTTGTACGTGTTCATGTATGTGTCTGTGTTGTGTGCGATGTGTGTGTAGAGGTCAAGCTCTTATGGGGCTGGGGATCTGAACTCAGGTCCTCTTGCTTGTTCAACATACCGAGCCATTTGTCTTTCTTTCTTTTTTTTTTTTTTTTCTTTTTTTTTTTCTTTGTTACTGTTGTGGATTCTCTATAGCCCTTGCTGTCCTGGAACTCACTACATAGACCAGGCTGACCTCTAACTCACAGAGACTCCCTAGTAAATTCTTTTTCTTTTTAACAAATGCTCTTTTCTTCCCCACCTCTCTCCTGTCTCCTTTTCCCTCTTCATTTTCTGCACTTCCGTCCTTTGTCACTCACCTGTCACCAGCCCCAAAACAGCTGTGCTTCAGAAATCTTCCTATGGAAACAAAGTATTTCTGGCCAAGCTTGCTTTCTCTTTTTTGAAAGTGGACCGTACTGCAGGAGGTAGTGTGGCAGAATGGCCTAAGGCACTGTGTGTATGTATGTACGCATATATGTATTTAAAATATATACATTTTATTATAGGTGTGTAGGTGTTTTACCTGCATGTATTGCTTGTGTACTGTGTGCCTGGTGCCCATGAAGGCCAGAAAAGGGCATTGGATTCCCTGGGACTGGAGTTATAGGCAGTTGAGAGTGCCATGTGGGTGCTGAGACTCAAACCTGGGTCCTCTGAAAGAGCAGCTGTACTTTTAACTGCTGAGCAGTCTCTCCAGCCCCAGCCCTAGATTTAGAAATAAACTGTGCCACCTGGAGATTCAGGGGAAGAAGAGGGCTGCTATCATGCATTTGATTGACAAGGTTCCCACAGACTCGCCCTGCAGCCACTGTCCTTCCCTAGATATCAGTTCTTTACAGCCTGGGTGATACTGTCTCAAGCACATAAGTCACAGCCATGGAAGGGGATATTTAATTTAATTTTTCCTTTTTTCTTTACTTTTGGGATTATAAATTGAACATAGGGTCTCAATCTCTTATTGAGCCTCTATTCGTTTGTTTGTTTGTTTATTTGTTTGCTTTTTCAAGACAGGGTTTCTCTGTGTAGCTTTGGAGGTGTTCTGGAACTCTCTGTAGACTAGGCTGGCCTCCAACTCACAGAGATCCCCCTGCCTCTGCCTCCCCAGTGCTGGGATTAAAGGCTTGTGTATCACCAATGCCTGGCTTGAGCCTCTTTTTAATTACTAATTTAGTAATGCAAAGAAGTGCATTTTTGGGGGGTGTGGTTCCGAGACAAGGTTTCTCTGTATAGCAGTCCTGGCTGTTCTGGAACTCACAGGCTGGTCTCCAGCTCACAGAGATCCATCCACCTGCCTCTGCCTCCCCAGTGCTGGGATTAAAGCCACCACACTTTGCTGTGAACTCCTGTAGCTCAGGCAGGCCCTGAACTTGCTATCTGTTTATATCAGCCTCCTGAGTAGCCCTGGGGCTAGAGGTGGCTAATTTACTTATTTGTCTATTGATTACATTTACATGTAATATAAAATTACATATAAACCAAGCAGTGGTGGCGTACTCTTTAATCCCAGCACTCGGGAGGCAGAGGCAGGGGGATCTCTATGAGTTTAACACCAGCCTGATCTCCAAGAGCTAGTTACAGGACAGATTCCAAAACCACTGAGAAATCCTGTCTTGAAAAACCAAAAAAAAAAAAAAAAATTACATATAAATGTACACACATACACATATATGTAAGAGGGATACACATTATATTATATATGAATATCACACACACACATATATATATTTACATATATATATATATATATTACATATATGTAAGGGGATAACATATATGTGGGTCCTGGGACAGAGCTCAGGTCACAGGACTCAGAGGCAAGTGCCTTTAGCAGCTAAGCCAGCTCACCAGTGGAAAGTAGGTAAGTTAGAGGCACTCAGGACTACAAAACTGGACTGTGCTGCTTTAGAAGAGAGAAACTCAGAGATATATCTGGCGTCATGTGGGTGGACGGCCGCGAGTGCTAGGGATCAAGCGAGGCTGTGGCAATGGCTGGGGCCTCTTTGCTTCAGCTTCCTTTGTTTGTTAATATTATTTTTTAAAAAGATTTGTTCATTTTTTGATGTGCATGAGTGTTTTGCTTGCGTTTATGTATGTGTACCATGTGCTTGCCTGGAACCTGTAGAGGTTGAAGAGGTCATTGAACTCCCTGGAACTAGAGTTGGGGATGGTTGTGCACCAGCATGAGGGTGCTGGGGACTGAGCCCAGGTCCTGCGAGAGCCACCTCTCCAGGCCTGCTTTGGCTTTCCCTTGCAGGGCATTCCATTCTGTAAAGTCAGAGGTTGCACTCACCTAGTAGTCAGGGCGAGACATGCTTCGCTGGTTTGCATAGGGATTTTGGGTGTAATTAGTGGCCCCTGTCCTGACTTTGGGGAAGAAGCTGTTGTCTCCTCCAAAGTTGCTGAAGCCGGAGTTGCTGAAGCCGGAGTTGCTGAAGCCCGTTTGCTGCATTCGTATATTCCTACGATCTTCATCAATCAACTTTTGCTCCTCCACATTCTTGTTTCTCTTCTTTGAGCTGTAATCAGTAAAATGAATTAGGACCTAACGACGGTAACAACATTTTTTGAAGGAATTTCTTTTTTCTCTGTATCCCTGACTGTCCTGAAACTCACTATATAGATCAAGCTGACCTTGAATTCAGAGATCTGCCTGCCTGTGCCTTCCAAGTGTTGGGATGAAAGGGTGTGCCACCATACCCAGGCCCACATTAGCATTACGTGTGTTTTTCAATTGATTAATAGGAGTCAAAGAGAAACCATGCCTTATGACACAGGCAGAATAAATGTCTACAGAAACAAGCAGTGAGTGAGATGAGCTCAGCATTCCAAGGTCTCAGGAAAGGAAAAAGGAGCCCAAGGAGATGGCTCTGCTGTCAAAATACTTGCCACAGAAGTGTGAGGACCTAAGTTGGGATCCTTAGAGCCCATGCAAATGTCAGGTGGGCGTGGAGGCCTGCCTGTCATTCCAGCACTTGGAAGGAAGGTACCAGGATAGAGATCTGTGGAGTAAGCTAGCTAGCCTCAGTACCCATCTGTGAGCTCTGATGTAACTGAGAGACTCTGCCTCAGCTAGCAGAGGAGCCCATGGCAGAGGAAGCCTCCTGACAGCGACCCTGGGCCTACACAGTCACTTGCATGCAGAGTACCCACACTAGTAAATATGTGTTTACACAAAGAGACACAAACCACACAACATGGAGAAAAAGAAATAGGGTTTGGCAGGGTGATAGGGCTGGTTGGGGCACTTCAAGGGCCTCTAGTGTGGGAATTCTAAGTCAAGTGTAAACATTTGTACTCACAGAGGCATCCTCCTACCCCACTCAGATTATATACACTTGCTTATTTTCCTGCCCATGGGCCACAGTCCCACTCCCCAGACCGAGACAGCTGTATCTATGATGCAGGTCATTCCCAGCTTTAGTCACAATGGGAATGTCATTACCCAGTGCCTTAGACAGCTACCTAGTTTACACTTGGGAATCCTACTTTTGACAGTCTCTCCTCTGGAGTAGCAAAGGCTCCCCCCTTCCCTAGGGACTGCTCACGGAGGCAAAGATTTCATGTTGCATTCCCAAGAACCCTGACTCTGTGGTTGGGCTCTTCAGCAGGGTGGAGAAACCTTGATACAAATCTTTCACAAGGCTGCACAATTCTATAGTAACCCTGGTCCCTGAAGGGCCAGAAGAGTCAACCAGCTACCTTAAGAGGATGTAGACTTGCTCTTGCTCAAGGAATGTTCTGCCCCTTTCCTAGAAGTGAGAAACTAGATATTGTGGGGAATGCCCATGTGGTTGATACTAGTTTTACTCTGGGAAGGGTTAACATCAAAATGGAAAAACAAAACAGGAAACAAAACATCAACAATAGACTAAGAACCAAATATCTCAGGCAGTGGTGGTGCACGCCTTTAATCCCAACATTAGGGAGGCAGAGGTGAGTTTGAGGCTAACCTGGTCTATCACTGAATTCCAGGACAGCCAGGGCTACACAGAGAATCCCTGTCTTGAAAAACAAAACAAAACAAAACAGAAAGAACTGAGTATCTGTCCATCCTCTACAGTTATAGCAAGAAAAGGCCAGGATGTGTTACCAGAATGTAAGATCTGAGCTACATATAAGGGGGAATAGTAACTGCTTTTCATAATGTGGGTCCCACTGAGCACGTGTAGAGGTGAAGAGGGTCTTAGCATCCTTCTCCTGGCTACTGGAAGAGTTGCAGCATTGCTAAATATTGCTGAGAAAGAGCCACAGAGATGACCTTACTTTTTTAAGACCCAAGCTTTCTACAGAGGTTGCTTTGGGACCCTGTTGAGGTTGTTTGTGCCATTCAGCAGAGCCCTAGGCAGGGTAGTGGTTCGGGGGAAGTTGTATTTGACAGCAACAATGGAATTAAGTATGTTTTGAGACTGTGTCATAGAGCCCAGGCTGGCCTGAAGCTCTTTGTGTAACCAAGGGTGACCTGGGACTTCTGAGCACCCTGTCTCTGTCACTTGAGCTGGGATGAGAAGGAGACGCCACCACATCTGGTTTGTGCTATGCTAGAGATCAAATCCTGATCTTTCTGCAGACTATGCCAGCATTCTACCAACTGAGCCCCAGCCCCAGCCCTGGAATTTGACTTGGTGAGGTAGGATCTCATGTAGTCAAGACTGGCCTCAAACTTGCTATGTAGTTGAGGTTGGCCCTAAACTCTTAATCCTCTTAATCCCTTAATCCCTAAACTCTGACTCCACTTTCCAAGTACAGAGTTTTAAGTGTATACAGCCATGCATAACTGAGTTAAATGATGCTAATGGAAAGTTGTTTTTCTGTTGTTTGAGACAGGGCCTCTCCACATAGCCCTAGTTGGTCTCAAACTCACAGAGATCCACCTGCCTCTGCCTCCTGAGTGCTGGGATTAAGGGGACTATACCTGGCCCATTAAAGTTATTAATGCCGTAGAAAACGGATTGTTGGGTCTGATTAGTGTGAAGCAAAAATAAAACTGAGCAAAAAAAAAAAATCATAAAGTACATGTCTATGTACTATCACTTAAAAAGGTAAACTCGAGTAAGGTCTAGAGTGATGTTCAATGGTTAAGAACACATACTGCTCTTGGAGAGGACCCAAGTGCAGGTCCCAGCATCCAGGCTGGGTGACTCACAACTGTCTATTACTCTAGCTCTAGGGGGTGTGATATTCCCTTCTGGATTCCCTGAGCCCCTATACTCACATACACTTATACAAACATACATAAGTAAGTGTATAATTAAAGTACTTATACATACTTACATAAAAATAATAAACATAAATCCTTTAACAAGAAAGAAAATAATTAAAACAGAAAATCCCATTGTAGAGGAGAGGCCTCCCTTGCTTTCTCCTCCTCACCCATGATAGTGTTTGGGAAAGCAGCTTAAATAGCAGTATCTATCCACCCCATACCTCACTGAGGCGATAAGAGCAATCAGCAAGATGAGAATGAGGGCTCCGGCAATGGTGCCCACGATGGTGAGGATCAGCTGGAATTCTGAAAGGGAAAAGACAAGAGCAGTGTCCTGGTTAGTGTTAATTGTCAACCTGACACAACCTCACCTGGGAAGAGAGTCTTAATGAGGCATTGTCTAAATTGGATTAGCCTACTTGGTGTTGTTTGGGGCTGTGGTTTTCTTGACCTTTAATGGCTATAGGAAGACCTAGTCAGCTGTGGGAAGAACCATTCCCTAGGCAGGGGGTCCTGAGCAGTAAGAAAGCTGGCTGGGAGCAAGAGAGCAGCAGCAAGGATCCATGTGTTCATTCACTATTTGCTCTTGACCGTGGATACAAAGCTTTGAGTTCCTGCCTCGATTTCCTCAAAATAACAGATTGTAACCTGGAATTATGAACCAAACAAAGCTTCTGGCCAGGGTATTTGACTCAGCAACAGAAATAGAACTGGAATAAATGGCCCCCTGCCAATTGGGTCCTGCTGTCTACTGCACAGTGTGAGCTCCAGCAGTTCCTGTCTCCCAGCCCTGCAGAGAGGCACACAGGGCAGGTGCTCATCTGTTGCCACCCCCTCTGTGTCCTCATGCCCTAACCATGCCCTAACATTAGGTTGTCTGCAGTGCACAGTCATCACATGCAGGCTTTCCAGCTACAGAATCACAAATACAGAAGAGGCTGATGGCGGCAAGGTCTTCCTGGGCCATGTCAGGTGGAAGGCGTCACCGAGATTTACACCTCCTCTCTATCTCTCCTGCCACTGCCTGCCCTTCATATAGCTCTCTTTTTATAATCCAGGGGTCTGGATGGGCATTACACAGTTTACAATGGGGGGGGGGATCTGTTAATACCTACACTCTTCCACCTCAGACAGGGCTATAGACCTTTTGTTACATAGCCCAGGATGGACTTAAACTCACAGTGGTCCTCCTGCCTCAGCATGCCTTGTACTGAGATTACAGACATTCGATACGATGCCTGGCTGCTATGGACTCTTGGAATATGACCATAAGAACAGTCTGTGAACATAACATACATGCTAGTTCCAAAACACTTAACCTGTAAAACATTGGAAAACTCATTAATGGCAGGCAGTGGTGGAGCACACCTTTAATCACAGCACTCTGGAGGCAGAGGCAGGCTGATCTCAGTGAGTTCAAGGCCAGCCTGGTCTACAGAGCAAGTTCCAGGATGGTTAGGGTTGTAACACAGAGAAACCCTTTTTCTAAAATAACAACAACAACAACAAGAAGGAACTAAATATAATGGCCAAGAATGTCTCCTCTGGTCTGGAGTGGTTTCAGAGGCACCAGCTCACCCCCAGGTCTGAGTTCTGTTATTTCTAACAGCAGAACTGTTGCTGCCCATCTCCTAGGGGTAAGTGTGGGATTTGGAACCCAGCAGACAAACTCCAAGCCGGGTTTCTCTCTCAGTGAATGAAGGAAGACTGCAGTGGAGTGGGCAGGACTCTGGCTGTAGTCCACATGTGTTTCTTGGATGTTTAGTAACTTAGGGGGTCTATACTCACGGTCTTTGCAATCCTTGCCACTATAGCCGAACGGACACCTGGAACACAGTCACAATAGGAAGTCACATTAAAAAATTTGTGGGGAGGGTGCTGGAGTTCCCACCCGATTTCCATTTCTCCCCTCCCATCTGACTTTCATCCTGCCCTGCCTTGCTCTTTCTGTTATCTTCCTTATGCTATCATATTTCCAAGAGAGTATTCCATGTGGTTCTGCTACGGTGATGTGTACTCAATCCAATGTGGCTTCATTTGCCACAGACTGAACATAGCCTCCTCTGAACTCCAGGAAGGCCTGGCAATTCAGGTGAAGCTGAACCCAAGAGGCATGGATGAAGTAGTGTGGACTCTCTCAAGGGGCAACTGGTGAACAAGGGCATATTACTCATATTTAATTTTGTTTCCTCATCTCGTAATGGGCAAACTGACACATGTCTAACTGTGGTATGATAGGTCCTACCCACTGTGGTTCCTAGAGATACAGGATGCTCCAAACTCTTGGATGATGATGACACAGTGATGTGCTAAACCTGTCAACCCATGCCAGTTTGCCAGCTTTCTGATACTAAACCTTCACATGTGCTTCAAGCTCTAGCCTGGCTATCCTGTGACAAGATAAAGACAAAGATAAAGATGGAGCAATTTCTTACTCTTCGCACTTCCCATCAGCAGTTTTCTGGTAGCCTGGCATGCACACACACTTCGGTGCTGTATTATTGTTCTTTAAGCCTTGCTTCCCTTCCTCTGCACTGCAGAACTCAGGAAACTCTACAGTTATAAAATAAAGTGATTTCAATGTCATTATCAGAAACAGTACCTTTTTTAAAAAAAAGGGGTATGTGTGTGTGTGTGTGTGTATGAGAGAGACAGAGAGAGAGACAGAGAGACAGACAGAGAGAGACAGAGAGAGAGACAGAGAGACAGAGAGACAGAGAGACAGAGAGAGAGAGAGAGAGGGCATATCCCACGGCACATGTGTGAAGTCACAGGTCAAGTTTATGGGCAGTCAGTTCTCTCCCTTCACCTTTACCTGGGTTTGGGGATTAAACTCCAGCTTGCTCAGCAAGTGAATTTGCTGGTTGTGTCATATCACCAGCCCAGAGAGACCTCCTCAACCCCAAGATAACATGAGACAGCATACAATTTTGTACATTGGTCTTTTCTAAGTAAAATAAAGATGTACCTCTTATCCCAGACCAAGGGAACTCAAGCAGTCATGTATTTTGGAAATACAAGAAGTCAGGGGGTGGTGGCACATGTTTTTAATCCCAGCACTTGGGAGTCAGAGGCAGGCAGATCTCTGTGAGTTAGAGGCCAGCCTGGTCTACAAAGTGAGTTCTAGGACAGCCAGGGCTACATAGAGAACCTTGTTTTGAACCCCGCCCCCAGAAAGAAAATACTAGAGGAGAGAAAGTGAGAGTTGTGAAGCTGTTTGGGAGCATTTGGCATACTTACCAGCCAAACAAGGAGCCAGTGCGTTCGGCCTTTCCAGCCCAGGTTTGCACTCGCATTGGAAATGATCCTGGCAGTTGTCACTGCTCTTCTTACAGTTGTAATAGTCACACATGTCTTGTTCTGTGAGAGGCATAAACAGTTAAGAAACACATTGAGCAAAGCCATATGATTAATGAAATCATTTCCCTCCCTCACTCTCACACTCTACTCTCCATCCAATATCATTTGATTTCCCATGGGTTCAAGTTTCCTCCTATGAAATGGTGCTAATTCTTGTTCACATGATTGCCATGAGAATAGAGTGAGCTAATGTAAACCTCACAATAGGAGCCCCAATAAGCCTGCATTCTTTTGTTCTTCTGTAGATGCAGTGACATTTAAATGTTGGCCTAAGGACACTACTTTTTTTTTTCTTTTAAGGTTTTTGCTTGTTTTGGTTTTAGTTTTTTGTGATAGGGTTTTTCTGTGTAGCTCTGGCTGTCCTGGAACTCACTCTGAATATCAGGCTGGCCTTGAACTAGCAGAGATCTGCCTGCCTCTGCCTCCCGAGTGCTAGGATTAAAGGCATATGTCACTATGCCCAGCTTTAATTTTAATGTGTGTGTGTGTGTGTGTGTGTGTGTGTGTGTGTGTGTGTGTGTGTGTGTGTGTGTGTGTGATGCTATATGTGCAGGTTCCCACCGAGGCCAGATGAGGGTGTCAGATTCTCTGGAGCTGGAGTTTGAAGTATTTGTTAGGCCCCTGACAAGGTTGCTAGGATACAATCTCCAGTTCAGTTTTCACAATTAAAATGTTACTAACGGCTGGCCATCTCTCCAGCCCCTGACTCTTATTCCCTAAACCAGATAATCCTCTGGAAGACTCTAAGCAGGAACATGCCACGAGAGAACAGCCATCCAAGAATGCTAGTCTAACTGGATTGCAAGCACTGGGGTGACAGGATGGGTGAGAGAGTGGAGTGGGGCAGAGGATGGAAGGAGCTAGAGAAGTGGTGTTCCTCTCTAATAAAGCATCTGAGATGCAACAAACCCCTGCAGCTTGAGAACACTTCTGTCCTAATTCAGGTTACCATTGCCTGATGAAACACCACAACCTTAGAGCAAGATGGGAGCGAAGGGCTTATTCAGCTTATACTTCCACATCAGTGCTCACCATCAAAGAAAGTCAGGACAGGAACTCAAGCAGGGTAGGAGCCTGGAGGCAGGAGCTGATGCAGAGGCCCTGGAGGGGTGCTGCTTCCTGGCTTACTCTGCATGGTGTGCAGCCTGCTTTCTTATAGAACCCAGCACCACCAGCCCAGTGGTGGCAGCACCAGCAACATGCTGAGCCCTCCCCCATCAATCACTGATTAAGAAAATGTCCTACAGGCTTGCCTACAGCCAGATCTAATGGAGGCATTTTCTCAACTGAGTCCCTCCTCTCTGATGACTTCAGCTTGTGTCATGTTGACATAAAACTAGCCAGTACAACCTTCAATCCGAAACCTAGAGAAAAAGAAGGCCCAGAAGAGAATATATTTTGTGCCCTGAAGAGCAGGAAAGTGAGGCACTGGCTTCCATCTGCAGCAGATGTCCATCTCTAGACATCAGTTTGTGGTTCTTAGTAATCTATTTACTGGTTTCAGGGTGGAGGGATATGTTCAGGGTGAAGGGAGGGATGGCTCAGCATTTAAGGGCACTTGATGTTCTTCCAAAGGACTGGACTTCAGTTCTCAGCACTCCTACCAGGCAGTGTTACTCCAGCTCCAAAGGATCAGACACCTCTGGCCTCTTTGGGCACTTGCACTCATGTGCACATTACACATAGAATTATAAATAAATAAATAAATAAATAAATAAATAAATAATAAAAAAATATTTTAAAAAGGGAAATTTGGAGCTGGTTGGTGGTGGGGCACACCTTTAATCCCAGCACTCAGGAGGAAGAGGCAGGAGGATCTCTCTGAGTTTGAGGCCAACCTGATCTATAGAGTGAGTTCCAGGACATCCAGGACTGTTACACAGAGAAACCCTGCCTCAAAAAGTGAGGGGTGGGGCTTTGGAGATAGCAATCCATCTCTTGACTTGTCCACTTCTCACATATAATGGAAAGCTTAACAAGAAGTTAGATCTTTAGGCAAACGTCAAGTAAAATCATTAATACTTACCAGTGTAGGTCTTCACATCAGGGTCTTTGTTAATTTTCCCTTGAATTGCATCAGATATAGTAGTTTCATTTTGAGTTGTGCTTTTATCAAACATATTTACTACTGATACATAGACAATCTTATTAGCAGCAGCACGCACTACAGATCTTGCTGACAGAGAAGAGGAGTCACTAAAAATGAAATAAAGATGTCCATGATTAATCAAACTGAAGGGTTAACACATAGTATGTAAACTCCCTGATGTTCAAATCTCTTGACTTCTTGTCCTAGCTCCCCAACTATAGACCACATATGAAGGTCCAGGCAATACAGTGTCAAATTTTCAGCCTGGTGGCTTCTATTTGACATGTATTCAGAGAACCCACAATGAAAACAATGGTCTAGTGGAAGGCACTTGGAGTTCTAAAGCCAGGGATTGATGAGGTATGATCTGCAACCAAAGGATCCAACCAAATTAGTTCATATGATTGATGGGGGATGTCCTTTTGTATAGTGTGAATATATATGCTTCTCTTATTGGTTGATGAATAAAGCTGTTTTGGCCAATGAACAGGCAGGATTTAGCCAGGTGGGAAATCCAAACAGGGATAGAGAAAGTTAGGAGACAGAGAAAAGGAGACACCATGTAGCTACCAGGCAGGTAGGATCCCTGGCATTCTCTGTTAAGCCAAGACCACGTAGAGATATACAGATTAATAGAAATGGGTTAATAGTTAAGAGAGAGCTAGCCATTAAGAAGCCTGAGCCATTGGCCAAGCAGTTTATAAGTAACATAAGCCTCTGTGTGTTTATTTGGGACTAAACAACTGTGGGAGCTGGTGGGACAGAAACTTCTATCAACATATGGTACCCCATGTGGGGCATGAACCCATGACCCTGAAACTAAGAGTCTCACACTCTACCCACTGAGATAGCCAGGCTTTTTTTTTTTTTTTTTTGAGAAAAATGCTGAGAAATTGGCAAGGAGCAAGCCACACCCACACCTTACCTCTTTAGCTTCTCAGCAGACAAGAGAGCAAGTTCCTGTTTCTGCCTTCTTATATCCTCTCTCTGCCCAGCCATCTCCTTCCTGTCTGTCTGTCCAGACCTCTAGACCTTTGAGGTTAGCTAGTGGTAAGATTCATTCTCTGACCTTCAGATAGGTTCTATTTGTACAAGCAATATATCACCACATGTAACGGCCTGTTCCATGTGAGCAAGATGCTGGGCAACCATTAACAGCTTTCTTTTTCCAGACAACACCTGCTCACCCTGGCCTGAGTCAGTATAGTATTAGAGGCATCCCCAAGGCACACAATTCCCTCTGTAGTGGTCTGGCTAGCCGTATCTTCCTGTGTGTGTGTGTGTGTGTGTGTGTGTGTGTGTGTGTGTGTGTGCATATGGAAGCCAGAGACTGACATCAAGTGTCAGTTGCTCTCCACCTCAATATCATTACTTTAGTTGCATTGTGTTTATGAGAAAAAAAACTCCTAATAGAAAACTACTTTAGCTCTTAGCAGGCTGTTCTCAAGATCTGAGGAAACTTGCCTTGTTGGTCATTACGTTTCTTTTTTGGAGGGGAGGGGTCACTACATTTTCTTTACAAGAACTTTTATGTTATTTTTGTGTATGGGCATTTTTCCTGGATGTATGTCTATGTACTGCATGCATGGTTGGTGCTCAGAGAGGCCAGAAGAGGGTGTTAGATACCCTAGAACTGGAGTGAGCCACTATGTGGGTGCTGGGAAGCAAACCTGTGTCCTTTGCAGGAATAGTCAATGCTTTAACCACTGACCCCCTCACTTCTTTTTAACTTCTGTCTCGGGCTCTATCTCATGGACTGGATTCTCCTATATAGCAGCATGAGTTTCCTTATTCGCATCCTCCTTCAGGTTTGGAGTTATATTGTTTTTTACATACTGAGAGAACTTTAATTTTATAAAAAGTGTGTGTGTGTGTGTGTGTGTGTGTGTGTGTGTGTGTGTGTGTTCCATGAGTGTTGCAGCACACATATGGAGGTCAGAGCACAACTTTCTAGAATTTTGAGGACCCAACCCAGGTCATCAAGGTTGGTGGCAAGTGCCTTCTCCCACTGAGCCATCTTGCTGGCCCAACAACTGTTTCTTACGTCTTCATCTTCTTCCCTCGTATAATCTGCAACATTCTGTCACCGGATCATGACCAGGGACTCATCTGGAACTGCCATGGATGGATAAGCCTCTATCCACAGATCCTTTCTGGTCCCCAGAACTTTATTATCAGTTGCCATTCTGGCAACAAGCATCCAACAACCAGTGAAAGCCTTGGCTGACCACCGGTGCTTTCCACAATGTGTTCCCTTCCAACTACCCCCACTCGCCTTTGTAGACCTTGGCCATGCCAAACCTGCTGAGAAGCCCATGGGCCAGCAATAGACAAGCCTATAGCTTTCACACACTATCTTGGTAGCTCATGAGCACAGGCTTTCCATCCATCACAAGCAATCTGAAAGATGCTACTACATGAGCTGTTGTACTTGTTTTTGTCCTGGAGAACCAAACATTTCTGAGCATAGCAGCCAGCTTTACCTTTTCCTAAATTCTCTTGTTGTTTCCTAAAGTACCTTTTGTCTTTGGTGACTTTAGCAAACTCGTCCTGCAACACCATGACTCTGTATAGACTTGCAGGCCTGCCAGTGAAGGGGTAGGGACAGTCCATCTTAGGACATGGTCTCACTGAATCTGGACCTCACCAATTTAGCTAGGCTGGATGGCCAACGAGCTCCAGGGATCCACCTGTCTCCACTTCCCAAGCACTGGGGAGCCTCACAAACATGGACAAGTAAGGGGAGGCTTTTTACATGGCTACTGGGGATCCAAACTTGTGCGTAGGCAAGCTCTTTACCAACTGAGTCATTTCCCCAACCTGTGACTTAACACAGGATGGCTCATGACAGGGTAGCTCAAGAGAAGAGCAGAAGTGAAACAAAGATATGCTGCCTTCAAAGTAGCCCACTGGTCCAGAGCTACTTACTACTTACCTCACTTTAAGAATTACAGTCTGTCCAAAACCAAAATCAGTCTTGTTAAGTGCACCTGCAAACTGTGGAGAATAGATGTATAACAAGGTGAAATTTTAAAAATTATATTCTAGGTTTAAACATTGCTTTCCTTCTTTATTCTCTCCCTCCCCCTTCCCTCCCTCCTTCCCTCCCTCCCTCTCTCTCTCCCTCCCTCCTCCCTCCCTCCCTCCCCCTTCCTTCCCTTTCTCCCTCCCTCCTCCCTCCCTCCCCTTCCCTCCCTCCCTTACTCCCTCCCTCCCTCCCCTTCCCTCCCTCCCTTACTCCCTCCCTTCCTCCCTCCCTTCCTCTCCCTCCCTCCCTCCCTTACTCCCTCCCTTCCTTCCTGAGACAGGGTTTCATGTAGCCCAGATTGTCCTCAAACTTACTATGTGGTCAAAGATGACCTTAAACTCCTGATCCTCCTCCTGCCTCTGAAATGCTGGGATTACAGGCTGGTACCACCACACCCAGATGGTACACTGCTGCAGATGAGCCCTAGGAGCAAGTGTTCTACCAACTAAGCTGTGTACATATTAAGCAACTACTCTACTGCTGAGCCCTTTTGTTTTACATCTATATATGTATGTATCCGTTTATTTTATGGTTCTAGGAATTGAACCCAGGGTCCTGTACATGCTAGGCAAGTGTTACACCACTGAGCCATATGCTCAATCCAATTCTTTCTAAAATATATCAGGTTGATCAGGTCGGCCTTGAACTCACTCTTCAGTCCAGGCAAACCTTGAACTTGTGGTCCTCCTGCCCAGCCTCTCAAGTAGTTGGGATCACAGGTCTATGCCCCAACCCCCAGTTTATTTACAGAAATAGGAACATTGGACTTAGTATTCCAGGCACAATGCTGAGCAGAGGATCTGGAAATCTCTATGCAAAGACACCTAGCTGTGACAGACCCTGGGCGACATCTCATGGCTTGAGCTGGGACTGACACATAAGGTCTGTTGAGAAGGAGATGGTCTCTGATTTCCTAATTATGCTTCAGAGACTTCAGAAGTCAAGGGCTTCTGAAATACCCCTTTTGGATTAAAAATCTCTTTGAAACCAGGCGTGGTACCTCATGCCTATAATCCCAGCATTCAAAAGGCTGAGACAGGGGGATTACCATCATTTGAGGTCATCCCCAGTTATATAGTGAGTTCCAGGCCAGTCTGGAATACAATGGGAGACCTTGTCCCAAAACACTGAAAAGGGCCCTGAGCAGGGCTCAGCAGGTCAAAGTGATCCCAAATCTGGACCCACATTGGATACTGGCGTTTGAGAGGTGGCTCAGCGGTTAAGAGCACTGTCTGCTCTTGCAGAGGTTCTGAGTTCAATTCCCAGCAACCACAAGGGAGCCTGCAACCACCTATAATGGGATCTGATGCCCTCTTCTGATGTTCATGAAGAAGCGCACTCAAATACATGAATAATCTTAAAAAATAAAAGATGGGTAGATGGGTGCAGTGGCACACATCCGTAATCCCAACATTCTTTTCTTTGTTTTTAGAGTCAGGGTTTCCTCTGTGTAATAGTCCTGGATGTCCTATCCTGTCCTGGAACTTGTCAGATACACCAGGCTGGCCTTGAGCTCACAGAGATTGGGCAGCCTCTGCTTCCCTAGTGCTGGGCCTGAAGGTATGAGCCACCACTACCAGTGAATCCCAGCATTCTTATGGTCAGATGGAAGGCAGAGAAAGGAGGACCTCCAGAAGCTGGAGGGCCAGCTAGTCTGGAAAACACAGTGTGGCAGAAACAAGAAACCATGCCTCAGCAAGGTGGGAGGAGAGCCAACTCCTGCGCGTGACATACCCACACTCATGCACACACATACACAAATAAAACATTTTAAAAAGAGCAATAACATAAAAACCCTCTCTAAAACCACATAAACAAAACACTCTTTGAAGTCATAAGAATGCTTCACTATCTCCTTGGCTCCCCAGGAATACCCAGCCCTGGCTGAGCTCAGGTGTCTAAACACTGGCTGACTGGATGCTGTGGAAAGTTTCCCAAGCCCAGCAACGCTGGCTCCAGAATGGCTTTCCACACTCCATTCCTTCCCTGCCAACACACTCGCTCCCAAAATAGGAATGAAGTGAAATGTTTTTGTCACATTTTTGAAACTGGCGGGGGAGGGGGGACAAATTATTAGATATAGTTCTTCTATTACAGGTAAAAATAAGCTATATTGGTTTGGTATGGAAATTTATGCAAATCTGAACATATTTTAAAAATATTTTTTTTTACACCACTGAGCTACATTCCCCAGTCCAAAATAATGAATTATTAAGTTGTTATTCTCTGGGGTAAAACCCTAGGACTTTCTCGTGCTAGAAAATACCCTACCACTAAGCCATAGCCCCCAGCCTGCCTGAAATAATTTAAGACACTATTAGAGAGAGCTCTTGTCTATTCAAATCCTTCCAATAGCTTCTGTAACAGGCAGGCCTGGAGTATCCCAAGGCTGCTCTCTGGACACCTGGCAGGGCTGTACTCAGTGCTCTCTCAGGTGCACAACCGTTCAGAGGCTCAAGAATCCCAAGGGATCTACATGCCCACCAGGCAGGGTACATTTCACTTTGTCAACAACAGACAGACACAAGAAGACTGACCTCCCCGCCCCCCCAATCCCGGTGACAAGGAAGATACTTCCTGTTTGGGAAAGTGGGAAACACTTACAAAGTTGATAACTTCATTGTAAAAGTTTTGATAGGGCAGAGATTCTTTATCTCCAAAGTTAAATGGCTCCTTCACTTGCATGCTGATCTCTCCAGGGAATGTCTTTCCTGAAAATCAGGCAAATCCTTTCTGAGCTATTTAATGTTAATAGGGCTGCTTAAATTTTGTGTTTAAAACATATGCTACTTTTCTTCTTTTTTCTCTTTCTTTTCTTTTTCATTTCCCCCTTTAGACATGGTCTCCCTGTGTAGTTCTGGCTACTGGCTGAAACTCCATTTGTAGGCTAGGCTGGCCTCGAACTCACAGAGAACTGGCTGCTCTGCCTCCCAGTGCTGGAATTTAGATGTGCCAACATGTCTGCCTTTTTTAATTTTTCTTTTTTATTCTTGAATTTAGTGCTCACTATTTAAAAGAGAAGGGTTTTTTGGGGATCATTTATATAGAGTAGATCCCCAGAAATTAGGTTATTAATGTTAAAAATAGAAACTTTGGGAGACATGTCTCTAACTGTTGTGAGCAACATAGAGCACACACTTCATACACCACTGATCTGCTGTAGCAAGAAAAGTCATGTCTTATTCATGAAGCAGAACAAAAAGGAATCATTTAGACCAGTGGCTTTCAACCTGTGGGAGGTGACCCCTTTGGGGGTCAAAAGACCCTTTCACAGGGGTCTCCTAAAACCATCAGAAAACACAGAGATTTACATTATGATTCATAACAGCAACAAAATTACACCTATGAAGTAGCAACAAAAATAATTTTATGGTTGGGGGAGGCCCACAGCGTGAAGCACCATATTAAAGGCTGGAAGCATTGGAAAGGTTGAGGCCTGCTGGGTTAGATGGGCAGCCTTTGGGCTCCACACACCCAGTGGTCTAAGCCAGCATATACTGAGGTGTATTCAAAGTCTATTTCTGGAGCTGTGATGGCTCAGCCCGCTCAGGGACCCAGCCTGCTACCCTCTTCTGCCTCAGTGCCAGTGGACAAGGTCTTGTCATCAGGTAGTCATTTTCAGAGGCTCTGGCAACACTTGCTTTCACTTTGTATCTAGTATTCCAGAGCAGCAGAGGGAAGGTTCTGCCCTCACCAGACCTTCAGCCTAGCTTGCTTGCAAATCTCTTTACTCTATCCCTACTTCCCCAGGGTTGGCTGGGACAAAAGCAAGAGACTCTCACCTGGCCCTGCTTGCCTTCAGTCTTTCTTCTGTCCCTTTTACTACCATTTTGAGATTCCGCTAAAGCCCTCTTTAGATATGGATACAGGGCTCTGCTGTGGTTAGCCCTTGTAGCTTACCTTTTACACATGCCAAGTTTTGATAGTAGTAGTCTTGTGGACACAAACAGAAGTATTCAGAATGCAGTTTAACACAAAAAGCATCTCCACAGGAGTTAGACTCACAAAGATTACCGGGACCTTAGATGGAGGAGGAAAACATTATAAATCCACATGAATTCAGCACATATCTCCCAGTGACTCATATTCGCTCTTCACACTCTCCTCCTAAACACATTTGTTTTCTTTTGAGATACGGTCTCACTGTGTAGCCTGGAGCTTGCTATGGAGACCAGGCTGCTCTTGATCTTACAAATATCTGCCTGCCTCTGCCTCCTAAGTGCTGAGACTAAAGGTGTGAGCCACCACATCTGGTCTCCATATCCTTTCTGTACGACAGTACGTGCTTAGGCGGGCTGGGCACAGTCTGTGTTTGCATTGCTCTCTGGTGAAGACCAAGGCTGCTGTTTCAGAGCCAAGTGTTCCCTGACAGTGAAGGTAAGAGACTGGTGGACAGAGCCCTGCTTGAGAAGAAAGGCAGCTTTCTAACCCTAGGGAGTTGAGGATCTTTGGAACTCTTTAGTACTCAGGGACATCAGCGTCCACTTTTCTGCCACTAAGTAGAGCTCTGCAAACCCTCTTCAGAATAAAGTGGCTTTTTACAGAATAGTGTGGCAATCACTACACAGGGCAGGACAGCAGAAAGTTCCAAAAGGGAAACTAGGTGTCATATTCTGATGAGCAGAGCTGACACACGTTCATGAAGATAAGAGAAAAGCTAGGCATGGTGGCATACTCCTTTAATCTCAGCCCTCAGGAGGTAGACACAGGATCTCTTGGAAGTTTGAAGCCAGCCTGGTCTACAGTGCAAGTCTACAGCCCAGTCAGGGCTGCAGAGCAAGACTCTGTCTCAAAAGGAAGAAAGAAATAGAGAAAGAAAGGGAACAATAAAGGAGAGAAAATGCAGATTAACCCAGTGAACTTCCTCCCATTTAAGTATGAACAAGGATCAGGTTTATTCAGGGTAGAATGGCCTGGGCAACCCAGTGAGGTTCCTAAGGGGAGGAACTAGGATGTGCTACACCCTTGGTTCTGTGATTAAGGATGCAAAATAAAGAATATTGCAATGGCTCCTGAACTTTGACCTAGGTTCTGGGCCAGGAAAATAAAGAATATTGCAATGGCTCCTGAACTTTGACCTAGGTTCTGGGCCAGGCACACATGTCTCAGTCCCCCTTTCCAGAGAGCTGGTGAGATTGAGGAAGGAATGTTCTTTAGGTGAGCAAATGGTGATCTTGGTTGGCCTTCCTTTCCTTCCCTTCTTTTTCAGAACCAGGGATTGAAACCAGGCCTTACCTCATGCATGCTAGGCAAGTACTCTACCACTGAACTATAGCCTCAGCCACTGGTTGCCATTTTCCTCATCTCCATAGATTCTGGATAATTTTCAAAGAGCTTTTCTTTTCTTTTCTTTTCTTTTTTTTTTTTTTTTTTTTGAGACAGGGTTTCTCTGGGCATCCCTGGCTGTCCTGAAACTTGCTCTGTAGACCAGGCTGTCTTTGAACTCAGAGATCCACCTGCCTTTGCTTTCTGAGTATTGGGATTAAGATGTGCGGCATCACTGCCTGGTATTAATTACAAAGTCTTAAGTGGGTCCACTGAAGCCAAGAGAAGTTATTTGCCTTGTGCCAGCCAGCATGAGCAGCTCACATGGAACTGCTGAGGGGTAAGCAGGGGTGGCCTGGAGAAGCTCTTGATCCTGAGTTCACCACAGCTGTCCATGGCTGTGACCCCTTTGCCCTTCTATGCATAGAAGATTGAGGGGAGGCAGCATCATCGACAGGCTGAGTTCTGTTGACTTAACCATCCATTTCTTAGATCTATCAAGGAAAACTTGGGAAATGATCAAAAGGATAGGGAGACACAAACTTACTCTCTGTGGGCAGGTCACTGTTTCCTCTGGGCCTCATCTTCCTTCTCTGAGATTGGCACAATAGATGTGAACTCTAAACTCTGAAGTTTGAGGAGTCCTCCAGACTCCTCAAACTCATAAGCTGTAACTAAGCTGTAAACTACCCTTTATTTTTATAAATAAAGTTTTATTGGGATATTGCCAAGTTCACTCATTTTTACATTGGCATGGCTGCTTTTCTGTTGAAATGTCAGAAGTTAACAGTTTTAACAGAGATCTGTGTTGTCCACAAAGCCTAAAATATGTATGGCTTTTCTGTCACCAACAAACTTTGATGACATTTGTTTTAGTAGCATTGGCTTATGGCCAATTATGCACAAATGGTTTTGTTCGGCCCTGGTCAGTCAGCAACTGTTTGAGGACAGCCATTGTTTGACTTCTTAACCCTCAGGCTCAAATTCAAAGGCTTGACTCAGTTTCTAAATTGTGATCTGCCACCATCCTTCCTGACTGACTCTGGGATAGAATTGACTTCTTCCTTAAAGACTAGTATGGCTGACAAGGCAGCATTTAGTCAAACCTGGTCTTTTTTGGAGAACCTGAAGCTACTCCAACTCTCCTATGGGTATCTTTCACAAAGAACAAACTCATAAAAATATTCCATAGCTGGCAGGTAGCTTGAGGAGCGGGAAGAAAAAGGATGTAACTGATTGCTCACTTGGGGGCTCTTCTGTCATGACTGAACTTTGAGGTTTTTCTCCTGGCCATTTCCCTTCCTCTCCAGAACACACTGGCACATCACACCACTCAGTGCTATACACCCCAGTGAGGAGACTTTTAGGGATCACTCTTACTTGGATTTGTTACTGAAGAGTTAGTCTGTGGAGACTGGGATGTCACGGGGGACTGAGTTGTAGCATCAGGAGACCCAGAGGGCGTGGATGACTGAGTTGTAGCATCAGGAGACCCAGAGGACGTAGATGACTGAGTTGGAGCATCAGAAGACCCAGAGGATGTAGATGACTGAGTTGGAGTATCAGAAGACCCAGAGGGTATGGATGACTGAGTTGTAGCATCAGAAGACCCAGAGGATGTGGATGACTGAGTTGGAGCATCAGAAGACCCAGTGGATGTGGATGACTGAGTTGGAGCATCAGAAGACCCAGAGGATGTGGATGACTGAGTTGGAGCATCAGAAGACCCAGAGGATGTAGATGACTGAGTTGGAGCATCAGAAGACCCAGTGGATGTGGATGACTGAGTTGGAGCATCAGAAGACCCAGTGGATGTGGATGACTGAGTTGGAGCATCAGAAGACCCAGAGGATGTAGATGACTGAGTTGTAGCATCAGAAGACTGATCTGAAATTACATTTTGTGTCTCACCGGCAGTTCTTGAGGGAGAGGCTGTCATGATTTTGTTTGAGGGAACAAAGAAGACAAGTATCAGAAGACAGTGCATTGGATAAATAATAGCAATTACTGTCAGTTCTAATCAGTACTCAACTTAGGAGTTTCTGAAAAAAATAAATGTATATGATTATGTTAAAAGTGGAAATACAGGACAACTTCTAAACACAAGATAATAAATTAAACAGACAAAAATGGAAAATGTTATTAAAAACTCTTGACACCTAACATTGCTTAGTGATAGCTGTGGAACTTAGTGTAGAACTGTGGTGATATTTGTTATGAACTTTACCAAGTCAGCAGAGGTAGTATATACCTGTGGAGGCCAGCCTGGGCTACATGAGGCCATGTCTTAAAAATGAAAATGAAAACAAACAATGTTGAAATAAGTACCTGAACTTTGAGGCCAGAAGGCTTGCTACTTCAAGGTCATTCTTTGCTACCTATCAAGTTTGGGGATAGCCTGAGCTACATGAAACCATATCTCAATGAAAAAAGAGATTAGTACCAAGTAATAGCAAAGTTTATATCTATAGTTAGGAAATTGTCAATCTGTGTTTAATAAATTCCCATACAATTCAGAGGAAGACAATAGAAAGTGCCACAAGGTGGCACTATTGCCACCAGGAAGTAGATTTCTTTTCTATTTAAGGCAAACACCCCAGTTCTCCATTGAGTGGCCATTTTCTCTATTAATAGATGGTAGAAGGGGAATTTTAGAGAATTTTAGAAGGAGAATAATTTCATAGATTACATAGAAATACTTCATTACATCCTGATTAAAGTTCTTCCAGGCTTTTTATTTGTATTTTTTTTTTTTTTTTTTTTTTTTTGAGACAGGTCTTGAGATACAGTCTAGCTGGCCTCAAATTCACAATCTTCCCAAGTGCTGGCCTAGGTTCTATCTGGGAATTTCTCCACTAAAAATTGTAGACACATGTACTTTGAAAGAATAAGAAAATAAATGCCCCTGTCCTAAAGACTATGGTAGATATCAAAGCTGCATTTACAGGTCCTAGAAGCCCCATCTCTACTCCCCCATCCCCCAGGATGCTTGGAAGAATGACTTTTAGTGACTCATCTCCTGGAACTCCTCTTGTGTCTAAGAACTCTGATATTGACCACAGATTATACATATTAGTAAAAGAAACCCTTTGTGGTAAGGAGGCGATTCATAAAGCTTAGTGATACAGATGCTGAAGATTCACTCTGACTTCCCCATGGGCAGAGCCTGGCTCTTCAGCTTAGATAGGACTTGGCTACAAGTGGCTCAGAAGTGACAAGGAGATAAGCGATTGTTCTTCTAGGGCCAAGAAAATAGTCACGAGCTGGCCATAGTCACATGTGGACATTACTGCCCCTCTCCTGGGACTTCCTCATTTATCAAGGGCTTACTCTGTGCCTGACAGGATCTATGAGACAGCCATAAATGTCCATGGGTGAAGACACCATCAACATGAGGTCAGGATAGTTTGCCTGTATCAGGGTTTCTCTGTAACTGTCTGTCCTGCCTCTGTAACTGGCTGTACTGGAACTCACTCTGTAGACCAGGCTGGCCTTGAACTCACACAGATCAGCCTGCCTCTTCCTCCCAAGTGCTAGAATTAAAGGTATGCGCCACCACACCTGATATGTGTCATTGCCTTAACTACCACTTAGCCAGAGGTCTGTGGAACGGCATGCAGGGGCCTGTGGAGGAAAGAGAGAGTGTTGGATCCCCTGGAATTGGAGTTCCAGGTGGATGTGGGTACTGGGAGATGAGGCTAGGTCACTCTTAACCACTGCGGCATCTCTCCAACCCCAGCTTCCATCTTTTTATTCCCTCAGATCTGAGAACTGCTTTTTAACCAACACAACAAGAGCCCTGCACTCACAGAGTTCATACAGGGTGCCAACTATTTGCTTAAATGAGAAAAAATGTTCCCTGAATGGACTCTTTTCTAGAACATTCTGTCCAGGGCATATTGTAGCTAATGCTAGCTGAGAGTCAACAAAATGCTTCCATCAAATAAAAGTCCTTCAACAGTAAGAGATGTTGGTTTCCACTTGATGCCATGGGAAAGAGTAGCCATAGAGCTCAGAGAAGAGCAAAACAGTAGCAAATGGTGCCTGCTGAGGGGACTTTGGATGCCATCTGAGTGAGTCTTCATGGTCCAGGAAGTACTTAGGACTCTTCTAGGTGGGAGAGGTGGAAGGTGTACAAGATCTACTTCTTGCCCTTGGCTGCTAAGACTGACATGACAGCTGCATTCACACACCAGACAACTTCTCAAGATTCTATAGGAGTGAAAAAAATCCATTTTTCAAAAGCAGACCTGCCCACTGTAGTCTGTGTGCCAGTGGGATGCCAGGGCAGGTTAAAGGATGGTAGGGCAGGTGCTCACTTTCTTTCATACATTTCTGGGTGTCATGAACGTCTTACACCCTGTCTACATTACTAAAATATCTTTTAAACAAGTGCAAACACAGATGTTTAAACATTGAATACAAGGGCAGGGCGTGGTAGTGCACACCTTTGATCCCAGCATTCAGGAGATAGAGGCAGGTGGATCTTTGTGGGTTTGAGGTCAGCATGGTCTACAAAATAAGTTCCAGGGTAGCCAGGGCTCTCACACATAAAAACCCTGTCTTGAAAAACAAAACAACAACAAAAATTTGGATACAAGGGCAGATATGACACTAAGTGGCAAGGTGACTATTGGCTTCCTGCCATGGGCTGTAACTCTTCCGCATAGGGCTGCCTCCTCTATTATCACGTAGGAAAAAAACCACGTCAGTCACTCACTACACAGTATTTGGATCCCTGCCTGCCTTCCTTTGAAGTGTGGACTCTACTACTGCCCCCTGCTGGGGGATTCTCTTGGATGAAGGCGCCTTTCTACACCTAGAAGGTCTTGAGATCAATGTCAATGGATTCTCTGACCTCCAGCCACTTCCAAAAGCCTCCCAGAAAAGCGTCCCTTCTCAGTATTCTCTTATGTCTTATGGAAGGGTATCTTCATGGTGACTTCCAGAAGTCATGTACCAGTTCTTACTGAGACCATAGGGCCTGCCCCAGGCTTGGCAGGGGAGGGAGGTCTGGGGAGGTCTGCCCTTCTGTTAGGACAGCTACCCACACCCAAGCTTGAAACCAGCTCTTAAAATAAAAATAAAACCTTGGGCCAGAGAAGTGGCTCGGCAAGAGGGGAAGAAAGGAGCTTGCTGCCAAGGCTGACAGCCCGAGTTCAATCCCCCTCATACAGTGAAAGGAGAGACACCATTTCTGAAAATTGTCCACTGACCTCCACACATATGCACCCCTAGGTAAATAAATGGAATAAGTCTTCTTAAAAAGTCGTATCTTAAGCCAGGCGGTGGTGGCACACACCTTTAATCCCAGCACTGGGGAGGCAGAGAGAGGCAAGTGGATCTCTATGAGTTCAAGGTCAGCCTGGTCTACAGAGCGAGTTCTAGGACAGCCAGAGCTACACAGAAAACCCTGTCTCAGGAAAAAAAAAAAAAAAGTCATATCTTGCAGGCCACGTTGGCTCATTCCTATAACCCAGCACTCCAAGGCAATTGAATCAGAAGCCGAAGTTCATCTACTATCCATAGAGATCCTGTCTCCAAAAAAAGAGCAAAGCAAAACAAATGGTCCTCTCAATTGAACTCAGTTTCTCTTCCCTCTTCCACTGTGGCAAATGCCTTATTCCTTTTCTCATTTGGCTTCTAGATCTGAAGTCCTCTTTCAGACATGTGGGCAAATTTCAATTTCTTACCCACTCACACCCAACAACCCCCCAGACCTGTATCAGTGCTAACCCACACTGGGATTGCTCTTTTTTTGCCAATGACTTCCAATTTTCAAGCATTTCTGAAAACAAAGGTATTTCCCCTCTGGGCCTGGCTCTCTGATGGTCACAGAAATGCACCCAGCTTGCCACTTTAGGGTACCTGACCCTTGAAATACTGAGTCACCTTTATCCAGACAAACCTCTGCCCTGCTGCGTCCCAAAGTCACTCTTAGACTTCTTTTGCTACCACTGTCTTTTCAGCCACAAACAAAAATGGCAGCGTCTTTGATCTGAGCTGGGCAAGAAATTTCCTTTACAGAAAACAGTCCCAAGTGGAGAATACCAGGAGCTGCAAGAAGTGGGAGGCACAGCCTGCTGCTTCCATTTTGGAAGCCGCAAAGCTGACTGAAGTAATCGAGTTACAATGGCAGCAACAACAAAGCGTTCTTACCCAAGATGACCAAAAGGAGGCCGAGGAAGAGAGGCAAGGAGCCTCTCATGGTAGCTGTTCTTGCTTGATAATCCAAGGAGGAAATGAATCCTCTCCTCAGCTGCCTGGAGTTTTAACTGTCTTTCAAGTCCAAAGTCCAGTCATTAACTGACGTCAATATAGGCAAAGGCAATTTCTTGTCAGAATCTGGTCATATACCATAGGCCTCAGGACCCAGCTTCAAGATGATTTCCTTGTCTCAAAGTCCAGAACAACTCACGAATCCTGAGTTCTTTTCAGAAATCCTTGCAAGGTTAGATGTGGGTGCGTTTAGTTAATCTCTTTATATCTTGGATACGGTTGACCTATCACTGTCCCTTTAAGCACTCAGCAATCTAGATATGAACGATTGTCTCACCCCGACCCCCTTTTAATTGTTTTAAAACCACAATTTCTTTGTGTGTGCGCCCCACAGTGCTCATGTGGACATCAGAGGACAAAATATAGGGTTGGTTCTTGACCCTTTGCCATGTGGGGTCAAGGGATGAGACTCAGGCCATCAGGTTTGGTCTCAAATGCTTTTGCCACTGAGTCATCGCCTCAGCCCTCACCCCCTTTGACTGCAAGGAATTCAGTTCTCTGCCTGTGGTTTCAGGCATCCCTGATAATTACTTTGGTATTTCCCCAAACTATTTGTGGCTTAACTTCTGTCATCTTTGGCTGTGGACTCCCTGGGTTTGGCTGGGTTTTTCTAGATGGTCATCTCTAGAAACTTTCTAACCACGTCTTCAAGCTTCCATGGCTCTCACATGTCACTTTACCACCACAGATCCCAAATTGTCAAGCTCCAGTTAGAAGCAGGCTTGAGGGTCATTGGGGGATAGACTGTCGCCCCATAACCAGCTTGGATGGAGCACCATCTGAGGTGTTCAGATTTAAACAAGAGGAAAGTATCACAATTGCCTCTCCTTTGAATTTAAATTCCACTTTCAAAGAGAAAATGTGGGAGGCGGAAGAGGTGTCAGAGCTCTGTGAGTTGGAGGCCATCCTGGTTTACATAGAGAGTTTCAGGTCAGCCAGGGATACATAGTGACACGTCTTTGAAAAAAAACAACAAAATGAACAAACAAACAAACAAACAAAAAACAGAACAATCACCATATGAAAGGGGAGAAAACAACATAGTCAGGTTCCCTTAATATTTAAAAAGTATCAAATGGAAGAGAGGAGCTGGAGATGTGGCTCAGTTAATAGAGGCCTTGTCTGGCATGTACAATAAACTGGGCATGGTGGCACATAACTGTAATCCCAGCACTTGGAATCAGAAGTTCAAGGCTCCGTCTCTCTCATGCATTATATATATATATATATATATATATATATGTATGTATGTATGTATGTATGTATGCATGCATGCATGCATGTATGTATATCTCAAAACTAAATAAATAAAAGTACTCCTTCCTTGCTATAAAAGAAAGTGGGGGAGGGAGGGAGGAAGGAAGGTGGGGTTGGGGCACACCTTTAATTCCAGCACCTGAGGGGCAGAGGCAGGTGGATCTCTGCGAGTTCAAGGCCAGCCTGATCTACAGAGAGAGCTCCTGGACAGCAAGGGTTACACAGAGAACTCCTGTCCTGAACCTCCCCCTCCCCCACAAAAAATTACTTGATCCAAATGGGCCTGTTGACCACCTGAGCAGGAACACTGACCTGCAGAAAGGCTGTCCATCTAAATGGATGGACAGAATAAAGTCCACCTCAACATGAGTCGGCACTATGGGTCCTGCGGTCCTTATCTACTGTCACCTCCCTTGATTGTATCTGATGGCAATGGCCTCTGTGACCATTGTGGCCAATGTCCACTCTTCCCTGAGAGCACTCCAGTTTCCTCAAGAATAAATTTACCTGTCTCCTACACTAGGCTCCGTGTATCCCAGGAACAACAGGGAGCTGAGAGAGGCTAGAGCAACACCCGCAGAGAACATCAGATCTAGCATTTAGAGTCACAGAAGGCTGCTGGGTGACAGGTCACAGAAGAGAGGAAAAGACCAGGCATTTGATTGCTGTAATCAGCCTGTGCTCACGTGCCACCCAATCCGCTTCCTGGGCCCTTTGTTCTCCTACCCCTGAGTCCCAGGAGCCACTTCTGTCACCTGACTAGGTTTTCTTAACCCCACCCTTTCTTAAAGTCCAGCCCCACCCAGAGGAAGACATACAACAATCCTCAGGATTTTTAACCTGAATCTTAACTCTGTCCTTAGTTTAAAACATTACATCAACACCCAGAAGCTACCATTGTCCCCAAAGTCTCTATATGACAAAGGGCTGAAGAAAAGGACTCACTGTTTTTGCAGATAGATGACTGTCATTCTGTTCTCAGTGTGCAGGTTGGGTGGCTCACAACTGATACCGTAACTCTGGGAATCCACGCTTCTGGCCTTGGAGAGCACCTGCACTCATGTGTGGGCATACACGCACACCCTTAAAAATAATAAAAAGATATTAAAAATAAAATGAACATAAGGAGAGTTGAGTCAGTAATGTGAGGTCCCGAGTCAAGATCCCAGAATCCATGTTAAAAGACAAACACAATGGTGCAGGTTTATAACCCCAGATCCTGACCTTTCTAGGGACCATTAAGCCAGCCTAGATGAAAAAGTGAGCTCCAGGTTCAATGAGAGACGCTGTTTCAAAAGATAAGTAGGGCAGCTCCAGAGGATGCTCTGGACTTACTGGTGGTTGTGAGCTGCCAGACCTGGATGGATACTGGGAGCCAAACCTGGGTCCACTGGAAGAGCAGGAAGTTCCCTTAGTTGCTGAGCCCTCTCTCCAGCACTTAAAATGTTTTTTTATACCAAGGGTGAGGCAAAACCATAGGGTTGAAAATGAGGCCTGGGAGGTCATACCAAATTAACATGAAATTGACATAAAAAGCTATCTGGCAGAGAAGAAGGCTGGAGTCACCCTCTTACCCCTATCCATCTCCAGCAGGGCTATCTAGAACTTCTAGGGTCACTGGCTTAGGCACAGAGCACACTAGAGTGTCTTATGGGGACCTATGACACATTACAATACCAAAGAAATCACACCTGTGGGTAGAGATTCGAATGCTAATCAGACATGGAACATACAAAATTGTATGCAGAACTACGTGTTCCAGAGCATGTTTGAGAAACCCTGCAATCCAGTGACCTAGATGGCATGCCTATGTTACACAGGCCCCTATCCTTTGCACAACAGTGTGGCTGAGTGGCTAACCTTTTTCATCACACTTTCTCTGCTTCTGCTGAGTGTTCCTGTTCAGTTCCCTGTCCGTGGACACAAGACCCAGAACTCCCAACAGATGCCCATCAAACCCTGATAGCCACCAATATCCGAGGCTCATCATGTTGTGACAGTTATCCACAGATTGAATGGCACCAGAGTTTAAAAGCATTTTTTGTTCTTTTTCCATATTCTCCTCCTCCTCCTTCTTCTTTTGGGTTTTCAAGACAGCTTTGGAGCCTGTTCTGGAACTTGCACTCGCTCTGTAGACCAGGCTAGCCTCAAACTTACAGAGATCCGCCTGCTTCTTCCTCTGCCTCCCAGGAGCTGGGACTACAGATGTGCACCACCACCACCCAAACCCCCCCCTTTTTTTCAAGACAGGGTTTCTCTGTATAGCCCTGGCTGCTCTGAAACTCACTGTATAGACCAGGCTGGTCTTGAATTCACAGAAATCAACCTGCCTCTTCCTCCTGGGTGCTGGGATTTAAGATGCCCAGCTGTCTCCTTCTTTCTTTTTAATTTTATTTCTTTTATTTTACAGATAAACTTTATTTGGATCTAATTTATAACAATAGATTCTGTGCAGGTCACTTGTACAAGGGAGTTCTGATCACTGAGTAGAAAAGTAAATTCTGCAGATATGCAACCAAGAGACTCTGGCTCCTCCTCCACCCCAAGCCCAGACCAACGGCCAACTTCTGTCATTTGCATTTGCTGGAGTTTTACATAAATGGGATCCTACCGGTGTGGTGTATTTTCCCCCTTTTGGTCTCTCAGCACACTCATTTTGAAAGTCATCTATATAGGGGGTGTCAATAGTCCCACATTTCTGTAGCGTGTTCTAGGATATGAATTCACTGTGATTTCTTATTGATGAAGAAAAGCCCTAAGCCACAATCTTCCTTCCTTCTTGTTGGAATAGTTTTTCGGTTGGGTTTTTTCTTTCTTTTCATTTTTAGTAAATAGGATGCTCTAACTTGTATCATTTCACACTCTCACTGGCAATATAAGAGAACTACAGTTAGTCTCTATCCTTGCCAACACTTGATACCATCAGTTTTTGTAGTAGATATTCTCTCTAGTTTTAATTTGCATCTACTGGTGACAAAGGATGTTGAACATTTTTTCCATGTGCTTATTAGGCATTTACTTCTCCCTAACTTATCTGTTCCAATATTTTGTCTATTTTTATTTATTTAGTAAATAATATATGTGTGTGTGTGTGTGTGTGTGTGTGTGTGTGTGTGTGTGTGTGTGTGTGGCAAGATGGTAAGATCCCATATAGCCCCAGGCAGGCCTGGAATTATCTATTGACTTGAACTTCTGATCTTTTCACCTCTATCTCTCAAGTGTTGGGGTCAAAGGCATTTATCACCATGCCATCACACCTAGTTTAATGCAGTGTCTGGGACTAAACCCAGTGTTTCATGTGTGCTAGCCAAGTGCTCTATCAACTGAGCTACACCCCAGTCCAAATTTTCCTATTTTAAATAATTGTTTCTTCTTGTTTTAGAGTCCTAAGAGTTTACTAGCCATCCCTCCCTTCATCCATATGTATGTATGTATGTATGTATGTATGTATGTTAGATGGTGTCTCACTATATAGCAAGCAAGATAATCTGAGTTTGAATTCTCAACATGCATGTAAAAATCTAGGCATGGTCACACATGCCTATAACCCCAGCCTTGGAGGGAGAGACAAGTGCTTGTAGCCCACCAGTCTAGCCAACACAGTAAGTGTCTGGTTCAGTGAGAGACTCCGCCACAAGGGAATAAGACAGAGAGCAATAGAGGAAGAGACCCAACATTTTCTTCCCAACATTTGGCCTCTGTCTGGGCCCACATGGGCACATGTACCCATAAACTCACATGCATGTAATAACATACCTATCTATATATCACACACATATATAATATGTACACAAAACACTTTCCTAAAAATAAAAAACAAAGATTAAAGATAAGTATTAAAAAAGAGCACACATATGATACACACACACACATACATATGCAAGTATTCATACACATCAAATAAAACAGTAAATCTAAAAAAAGTTTACAACAACAACAAAACACCCAGGAGCAGTGTCTGCAGCACTCCAGAACTAGAGTCTGATGCTGCCACCATATTGCTAAGCGGGGATGTTTATTATAAACTTCTGTACCACTTCTGTGGCCACGAAACCAAGAATATGACCAGGTAGGCATGGAGGACTGCCAAGCACCTGTCCCTGGCTCTTCCCTGACTTGATCTGGAAAAATACAGTCAACAAAGATAATCAGGCAGATTGGGCATGGTGGTGGATACCTTTAATCCCAGCCCTCAGGAGGCAGAGGCAGGCGGATCTCTGTGAATTGGAGGCTAGCCTGAGCTACAGCCAGGGCCCTGTCAGGACTTCATGGCTTCCTCTGCTTTTCTTTGCTGTGGGGTTAATTTTCCAGAAGAAAAAGGAAGAGGGAAAGAAGAGGCACATGTGCAAGTGTGTGTGTGTGTGTGTGTGTGTGTGTGTGTGTGTGTGTGTGTTCGTGCATGAGCACGGAGCATGAAGTTAACACGATGTTTTACATTGGTCGCTCTCCACTTTATTTTGGCTGTTTCCCCTACTGAACCTGGAGTTTGCCAATTCTGGCTAGTCTAGCAAGGCAGGTTGTTGGGAGGAGGGGTCCCTGTCTCTCCCCAGCACTTGGATTGTACATGGTCACCATGACTATTGGCTTTTGCATAGATTCAGGGGCCAAAGCTCTACTCACTGAGCCACCTACCATCTCCCCACCCTCTTTTTCTTTTCTTTCTTTTTAAAGGGTTATTTGTTTATTTTTAAGATTTATTTATTATGTGTACAGTGCTCTATGTGCATGTAGGCCTGCAGGTCAGAGGAAGGCATCAGATCTCATGACAGATGGTTGTGAGCCATCATGTGGTTGCTGGGAATTGAATCAGGACCTCTGGAAGAACAGCCTGTGCACTTAATCTCTGAGCCATCTCTCCAACCCCCTCTTCTTCTTTATGTCTTAATTTGATCATTTATTTTTGCTATGTTGTTTTGATTTTACTATGTAGCCCAGGCTGCTATGTAGCCTTAAACTGGTGATGATCTCCCTGTCTCAGCCTCCTGATTGTTGGGATTATAGGTGTACGCCACCTTACTTGGCTCAAAAGAAGCAACTAAATAAAAATGATATTTTATTCTGTCTGTCATGCTTTTTGTCTTCTCATGTAATTAAATCCCAGAGCAGAAAAAGAGATTATTTTTATTAGCACAACCTTTTGTCCCGCGCTACCATCTCGCCAGCAAGAACGACGCGGCACACTCAGGATCCTTCTGCAGTAAAGCTTTAATGCTCTTGAGAGGGAGAGCATAAGCTTACAGGAAAGAGAGACCCCAAACACACAAAACCCACCCCTTATATAGGCTAGCAGCCTCTGCCTTGGACGTGTCACCCCCTGACTGGCTGCTGCTCATCGGCCCATATGACGCCACGGGAGAGGCAGGGACCCAGAGTTTGACAGTTACCCAGCGTATGCGCATCTCTCCTGTCTACCAACGGTTTTGACAGTTACCCAGCGCATGCGCATCTCTCCTGTCTACCAACGGTTTTGACAGTTACCCAGTGGTACTTGTAACGGCTCCCTACATCTCCCCCTTTTTTATTTATTTTAAACAGAGTCAATTAATAGGAACAGAATTAATGAGGCTTCCCAATTTTCAGAAGGTAGGTCACCCATATAACGAGGGATAGAGACAGAGGTTGTACCTCCCAGATCAAAAATTAAGACCATGTGCGAGAGTCGCTATGGGGCTGTCAACTCACCCCGAAGTGACCTCGACCTGTCCTCTGCCGTTTTTCTGGGAAAGGGACACTAGGGCAGGCAACCCTTATGCAGGACAACATGCCTCCCAGAGAGCCAGGCAACTCTCTGTGCGATGCTTTGCTCGGCATTCCTCATGGGCTGCTCAGACCAGACACTCTACCCTGTGCAATGAGCCTATGCTCTGGGTGTGCAAAAGCTGTCTGACCGGCGGCCTACTGCTTAAGCATTGTTAGCCAAATATCTGTGGAAGCCCCCTGTTCCAAAGCTACAAGCGCTTGGGCGATAACCACCTTGTCCCTCTTATTTTGAGCCCTGAGCCTACAGACCAGCCAAAGAAGCAACAACAGTCTGCAACAAACGGCTGCGCCAAACAATCCCACCCCAACCCATTCTTTGAAATAAGAAACAGCTGAGGCAATTCATGACGACAATCCCTCCATCAGAGACAAGTCAAGACGAGTGGAGTTGACCTGGATAATAGCGGCTCTCAGCTCCCGAAGTGTCTGCTCAAACTCGGAGGTTCAATTCTGCAACATGAACTGAGAAAGGCTTTTAGACAAATTAGCTGTTTTGGTAAAATTCTCATATTGGATGGAGGTGACATATAGGCCGGGGGGCTTTTGCTCACAGCCTAATTGGGCCATCTGCCACAACATGTCCAACCGCTCCTGCACTAAATCAACGCACTGGTTTACCAGCATCAGGCCACCCTGTATCTGAGTATTTGCAGAGGCCTGCTTATCCAGGGCCTCAGAGACAGTAGCCGACAAGCCATTAATAGCCTGTGCAGTTTGCACGGAGGTGGATAGTGCAAGGGCAGAGGCTGTCACTGCTGCCGTGACCACAGTAGTAGCCACAATGGCGACAATAATTGCTGAGATTCTAAAGTCCCTCTTTTCTCGAAATTGTGAGAGGGCCGTTTGAAACGGCCGTCTCCGAGGTTTTTTGCTATTTTGCATATGGTCATCTGGATGGTATCTTTCTTCCTCATATTTAGCAGCCTCCTCATCTAGCTCAGCTTCTTCCTCAGTATCTACGACCTCATCCCCTGAGCTTTCAGAATCATTGGAGCTATCAAGAGTTAAGGCCTCAAGCTTACGTACAGGGTAAAAGCCAGTTCCTCTCTCTGGTTTGACAGCAGGGGGAGGATCCCTGTGATCTGGCGGATACACCCCCTTGTCACTAGACTCACCGGGGGGGCCTTTTTCCTTCTTGTGGACGGTTTTTTTTTCTGCGCGCGCCCAACCTCTCACTACGCTCGGTTTCTGACATGCTATTCTGGACCTCCTCAAGGGTACTTTGACACTTTGCTAACAGGATAGCGGAAAAGATCAAAATGGCCCCAAGGACAAGCACTAAAGCCTCGACACTACTGTCCCAAGGTGGCAACAGTCCCAAGCCAAAGTCCAGAAAAGACATACCTCTCCGAGCGTATCTACCTGCAGTTCTGAATCCTCCTTGTAGCCAAGGGGTCTCCGATGGTGCTGACGATGATGAGGTCTTGATTCCCGGGTTTCGGCACCAGATGTCCCGCGCTACTGTCTCGCCAGCAAGAACGACGCGGCACACTCAGGATCCTTCTGCAGTAAAGCTTTAATGCTCTTGAGAGGGAGAGCATAAGCTTACAGGAAAGAGAGACCCCAAACACACAAAACCCACCCCTTATATAGGCTAGCAGCCTCTGCCTTGGACGTGTCACCCCCTGACTGGCTGCTGCTCATCGGCCCATATGACGCCACGGGAGAGGCAGGGACCCAGAGTTTGACAGTTACCCAGCGCATGCGCATCTCTCCTGTCTACCAACGGTTTTGACAGTTACCCAGTGGTACTTGTAACGGCTCCCTACAACCTTTCTATATCTTAATTATTTATCTGTAAACCAAGAGTACAGAGTGACTTTGCCCAGAGAAAGATGTTATAGGTTGGTGACTGTGTCAGAATCATCTAACAAGAGGGAGGTGTATCTGTAATTGCCTGTAAAACAGAACTGTCCTTTGGGAACTATCCTCCCCCATCCTGTGTGTGCATGTGTGCCTGCGTGCCTGCTTGCGCGCGCACACCCATGTGTGCGTGTTTTATTTTTGGAGACAGGATGTCATGTAGCCCAGGTTAGCCTTGGATTTACTGCAGCTGGCTGTGCATTCTTCATCTCCTCAACACTACCTTTCAAGTGCTCGGATTGCAGGCACATGCCACATGCCTGGCTCTCAGCAGATAATGAGAGTATCTCCATACAAGATGAATCATTGAACGAGACAGTAAGACCTTTGCCTTCCTGGAGCTTCCATGAGCTGATGTGTGTGCTAGGGACCAGCATTGCACAAGCAACGAAATGAAGTAGTTTCCAAGTCCCAGTGTTGGGAAGGAAATAAGACAGGATAGTGACGTGTGGGACTGAAGTGCTATCCTTCATGGGTAGGTTGGCAGATCTCACCAGAACTGACAGCACGCTAGACCTGCTACTCCAGAGGCCTCAGGAGAAACTGCAGAGCATTCCAGGCTGATGTAATAGCCAGTGCAAAGGCCGGGAGTCTAGAGCAGATCTGCACGGTTTAAGGAGCCCTGTGGTTGAGGGAGCGGGAAGAAGGTGACATCAGAGGCAGATTGGGCCAGATTTTACGGGGCTTCCCAAGCCCTGGCAAGCCGAATGGACTTTGGCATACTGCAGCATAAGCAGCCACTGGGTATCTCTGCGCAAGGGTGACAGAGGTCTTCTTTGTCGCCTTTATCTAAAGGATTAGCTCTACCCAAGTGTACTCTATCAAGTAACCTTTCCTCTTTTTTGGTTTAGTTGACTGGGTTCCCCATCCCATTCATCCCTGTCTCCATCCCTCAGAACAGCTGGCAGGTAGGATTTGCTCAGTAAATGTTTATGAAAATGAAAGAATGAGTGGATAAATGCTGTGGACTTTGTTCTGGGTGCAGGGGGCAGGGAATGCAAAGTGAGCAAGGTCTGGAGCTGAGGCTGTGGCTCTCTGGGTGTTTGTTATTCTCCAAAAAGGAGTCACTGCACTTAAACAATTCACAAAAGAGAAAATACAATCACTGAATGAATAAATGGGAGAAAATAGCTAAATTTTTACAAATATTAAAGTCATGAAAATGCTAAAAGAAAATAAAATATGACAATTTTTTCTTGTTATTATGTGTTCCTGTGTGTGTGTTCTACAATGTAACCTTCATTGGCCTTGAACTTGCTATGTAGACCCATTGACTTCAATCTCACAATGATGCCACCCCTGTCTCTGGACTGCTGGGACTGCAGGCTAGGCCCCATTTAGATGAAACCCTGTCTCAGAAAACAAAACAAAACAAAACAAAAAAACAAAACCCAAAACAACAAAACAAAATAAAAAAACCACTAATGACAGCTTATGCTGGAGAGGATGTGGAGTAAGGGGAACACTCCTCCATTGCTGGTGGGAGTGCAAACTTGTATGGCTGCTTGGAAATCAGTATGGTGGTTTCTCAGAAAATTGGAATAAATCTACCTCAAGACTTAACAATACCACTTTTGGGTATATACCCAAAAGTTGCATGCTCACACCACAAGGATATTTGCTTAATTATGTTCATAACAGTATTATTCGTAATACTGTTAATTCCAGAACCTGGAATTAACTAGACATCCTTCAACCAAAGAACAGATAAAGAAAATGTGATATATTTACACAATGGCATGCTTACTACTCAGGGGTAAAAAACAATGACATCTTGAAATTTGCAGGCAAATGGACAGAATTAGAAAAAGCTATCCCGAGTGAGGTAACCCAGACCCATGAAGGCAAATATAACAAGTACTCACTTATAAGTGGATATTAGGTATAAAGCAAAGGATAACCAGCCCACAGGTCACAACCCCAGAGAACCTAGGTAACAAAGAGGACCCTAGGAGACATACATGGATCAGCCTAGGAAGGGGAAAAGAAACAAGATCTCCTGAGTAAATTGGGAGTGTGGGGACCAAGGGGAAGGGGAGGAGGGTAGAGGGGAGGAGGGAAGGGAAGTGGGGGAAAATGTATAGCTCAATTTTTAAAAAGAGAGGAAAACCAAAACCAACCAACCAAACAAACAAAAAACAGCCGTGATTGCCAGGAAGTAGACTTCCCTTAGTGGGAGGGGCAGCCAGTACCAGAGCAGACATGGAAAGAACATGCCAGAAGGAAACATGGACACTGAATACTGCTTGCAGAGCAGCAGGACTAGGTAAAGCTTGCTCATGGTGGCATTGTCTGCTTACGGTGGCTTTGTCTGCTCACGGGTTTAGAGGGAGATCCAGATACCAGACTGTAGGGTTTTTTTTTTTTCCCTTTGTTATGTTGAGACAAGAGCTTACTTTGTAGCCCAGGTTAGCCTGGAACCCATTCTGTAGCCCAGGTTAGTGTCAAACTTGTTTGTATTATAGGTGTTGATCAGCCACATTTGGTTCAACAGATAGGGTTTATCTATGTGTCCCCAAATTCCTTGGACTTCCAGAGGGACAGCTATTTGGACTGAAAATTTTACCTATTCACCCCACTGAGTCAGTGAGCTCTTAAATATTTTTTTTATTACATCATGAACGATTTTATGCACTACAGAATTGCATTTCATTATTTATCTTCTAGAATGGAACTTTCTAGAAGATCCATAAAGGGGCTTCCCCCAGGAAGCTGTTTGATTTTTCACTACTTCCTCTTCTACTTGCCAACTGGAGTTATGAAAAGCATGATTGAGGTTAAAAGAATAAAAAAGAGGGGCAGGAGTGTAGGAGATGAAATCCTGTCCTCAGGGGACAGCCCGGCGCTGCAGGGAAGCTGATAACTCACAAATGGAAGTCCCTTTGTTCTTTCCAGGCTTCCTGGGCATTTTGGTTTGTTCCTGTCCACTTTCCCCAGTCCAGCCATCCCAGAAAAGTAGGCTTGGTCTGTGTGTCAGCCAGAGCTGTGTCACACTGCACTGCAGACACAGTGACTTCAGGTATCTGTACACACAGCAGCAGGTCACATAGATTCAGCTTGTGTGTGTGTGTGTGTGTGTGTGTGTGTGTGTTGTTCTGCATCTGTGAGTGTGTCTGTGAGAGTGTGTATATATGTGTCTGTGAGAGCATGTGTTTATGTGTCTCTTTGTATGTGTGTGTATTTATGTGTGTGAGAATGTGTGTCTGTGAATGTGTGTGTCTGTGTCTGTGAATGTATCTGTCTGTGAGAGTGTGTGTATATATGTCTGTGTGAGTGTGTGTATGTGTTTGTGAGTGTATATTGTCTATGAGTGCTTATGTGTGTCTGTGAGTGTGTGTGTGTAAAGTTATGCTTCTGAATTTGATGGGAGATGTCATTCTGTATGTTTCTCTTATTGGTTAATGAATAAAACCCTGTTGGTCAATAGGAAAGCAAGATAGGTGGGACTAGGAGACAAGGAGGATTCTGGAAGATGTAGTAGGGAGAGTCAAGACTCGAGGAAGAGGTCTGGACCCTCTCTCTGGTAAGATAAGATCATGTGGAAATACTTAGGTTAATAGAAATGGGTTAATATTTAAGACAGAGCTAGCCAATAAGAAACACTAGTAACTGGCCAACAGCTTTATATCTAATATAGTGTCTCTGTGTGTTATTTGGGGTTGACGCAGCTCTGGGACCAGGCTGGTGGAAAAACTGCTCGTAACATGAATTTATTTCAGTTTTTTTGATTACACAAGGAGAAAAATCTGTGGCTCAGCAAGTATATCTTTAATTGTTCTTGAATACAGATGCACTGACCTTCCTAAGAGGTCTGGCCTCAGGTAGGGCCTTTGGCAGTCAAAAATGTCCACCTAGACCCAATATTTTATGTTTATTGTATTTATTTCTATTTATGGCCAAGAAAAGTAGTTCTTTTCTATCTGTGGTTGTGATATAAACGTTTAAAAATAGTTCATGGGACCAGTAAGATGGCTCAGCCAGCAGAGGAGCTTGCCACTAAGCTTGATGAGCTGAGTTTGATTCCTGGAGCCTGCATGGTAGAAGAAGAGAAATGGCTATTAAGAGTTGTCCTCTGACTCCCATATATGTGCTGTGATATGCATGCACACATACCTACACACATGCACACACACAAAATAATTAAATGTTAAAAATCACAATACAAGAACATTCATTTAGATCTTTAAAACTGCAAGTGAATTTCAAGCAAAATATTATGTAATGGAATATAGAGATGATTCATAGTCTGTCAAGAATCCTGAGGTTAGCCAGACATGGTGGTACATGCCATTAATCCACAGGCAGAGGCAAGGGAATTTCTGTGAGTTCAAGGTCAGTCAGAGCCATGCAGGGAGGTCCTGTCTCAAAAAAAAAAAAAAAAAATTAAAACCAGGGACTGGAGAGATGGCTTAGGGGTTAAGAGCTGGTTGTTCTTCCAGAAGTCCTGAGTTCAATTCCCAGCACCTACCTGATAGCTCACAACTGTCTATAATCAAGTTCCAGGAGATCTGACATCCTCACACAGACATACATGCAGGCAAAACACCAGTACACATAAAATAAAAATTTAAAAAATTAAACAAAACAAACCCCTAAAACCACATAAAGAATTCCAGTGATAGAACAAAGTTGCCTGAAGTTGGGAGACTCTGATACAGGGTACCTTGTAGGGTGGCAGGGATGAGGCCTTCTATTCCATAGGGAAACAACCAGAGAAAAGTACATTTAACCCATGGAAAATGTCCCTTAGCACTAGTAAAAAAGGCAATGCACAGGGCTGAACTGAACTTGGCTCTCCTCTCCAACCTGTTTCCATGCTTAAGACCCAACTCACAGAAGTCCTGACTACCTGCAGTCACGTGTCCTGGGAGAACAAAATGATACATAAAAAGACACTCAACCATTGTCCCACTAATCCCCTTTTTAAATGTATGTGGGTGTTCTGTCTGAATGTGTATCTGCACACCAGAAGATCTCAGATTCCATAGGACTAGTTACAGAGAGTTGTGAACTGTCATGTAGGGGTGCTGGGAATTGAGCCCAGGACCCTTGGAAGTGCAGTCAGTGCTGTTACCCACTGAACCATCTCTCCAGCACTCTGTTAACCCTTAACAAAATCTTTTATATTGTTATTCCAAGTCATCTATGAAAAGTCTCTTCCAAGTGGAAATCTCCAGTTTAATCTTCTTGGTAATCTCTTTCTTTATGGGCATTTGAACTCAATGTTGGTGCTGGCAAGGTGGCTCAGCAGGTAAAGGTGACTGCTGCTAAAACTGACTGCCTGAGTTCGATCACCATTTCCACGTAGTGAAAGAAGACAGTGGACTCCCACAGATCATTCTCTGACCTTTACACATGCTCCAGGGTGTGCACCCACCCACCCACCCCCCTCCACACACACTGAATAAAAATATAGTAAAAACATTAAAAAAAAAAAGAAGGGATAAAACTTTAACAAAACTAAAGCAATTTCATGAGGAAAAAAAAAAAAAAAGGACAAACAGAAAGACGGGGGTTGGGTGGTTTGGTCTCTTGGATGGAGATGCAGTAGGCTTCACCTTTCCACTCCATCCCACCCCATCCCACCCCAGCAGCTTAGTGTGTTTATTACATATGGTTGAACAGGAAGATGCTCTACAGTGCTGGGTCCCCACGTGTTTGGGGAAGTAATCAGGGCAATTTTTTCACAACATTCCTTCCAAGGGAATTAAATGAAAGCTGAATTCTACTTCACAGTCACTGGACTATCTAGAAACAAGCAGAGCCTTGTCCTCTGTTGGTGAGGATGGAGGGAGGAGAATGCTCACTCACAGCTAAATGAGAAGGGAACACATGAAGCCAAACCTAGAAATCAAGATGGCAGCTCCTCAGTAAGGCAGAAGCAGACATAGAATTACTCTTGGGGGATGCGGGGTTGCCATAATTAAGGGATGTGAGACTTGGTGAGAGGGAGGTAGGCGGCAATGGCATTTCTGTGCCATTTAAGTCTCCTTTTATCGACATTAAAAAAGAAAGGAAGGAAGGAAGGAGGGAGGGAAGGAGGGAAGAATTACTCTTGGACCCAGGAGTTAGATGCTAGAGAAATGAAAGTATGACCACACAGAAACTCAAGCATGAATTCTCATGGCAGCATCATTCATGATAGGTACAAATGCAGAGCAGCCCAACGCCTCAACCCCCACTTACCCCAAGTGCTCACCAAATAGCTAATAAATAAAGCATGGTTTATCTGTATGACAGTTTTATTTATCCATGAAAAGGAGTGGAATGCTGATCACTGTACTTCCTGGCTAGCATTCACTGTCAGCTTGTTACGGCCAGTCATTTGAGAGGAAGCCTAGACAGAGGAATTGCCTACATCAATCAGCCTGTGGCTATGTCTATGGGGGAGGCTGTCTTGATAATTATTTGATGCAGGAGGGAGTGCATGGCCCACTGTGGGAAGTGCTATCCCTAGGAAGATGGTCCTTGGTTGTATAAGAAAGCCAACTAAGGGTTGGAGCAATGGCTCAGCAGTTCAGAGCACTGGCTGCTCTTCCAGATGACCCAGGTTCAATTCCCAGCAGCTCACGTGGGCAGCTCACAGAAGGCACACTTCTGCACACATATGTGTGTAGCTGAAAATAACACCTTTTAGAGAAAGAAAGCTATTTAAGCATGAACCTGCAAGGGAGTTAGTAAGCATTAGGGTTGTGTGAACTCCTGCCCTGGCATCCCTCAATGACAGACTGTAACTTAGAAATGTATGCCAAGTAAATATTTTCCTTCCCTAAGCTACTTTTGGTCAGAGTGGGTTGGTTTTATTTCAGTTTAGTTTTGAGATAAGGTCCCATTGTGTAGCACTGGCTGTCCTGGAACTCACTATGTAGAACACACTGGTCTCAAACTTACAGAGATCTGCCTACCTCTGCCTCTGCCTCTAGTGTTGGGATTAAAGGTGTTTGCCCATCATGCCTGGCTTGGTCAAATTCTTTCATCATAGCTACAGAAAGGAAACAGAACACAACACTAAGAAACCTGAAAATAACAGCGAGTGGAGAGAGGCCAGGCATGAATGCTACATATTGTAATGGGGCCCTAGACCTTAGTAGGTCCCCAGACCTTAGCACAACTGGCTCCATTCAAGCTGTAAGACTTACTATGCAGGTAGTACTACCTGCCAAAACTAAAATGAAGACCTAGTCCACCAGAGTTCATAGTTCCAGGAAAGTCTGTAAATGTACTAACCTTGCTTTCTGGATTCTGTAGTTCCGATTCTGGCTAACTGTTCTTGTCAGTTGAAATATGACAACCCAGAACATGGTTTTTGTGCTTAAAAGCTTACCCCGAGAAAGACTCAGTACTATATTGGGATCCTGTACACCCAGTGTAGACATTGGCTGGCTAGCTGGCTAATAAAGACTCTCTATTGTCTTAAACTCCCAAGCAGTCTTCTCTGGTGGCTACCACACAACACACATGGTAGGATTTATTGATAATAAATGTTCAGAATACACAAAGGTGCAGAGATAAAGTGGGCCAGCAGGTGCCTAGTGTGGGAAGAGGTAGATCAGAAGCATAGGCTTCTTGCTGAAATGATGGGCATGGTTTAAATTGATTGTGGTAAAGGCATAGAAGAAAATTATAATTATGTTATAATTATATCTCGACTTCCTGGGTCTGCTCTGAGCACACTGGACCCCACATTTGCCTGATCTTTGGACTCCATCACTGCCTCTGCTGGAGGAGAGATCTCCAAGAGAGCTTGGATCATCCAGAGTAATAGACATCAAACTCCTGACCCACCTACGCCCACTGGGAGAATAGGGGAGGGAGGGAGGGAGAGAGAGAGGGAGAGAGAGAGAGAGAGAGAGAGAGAGAGAGAGAGAGAGAGAGAGAGAGAGAGAGAGAGAAACACCACCTGTACCCACTGGAAGAAGCGATGGGAAGATGGCAATATAAGAAAACACCCAACAATAGAAAGACAAGCATGATACCACCAGAATCTAGGGACTCTACACCAACTAGACCTGAACACACCAAAGCTAATGAAGCAGAAGAGAATGACTTAAAAAAAAACCAACTTCATAAAAATGATAGAGGCCCTCAAAGTTGATATAAGAAAATCCCTTAAAGAAATGGAAGAAAAAAACTAAACAAAAAATTCGATGAAATAGAGGAAAAGGCCAAGCCAAAAAATGCAAGAAATGAACAAATCTCTTAAAGAAAGTAAGGAAAGCCAAGAAAACAAAAACAAAAAACCCAAAAAACAACAAACAAATAAACAAAGAATCAAACAGATAAAGGAAATAGTTCAAAAAGTTCAAGACCTGAAAACTGAAATAGAGACAATAAAGAAAAAACAAACTGAGGGAATTCTGGAAATAGAAAAACTGGGTAAACTCAGGAACTACACATGCAAGCATAGCCAACAGAATACAAGAGACTGAAGAGAGAATTTCAGGCGCTGAAGGTAAACTAGAGGAAATAGATTAATCGACCAAAGAAAATCTTAAATACAACAAATCCTTAACACAAAACATCCAGGAAATGTGGGATACCATGGAAAAGCCAAACCTAAGAATAATAGGCATAGAAGAAGGTGAAGAAGCCCAGTTCAAAGGTGCAGAAAACATATTCAACAAAATCATTGAAGAAAACTTTCCCAATCTGAAGAAGGACATGCCTATGAAAGTACAAGAAGCATTCCAAACACCAAATAGACTGGCAAAAAAAAAAAAAAAAAAAAAGTCCCCTCACCACATAATAATCAAAGCACCTAACATATAGAATAAAAAAAGAATATTAAGAACAATGAAAGAAAACCAGACCTATCAGAATTACACCTGACTTCTCCATGGAAACTCTCAAGGCCAGAAGATCCTGGATAGATGTTTTACAAATACTAAGAGTCTAGGGATGCCAGCCCAGGCTACTATACTCAGCAAAACTCTCAATCACTATAGACGGAGAAAACAAGATATTCAATGACAAAGCCACAAATCCAGCCCTACAGAAAGTTCTGGAAGGGAAACTCCAACCCAAGGAAGTTAACTACACTCACAAAGACATAGGCAATAGATAATCCCACTTCACCAGAACCAAAAAGAAAAAGCAGGGCAAATATACTCTTAATACCGCCAACAACAAATCTAAAACAAACACGAATTAACAATCAATGGTCCTTACTTTCCCTCAATGGTTAATGGTCTTAACTCTGCCTATAAAAAGACACAGACTAATAGCCAACAGAATGGATACGAAGACAGACTTCATCCTTCTGCTGCATACAAGAAACACATCTAAGCTTCAAAGACAGACATTACCTCAGGGTAAATAAAGGGTTGGGAAAAGACCTTCCAATCAAATGGACTCAAGAAGCAAGCAGGTGTAGCTATCCTAATATCTAACAAGTTAGACTTCAAACCAAAATAAAAAAGAGATGAAGAAGGTCATTTCCTATTCATCACAGGAGAAGTCCATCAGCACAAAATCTCAATTCTGAACATCTATGCCCCAAATACAAAGGCACCCACATTCATGAAAGAAACACTACTAAAACTCAAAGCTCACATAAAACCTCACACACTCATAGTGGGAGACTTCAACACCCTATTCTTACCACTAGACAGGACCACCAGACAGAAACTTCACAAAGAAACAAAAGAACTAACAGAAGTTATGTCCCAATTGGGTTTAATAGACATCTATAGAACATTCCATCCAAACACCAAAGAATATACCTTCTTCTCAGCTCCACATGGAACCTTCTCTAAAATTGACCACATACTAGGCAACATAACAAACCTCAAAATATACAAAAAAATTTGAATAGCCCCCTGTATCTTATCAGACCACCATGCTTTAAAGTTGGAATTCAACAACAACACAAATTACAGAAACCCTACAAACTCATGGAGACTGAACAATGCTCAATTGCACCATTCCTGAGTCAAGGAATAAATAAAGAAAATTAAAGATTTCCTAGAATTCAATGAGAATGAAGACACAACATACCCAAATTTATGGGACTCTTTGAAAGCAGTGCTGTGAGGAAAAGTTCATTGCACTAAATGCCATATGAAGAAAACAGAGGATAGTCACATTAGAGAATTAACAGCACAACTGAAAGCCCTAGAACAAAAAGAAGCAAACTCACCCCAGAGGAGTAGATGCCAGGAAATAATCAATTTGGGGCTGAAATCAATAAAGTAGAAACTAGAAAAACAATACAAAGAATCAATGTAACAAAGAGTTGGTTTTTCAAGGAAAAAAAAAAACCAACAAGATAGACAAATCTTTATTCAAACTAACCAAACAGCAGAGAGAGAACATGCTAATAAAAAAAAAATCAGTTATGAAAAGGGGTACTAACAACGGACACTGAAGGAATCCAGAGAATTTTCAGGTCATAATTTGAAAAGCTGTACTCCACACAATTTGAAAATTCAAAGGAAATGAACAAATTTCTGGATAGCTATCACTTACTAAAATTAAATCAAGGACAGATAAGCAACTTAAATAGACCTATAAGCCTTTATGAAATAGAAGCAGTCATCAAAAACCTCCCAACTCCCCCCAAAAAAACAAAAACAAACAAATAAAAAAAAAACAAAAACAAAAACCAAACCAGAACAAAAAACCCAGGGCCAGATGGCTTCAGTGCATAATTCTATCAGAAATTCAAAGACGAGCTAATACCAATACTCCTCAAATTGTTCCACACAATAGAAGCAGAAGGTTCATTACCAAACTCTTTTTACAAGGCTACAATTACCTTGGTACTCAAGCCACACAAAGACACAACTAAGAAAGAGAACTATAGACCAATATCCCTCATGAACATTAATGCAAAAATACTCAATAAAATATTGGCAAATCAAAAAAAAAAGCAAAATAAACTAAATATCAGAGAAATCATCCACCATGACCACGTAGGGTTCATCCCAAGGACGAAGGGTTTAACATGAAACTCTATCAATGTGATCCACCATATAAACAAACTGAAAAAGAAAAACCACACCATCATCTCACTAGACGCTGAAAAAGCCTTTGACAAAATCCAACACCCTTTCATGATAAAGGTCTTGGAGAGATCAGGGATAACAGGAACATACCTAAACATAATAAAAGCAATATACAGTAAACCAATAGCCAACATCAAACTGAATGGAGAGAAGCTTAAGGAGATTCCTCTAAAATCAGGAACAAGACAAGGGTGCCCACTCTCTCCTCCATATCTCTTCAATGTTGTACTTGAAGTTCTAACTAAAGCAATAAGACAACAAAAGGAGATCAAGGGGATACAAATTGGAAAGGAAGAAGTCAAACTGTCACTATTTGCAGATGATATGATAGTTTACATATGTGACGCGAAAAACTACCAGGAAAACTCCTACAGCTGATAAACACATTCAGCAAATTAGCAGTATACAAGATTAACTAAAAAATAAATAAAATAGTCCTACTATATACAGACCATAAAGGGGCTGAGAAATAAATCAGAGAAATATCACCCTTTATAATAGCCACAAACAACATAAAATAAGTTGGGGTAATGTTTACCAAACAAATGAAAGACCTATATAGCAAGAACTTTGTGTCTTTAAATAAAGAAATTAAAGAAGATACCAGAAAATGGAAAGATCTCCCATGCTCTTGGATAGGTAGGATCAACATAGTAAAAATGGCAATCTTGCCAAAATTGCCAAAGATTCAATGCAATCCCCATCAAAATCCCAGCACAATTCTTCACAAACCTTGAAAAGATAATACTCAAGTTTATATTGGAAAAACAAAAGACCCAGGATAGCCAAAACAACCCTGTACAATAAAGAAACTTCAGGAAGCATCATCATCCCTGACTTCAAGCTCTACTATAGAGCTATAGTCCTGAAAACAGCTTGGTACTGGCACAAAAATAGACAGGTAGACCAATGGAATAGAATTGAAAATCCTGACATTAACCCACACACCTACGAACACCTGATTATTGAAAAAACAGCTAAAATTATGATGGAAGGAGGAAAGCATCTTCAACAAATGGTGCTGGCACAACTGGATGATGGTATGTAGAACACTGCAGATAGACCCATGTCTATCGCCATGCACAAAACTTAAGTCCAAATGGATCGAAGACTTCAACATAAATCTAGCCACACTGAACCTCTTAAAAGAGAAAGTAGGAGGCATCTTTAAACACACTGGTATAGGAGACTGCTTCCTGAACATAATACCAGTAGTGCAGACACTGAGATTGTCAATTAATAAATGGGACCTCCTAAAACTGAGAAGCTTCTGTAAGGCAAAGGACACAGTTGACAAGATCTTCACCAAGCCCACATCCGACAGAGAGCTGATCTCCAAAATATACAAAGAACTCAAGAAACTAGTCACCAAAACACCAAATCACCCTATTAAAAAGTAGGGTTCAGAACTGAATAGAGAATTCTCAATAGAGGAATACAAAATGGCTGAAAGACACTTGAAGTGCCCAACATCCTTAGCCATCAGAGAAATGCAAATCAAAACAACACTTACTCCTGTCAGAATGGCTAAAATTAGAAACACCAATGACAGCTTCCGCTGGAGAGGATGTGGAGAAAGGGGAACAATCCTCCACTGCTGGTGGGGGTGCAAACTTGTACAGCCATTTTGAAGATCAGTATGGTAGTTCCTCTGGAAAATGAGAATCAGTTTACCACTGGACCCGACAATTATGCTCTTATGCATATACCCAAATGATCCACATCCATGCAAGAAAGACACCTGTTTAATTATGTTCGTAGCAGCATCATTTGTAATAGCAAGAACCTGGAAGCAACCTAGATGCCCCTCAGCTGAAGAATGGATAAAGAAGATGTGGCACATTTACACACTGGAATACTACTCAGTGGGGAAAAAAAAAAATGGAATCTTGAAATTCACAGGCAAATGGATGGAACTTGAAGGAACTATCCTGAGTGAGGTAACCCAGTCACAAAAAGAGGAACATGGTATGTACCCGCTCATATATGGATTTTAGACATAGAGCAAAGGATCACCAGCCTATAATTCACACTGCCAGAGAAACTAGGATACAAGGAGTAACCTCAGAGATTCATACAAGGTCCTTCACAGAAGGGAAAAGGGACAAGATCTCCTGAGCATATTGGGAGTGAGGGGGCAGTGAGTGGAGAGGGAGCTAGGAGAAAGAGAAGGGGAGGAGAGGAGACCATGAGTCGGGGGATGAATAGATGAGAGTGCGAAAAAAAGAGATACCATAATAGAGGGAGCCATTATAAGTTTGAAGAGAAAACTGACTCTATAGAGAAACGTCCAGAGACCAACAAGCCTGACCCCAACTAACAATCTGAGCAACAGTAGAAAGTTTACCTTATATTCCTTTCCCTGATAATGAGATTGATAACTAACTTATATGCCATCATAGAGCCCTCATCTAGTAGCTGATGGAAACAGAAGCAGACACCCACAGCTAAACACTGAGTCAAACTCCTGGAATCCAGATGCAGAGAGGGAGGAGTGATAAGAAAAGTGGTCAAGACCAAGCTACAGAAACCCACAGAGACAGTTGACCTGAACAAGGAGGAGCTAATGGGCCCCCAGACTGATAGCTGGGAAACCAGCATTGGACTGACTTAGACTCCTTGAACATGGGTCTCAGTTAGAAGGCCTGGGAAGACTAAGGGACCTCTGACAGTGGAACCAGGATGTATCCTTGGTGCACAAAAGGACTTTGGGAGCATGTTGCCCATGGAGGGATACTCCCTTAACCTAGAGGCAGGAGGGAGGGCCTAGTCCCTACCCCAAATGACTTGACAGATTTTGATGATCCCTCCTGGAAGGCATCACTCTACATGTGGAGTCCGGGGGGGGGGGTGTGATGGGGAAATAAGATGGGAGGAGGGAAGGGAGAGGGAACTGGGATAAATATGTAAGATAAGAAAAAATGATAAAGATATACAATAAAAAAATTGTATTTCAGTAAAGGCATAGAAGAAGAGGAAGAAGAGGAGGAGAGGAAAGGACGAAGGGAGGGAGAGGAAGGAAGGAAAAAAAGGGAAGGATAGAGAAGAGAGAAAAAAGCTAATTTCAGAGAGGACTGTCTTGAGGCACTGTCTGCTCAGAAGTGGCCTCCTGGGATCTTGTAACTACTCGGTGAGCACACAAATGGACTTTAAAACATAGAAGTGAAAATAATTCTTTGCATTTTCACTGAGGCCCAAAAGCAGCAGTATGAATTGTAGCTTAATAAAATCCAACAAATGCCAAGTGTGTACAAGGAGGGAAATTTGCTTTTCCATTTAACTTCTGGCTACACAGGATATTTAGAAAGCTCCTTCACATCACATGTGAGCCTTGACATAGTATGAAATCTGTACGTATGTGCAATTTTGACTTGTCTTTATGAATTGTGTTTATTGTCAAGTTGTCTAGACTCAAAGAAAACTCTTCAAAATCATTGGTGTGTATTAAAGTTTATTGCTGACACTGTTCCCGAAGCCCTCAGCTCCTTCAGGAGCCATCCCCCACCCATAACAATCATGGGCGAGTTCTAAACAAATCTCTATCCTCTGCACACATTGTTTTCTGGCTGCTTCAATCAAGTATAGTATAATAGATGTGTTCTGACATGGCCCTCCTTGCTTGGCTGACAATGAGCATCTCAGAAACTTGCTTTGGTTTCAGCCCTACTTCCCCCCTCCCCCCTTTTTTTAATCTGGCTTCTTGAGACAGCTTTTCTCTGTGTCACAGTCCTGGCAGTCCTGGAACTTGCTGTGTTGGCCTTGAACTCAGATCTCTGCTTGCTTGCCTCTGCCTCCCAAAGGTTGGGATTAAAGGCATGCACCCCTACCGCCTGTCTCAGCTTCATTTTTATTATTTAAATTTTTGAAGGAATTCTGCTATGATGAGATAGTCTATTTCAACTGTTCTCTCTCTTTTTCAGATAGCTGTTTTCTTGTGAGTTGGGAGTATCATGCTATTTTTCTAACCCACCCCTAAACATAATACTTTGCTTCCTTGTTCAATGGAACAATTTAGCCAGGTGTGGTGGTGCATACCTTTAATCTCAGCACTTAGGAGGTAGAGACAAGCAGAGTTCTGTGAGTTTTATAAAGGCCAGCCTGGTTTACAGTAGTTAATTCCAAGCCAGGCAGGGCTACAGAGTAACACTTTCTCCCCATATACTGGTATTCATACTCCTCATCCCAAAATAATCTTAACTTAAATTTAACTTAAAAGTGAAACATTTCAAATTTATTTTTCTTCATGTAAAAAAGAAAGAAACGTCCTGGTGACACGTCCATAGGCACGACAGCTACAATGTGTTATATCCTCTCCATGTGTGGTGAGGGCAAAGTGATCAGAGAATGACATACAGTTTGTATGTCATGTATGTCTACAGGATGCTAGCATAGCATACAAAAGAAACCATAAATCACACACAACCAAACCCATGGCTGTGTCCCAATATAATGTCTCTTATAGAGAGGAAAATTTAGCTTCTATACAGTTTCTCATGTCATAGAACATGGCTCTATTTATTTATCTATTTAAAATGTAATAATAAATCTTAATTTGTGAACCCTGCAAGAACAGACAGCTATTGACTGACATCACCTGTCAATACTTGATCTGCTAAACTATTGGCTCAATAGAGACGGATCCTCACCCTCTAGTGTGAGCCTACCCCTGCTCAAAGGCATCTTGAAGACTGGCAGAGGAGTGAGTGAGTGGCCACCATGTCTTCTAGAATGAACTAAACAACTGAAACCATCTTCTGATGTAAATATCATGATGTCTATTGTGTAAGTCAACTCGAAAAGCAAGTTCTGTGACAGGCTTTCATAGCTGCTGCCCCCCTACCGCCACCCAAAAAGAAAAACAGTCCTGAAAGTGTAAGTAACATGACATATGACGAGCTGACACGGACCACAGGTTTTCAGGGTTTTGCTTTCCTCACCACACCACACCATATCATGACTATATCATCCAGACATTTGTCTAATATCCACCTGGGTTTTCTGGAGAATTACCAGGGACTCCTGCCTCCCTTATGAAGTTCGGCCTAATGCTAAGCTGGCTGGTCAGCCTTCCTCCTGAACTCAGTAACTCTCATGCAATTCTGGCACATACTTTCAGAAATGACATGTGCCCTGGAAAGTGTAATAAACAGGATATTTGGACCCTGGATATGTCTAAAGTCTCTTATAGCTATATAAACTTGGGGTATCCCCGCGTCCCCCCTCCCCGCTCTGATTTTCAGTATCCTTATTGGTAAAAAGGAGTTGGGGGGGGGGGTTGAGTGGTGCCATTTCCAGCTTTAGCCTCCATGAGTCAACAGATTCCTACCATGCTTTATTACCTTTGGATGCCACATCCCTTAATTCACACAAGCAGCAGGAAGTTGTATATAAGGGGCATGAGGGCCTGGACCCTGAACCTTGCTGTGAGATATATATAACACATTGTTCTATTAATAGACATTAAACACGGAAATACCAACTTGTAGACATATTCACAGGGCATCTAACAATAATTTGTTGTAGTTTGGTCTTATTCTTTTGAGACATCTCAATATGTAGCCCAGGATTATCTTCCTAAACACATGATCTTCCTGCCTTAGTTTCTCAAGTGCTAGGACTACAGGCACGCACCGCCACACCAGGCTTGAAAATACATTAGCAAGCAGAAGCCACTTGTGTGTGTTCATCCTGGGGCATTTCATACGCCACCACAAGCCACTCCCTATTGCTCTTCAGAGTGAAGGGACGAGACATGAGGTAGAGGAGGAAAGGGTTGGACCATTCTTTTGCTGTTGTCATTGAACACTGTGTCCAAGGTCAGTTAGGAACAAACCTTTATCTTATCAATAATGATTGATGCAGCATTTGGGTGGGTACTGACAAGCACTCTACCTGAGTTGCATTGTGAGTATGTTCCTCTATAATGTGACTCTCTACTTGTTTCATAGCTTAGAAGGATGTCAGGAATGTGATTTTTAAAGACTGGCAGTATGTAGAATGTTAATCCCACTGATCAAGAATAAGACCACTACTATAGCTTAAAGTCAGATTTGAAGCAAGCTTTAATTAAATACTGGCCAGGTTAATGAACTCTCTGGCCAGGTCCATCTCTAGTTTCCCAGAAAATGGCCCCGAGTCATGGTCTGCAGGGGCTTAAAAAAGCAAAAACCCATTAATTCACTGCATTTCCCATGAGGTCCAATCAGGGGCAAGCATACATCCTGACGTATTTCCTGCCCTTGCACCTCCCACCCACAGGTGATCAAGCACATCAGGTGCAGATGGGTCAGACAAACTTGTTCAGGAAGTGAAGACACGAGGCTTGCTATCTCCAACAAACAACAGCCACCAGCATTTCAGGAACTCTCTGTCGTTAGGCCAGGGGCTTGCAGATCAGAGGCATTTTTGTTTCACGGATCTCTGAGACATAGTAACTAACACTTAAAACAAACCTTGACTCTCACAGAGGCCAAGACCCATTGCTACTGTTTTACCCAGTGTGAAGACCTCAATGTTTTCATTTAGCAAATACTTATATAGCATCTCTATATGTAAAATGTGTTGCTTTTTATTGCATTTATTTACTTTGTGTGTGGAGAGGTACACATGCCATGGCTCAAAAGTGGAGGTCAGAGGACACTTTGTAGGACTGGTTCTCTTCTTTCATCATGCAAAACCAAGGGATAGAAACAATTCACAAAATACAGGCACTTCCTTTTTTGGGGGCGGGGGTTGTTCGAGACAGGGTTTCTCTGTATTGCTTTGGAGCAAGTCCTAGCACTCACTCTGTAGACCAGGCTGGCCTTGAACTCAGAGAGATCTGCCTGCCTCTGCCTTCCAAGTGCTGAGATCAAAGGTGTGTACCACCACCCAGCTAAAATACAGGCACTTCTATAATCAGATAGAAGGGAAATTATCTCCTTACAAGATAGCATTGAAACTGATCAGTAACTTCGGCTGATACAACTCCCATGCTCAAGCAGGATTGCAAATGCAGGGCTGGATGGCTTCTCTGATACTTAGGGAGAGGTGAGAGCTGCTCATGGGATGTGTGGGCTGTGGTGATGTATTACAGGGTTACAAAGACCACAGGAGATCCTGAGGGATTTAAAAAGGAACCGTCAAGGAAGAGATAGGAACTAACCACTCGTAGTGTGTGGAACAAGATACTTCATACATGGGCATGAGCATTTAGAGAGGTAGGAAGGGCACTGTTTCCTGATTAATCTTATCACCAGGTTAAATATAGACAGAGTCCCTTGTGCATTGTTTAATAGTCATATTTCATCCTATTTTATTGATGATGGTCATTGTATCACAGTAACAACATGTGGGTTTTGCACAACTGTGACATAAGCAGAAGGGAACATCAGAAGAATCAACATTCTAGATTTTTCTCTTCCTTTTTGGGGAGTGGGGTGGGATTGAGACAGGGTTTCTCTGTAGCTTTGGAGCCTATCCTGGAATTTGCTCAGTAGACCAGGCTGGCTTTGAACTCACAGAGATCTGCCTGCCTTTGCCTACCCAGTGCTGCTATTAAAGGTGTGTGCCACCACCACCTGTCTAGATTTCTCTCTCTTTTTTAAAGGTGATTTTGTGCCTACTTTTTTATTTTTTAAAGACTTATTTATTATTATGCATACAGTGTTCTGCCTGCACAACAGAAGAGGGCACCAGATCTCATTATAGATGGTTGTGAACCACCATGTTGGTGGGGATTGAATTCAGTACCTCTGAAAGAACAGCCAGCGCTCTTTACTTCTGACACAGGTCTCCAACCCCAGATTTTTCTCTTCTAAGAGACAGCTACTTTGAGCACATCTACCATGAAGCCTAATACACATTTTTTTTTTCAGCATTTGCTTCATCCCAGATTCAGAGTCTTACCAAATGCATTCTGTCATTTAGATTCACTTTAATTAATTTATTTATTTTTGAGACCGAGTTTCCCTATGTAGACCAGACTCAAAATCACAAAGTTCCTCCTTCCTCTACAAGACATCTTAAACCTTCAATTTCTGAACTAGGTAATATCGTTTCTTCTATGGCACATTGGGTGTGAGGGCTAAAGTTATGCTTTAAATTTAAATTACTGAGCTTACCAGATCTATAAAACACAAATGCCTCTAACTCTGAACTCCCCCTTTGCCCAAGGACAGATAAATCTGTAAGCCCCAAGGACAGATAACTTCCTGGAAAGCTGCAAGCCATGCATTTTCACTTCTGTAAACAAGCTTGATTGCTCCAACTGCACAGGATATGCTTGGTCACACACAGGCAGGTTTGTAGGCAGAAAGTATGTCAGAATGTATGCTTCCCCCGACTGGACAAAGTTGAGAAGTACATAGCCTTGGGAGTTTTGCCTTTATACTGCACTGGTGTAATGCATGGCCATACTCTGGGAATCCCAGAATACCTGGTCAATATCCATTGTCCTGGCCAGTATTTAATAAAACTTGCTTCAAATTTGGCTCAAAAATTGTAGTTGTGGTCTTAGGCATTAGCACAGGAAAGGTTGGATTAGCTAAGAAATCCATTAAGATCCCAATGCTAAAACAATATTGGTGAGGTTCAAACTGAGGTAATTTTATTCAAAGCCCCCCAAAGCTCCACATGCCATGAAGTGTGTTTCTGGTTTGCTTTTCCTGTGCTGGGCCTAGTGCTGGGGGTTGAACCCAGGGCCTTGCACTTGTTAGGCAAGTACACAACCAATAAACTGTATCTGCAGATCTCTTTTACTCTTTAAATTTTGAAACAGAATTCCACTAAGTTGCCTGGGACAGCCTTGAGTACACTCAGATTCCTGGGCAGAGAACCTATGCTACCAGGCCTGGCCTGGCTTTTTTTGTTTGTTTGCTTGCTTTTTTTTTTTTTTTTTTTTTTTTTGTTTCGTTTAGGTTCCCCCACCCCCCACCCCCACCCCGAGACAGGGTTTCTGTATTGCTTTGGAGCCTGTCCTGGAACTAGCTCTGTAGACCAGGCTGGCCTTGAACTCACAGAGATCTGCCTGCCTCCTACTCCCGAGTGCAGGGGTTAAAGGTGTGTGCGCCATTAACACCCTGTTCCAGGCCTGGCTTTTTATTTTGAATTCTTTTGCTGTTGTTGGAAGTTTTCATTGAAACCCAGCCACCTTTGCAAAGTACTTCTGACATTAAGCAACCTGTATTTCTTAAGTGGTCTCATGATACTATGTAACTCAGCCTGACTTTGAACTCATGGGATTCACCTGCCTCTGCCTCCCAATTGCTGGGATTAAAGCTGTGTGCCCCCACATCCAGCCCCACCTACTAATTCTTAAAGTGTTTTTCCAGAAGTGACACACTTCACCTTCTCTCACATGTCTTTAGCCAAAGCAGGTCTCTTCAAGGGGCTGGGGAAGGGCATGCTACCACATGACTGGAACAGAGCAATCTCCTTTCCACCCTACTGTCAATTACTCTAATACTTTCTGTAGTTTTAACTTTTCCAGAATATACTATAAATGAATTCAGTGTGTAGACTCTATGTTCAGCTTAAAAATATATTTGTGTATTTTTGTGTTTGGATGCAGGAGCCCAAACGGGTTTGAAGAGAGCATCAAACCCCTCAGAACTGGAGTTACAGGCAGCTGAGAGCTGTCATGTGGATGCTGAAAATAGAACCCGGGTCCAAGAACAGTGAGCATTCTTGACTTCTAAGTCATGCCTCCAGCCCACCCAACTTTTTTCTCTTTTTTTCACTTAACTCAATGCTTTTGAGACTCGGCCTTGTGGCTGCATCTGTGCCTGTTATAGTAGTCTGTTCTTTTTAATTGCTTGGTGATACACAAGCTGCACAATTATTCTTCAACACCATAGGGTGTCCTTTGGACACTGGAATACAATACTTCACTTACAAATGTGTTGAGCTACATTCATAGCTATCCTGGTATCCTGGGATGTAGATCATCTGTGGACCACAGGTTAGACATGCCTGGCAGTCTCTCTGTCTCTCATCTCTTTCTCTGAAACAAAGCCTTGCTGAACACTCTGGTCTGTCCTTTTCATTCATGATGTAGTCCAGATTGGCCTTGAACTTTCTGACATCCCTCTGCCTCAGCCTTTAGTTGCTAGGATTATAGGCACAAGCCACTACTCCCAGCCCAGGCCTTTGATTTTAAAGCGTTTTTATGATCCATGTGCCCACTAATCCATTCTTGCCTTAGTAACTGCTTTCTAGCTGTGGGTCAGACCCTGAGCATAGACTGTCAGACAAGACTATAGTATTGTCAGTCCTTAGTTATGATTCTGAGCTAATTGGTCCCTTTAAGTGTGGGGTGAGACAGGCTATGGAAGTGAAGGGGCCAAGCTCAAACTCCCAGGGACAGTGAACAGGGACATTCAGTGCTCCATGTTCTTCCTTCTTTTGGTGACAGGAGGTTTTTTGATCACCAGAACCAATATCCATCTCTTCTTGACAGTTCTAAAATAATTTCATAAGAGTTCTTCTAATCTTTGCAACTTCCTGAGGCAGAAATTATTCTACCGATCAAGATATGGATGTCCAGACACTGGGGTTGACTCAGGCCTGCCATGGTGATTTGGGAAGAAATAGCTGGGACATATAGATGAATGCCTTATGCCAACTGATAGTGCTTTATCTAAAGTCAGTAAAAGTCAGCACAGACATTTACTGCTGGCATAGCTCTATCTTTCTAATCTGAAGTTACTGTTCACTATGCCAAGGGTTGCATGATGTCACAATGCCAAAAGCTGCCCTGGCCTTCACCTACCTACTACCAACACTAGGGAACTCTGCGGAGGGGTGGGGATGGTTTCACAACACCACACAGCCAGGCTACACTCCTCAAGCTGGAAAACAGATGACTATGAGTGCTGAAGACTCTTGGGGAACTTCCCGTCCCAGAAAATCAACCCTGCAGCTCTGCTTTGAAACAGATATCAAAATGCAGCATTAGTCACAGAAGCCAAGATGTAGAAATAACCTAAGTATCAACTGATGAGTGGCTAAAGAAACTGGTATAGATGTATATAATGAATATTATTTAGCATTAAAAAGGGGGAGCAGGATCCTCTATTTTGAAATTGCGTGGAAATGGGGAGAATAAGTCAAACATCACAGTGCACCCCTTAAATGCATACAATTGGAGGGGAGGTCTGGGATTGTTATGGTTTCCCATGTCTCGATGGGCTGAGCAGGAACAGGAAGGGACCAACTTCAAGAGCCAGTTAAGATCTCAGTGGGACTGTTTCCTAGAGGCTGAGTGTAGGGAGGGGTCAAAGAGAAAGATGATACTTGCCATTCAGGAATGTTTGATGAGCTACAGCCACATTGAACCTTCTGACAAGGTGCCCTCATGCTCTAGGCTGTAGTTAGATGTCTTTACTAGTTCCACTAGTTTACTAGTGCCAGGGTTTTTTTGTTTTGTTGTTTTTTTCCCCCCGCCTTCAGAAAGTATATGAGAAGGTTCCATGGAAGCAACTAATGACTACACTAGTAAACATTTATCTAGACATGTAGCCACATTCCATGGCCTGATTTTTAAAGTTCCACAGAATCTCAGACATGCTATTTACTATTCCATCTCCAAGACAAGAGGAGTTGGCATGGAGTGGTCACAGGCAGCAGTAAGGAGCAAACGCCCAGTGTCTGACCTAGTTACTCCCTCAGATTTTAAGAAATCTGAATTAGGCCTCTATCGCTAGAGATGCCCATCTAGCCATCTATCTACCCACCCATCCACTCACTCATCTTTAACAGTGTTTCTTCACTTCTGGGCTCTGAGATGGAGAGGTGACTCACTGCCTTGATTTGACACTCAGAAGTTCATTGTTCACTTCAGCTATTTAAGTGGTGTGTTCATAAAAAAAAAACCAAAAAACAAAAAACAAAAACAAAAAACCAAAACCAAAAAATCTTCTTACACATTTGTTTGTTTTAAGAGAAAACCAATGGGAATGGTATTAATTTTATTGCATCTTTTTTTCTTTTTTTCTGACTAGAACGCCAGACTTAGAGTGGATATAAGTATAAAAATAACCAAATTCTTACAAATAATACTTTGCTGCTACAGCACTGAATAATTAGTGGAGGTGACATTATAATACAACATTAAATAACATCCTCATGATGGGTTTCACACAATCAACCTGGATGTCAGGCTTCAAGAATACAGAAGAAAATCCAGGTCAATGGGGATGGAGTTCATATTGCAGCTTCATCTCTATTTAACTGGAAGGCCAGCAACACATACACATCTCACTGAAACTCACAGCAACTTGGGATGGAACAGTCATCTTCTCTGTAGAACAGGCCTTGGTAATGCCCAAGGATAAGTGAGTGGGTTCAGTTCCCCTGACAAACCAGTTCCGCCCCACTCCTATTCTCTCCCCATCCCCAACAATTCAGGACGTGGGCATCAAGCTCATCATTTAAAACGCCGGCGAATCCACCAGGCAGCCCCTGGTGCAGTCCAGGACCTGCCTCTTTCAGACCTAGAGGGTTCCCCCTTTGGTTTCACAGGCCATTTTGTGAGCTAAAGTTTCTATCAGACATAAAGGAGTGTAACTTCGTGGACACACTTAAGTACAAGGAATTGATTGGCATGTGATACTTTAATGTTCCTATTATTTTAACCAGTTATTTTTAAAAAGTATAAAATTACCGTCTTAACTTCACTGTTCCTATTGTTTTTCCCCCATTGGGATTTGAGAAAAGAAAGAACACACATACAAAACGACAAACTACAAAATCATTTCTGTCTTTGAACATGCCAGCGTGCGTTTGAGAATGATGCTGTGACAGGAAGAAAGGACAGGGCTGAGGTGTGATGCAGCTCCAAAGCACAGCACAACATGTGTCTGGTTCCATTCCTGGCCCACCCTCCAGAAGCAGGAGGAGAAGGGAGGGGAGGAGGAGGAGGAGGAGGAGGAGGAGGAGGAGGAGGAGGAGGAGGAGGAGGAGGAGGAGGAGGAGGAGGAGGAGGAATAAGTGCATCCTTTTCTAAAAAAAAAAAAAAAAAGCGTTCAGATAGATGAATGTATGTCTGCTACTACAGGCTGTTTGAAATAAAACACTAAAACACAGAATTTTGTATTGTTCTTCCCAAGGAAGTGTTTTGGCCTTGAAAGAAAAAAAAAAAACCCAATATAAATTTACAACTATGGGTAAGGCCCCTGATTTTGAGTGTATCATGGGACACTCAGCCAAGGGCAACTTGGCTATATAGTTTTACTGCCATAGGTCAACTCCCACTGTTACAGAGACCCTGGCACCTCGCTACTAAACAAGGTGGTGTAAGGAGGCACCGGAAAGACACATGCAGGGGTGATCCTAATGTACCCACCCTGGAACTTCCCACTTGAATAGACAGCATCTTAGTCTCATTCCAACAATGCTGCTCACTTCTAGGGGCCAGCTTTTACGACTTCCTCTTCTAAACTATAATTGTCATTTTTGACCTCAAATGCTACCAGGCAGCATGACTGCACCAATCATACAGCAATTTTGTTTCAACGTGACTTCGATGCCTCTAAAAATAACCTCCCCAATAAGGAAACTCCTTTAGCATCCCAGACACTCAACTGTGTTCCTAGCTGCCAAAGGTCCACACATCTAATGTGTGGGAGCCATGCCTCCCTCTGAGAATAAAGCGGGCAGCCCTCAAATGGGCACCTAAGCCTGGTTGTGCTTGTCAAAAACCTACCTAGACCACTCCCTTACACTTCTGGCAGCCCAAGCCACGTACCAATACACGTCTCACAAACTACAAACCTACCAATATTTTCCTTTTTGAGACAGGTGTTATGTACTCCAGGAAATCCTTGATGTCCTGGTCCTCTGGCCTCCACCTTCTGAGGGCTGGGATTACAGGCATGTACCCCTAGGCCCAGTTTGTGTGGTGCTGAAGATCAAACCCAGGGCTTGTATATGCTACGTATGCACTCTGCTATCTAGGCTACATTCCCAGTCCCCCTCTGAATGCTTATGGTAGGAACACATGGTGCTATGTATCCTCCTAATTGATAAGCCCCAGTGTCATGAGCTGGCTTGTGAAGCAAAAAAATAGAAAAAAATCAAAAACAAACAAACAAACAAACAAAAAACTCCGCTTGGAGTTTACACAGAGTTCAGGCTGGATTTGGGAAGCCCCCTCCCCCCTTTCTCTTTTCTGTTCCTGAGCCCCTCAGGATAGACAAGTTCTACCTGGCCTGCCTCTTCTGCACACAAGCATCTCCTAGGCACTGTAGCTTTCCCTCTTCCCACTCCCCTCATCATGGGACCCCAATGCAGGACTGTGACATGTCTACGCATTCTGGGTATGGGGACTGACTCTGAGCACTAGTGTCCAGCATGGGTTCATCCTGTCTGTCCTGTTCATGGGCTACTGACATCCTCTCTCCAAGCTCCATCTGGACATAACCCCAAGCCAGAGAGACCCAGTCACTCCATTCCTCCCAAAGGTGGGCAGAGAGTCCTAGGCAAGCATTTTTACAAATGCTTCAAGCCTTTCTACCTCAAACTCTCTGGACCCCTGAGACAGTAGACTAAGCATGAATTCACCCTTGCTTGGAGCTCTCAGTTTTTTCACAGTAAAAAAAAATAACAAAACGAAACACTCTTAATCAACTCTTGGACCAAACTCATGAGTCAGTGAGCATTTTTGGAATTCACAGGACACTCAGGACTTTTTTCTGGAATTTTCACTGTGTGGGCCTTGAGCTTCTGGCCCCTAAACCAGGTTCTCACCAGCTGTGATGGCAACTGAAGGCTTTAGAAATGTGCTGGGAACAGCTGACACACTGGCTCTTCTCACAGCAGTAAGGCCCAGGACAAACAGGGATACTGAGGGAAGGGTTAGAACCAGGCTACCTCACAAGGGATCTGGGCTCGGGCAAGCCAAGCACAGGAGCTCACAAAGACACAAGGAGTCATTGGTTCCACATCCAGATAGAGGCAAGACCCATGGCTTCTAGCTGGCAATGCTTTGCAACTTTAAGCCAGCATCAATCAACAGTAACTCTCCCTGTACTAGTGATGATTAAAACCCACTGCACCTGGCTAATGGTCCTGAGTGGTGGCCAACGGGACACTGCACACTTAAAACAGGATGTGAATCTTGGTAAATTCTGGAGTAACCAGAGAACCCCAAACAAACACACACAGACCCATCTCCAACAACTGCCTCATTTCCAGAAAGGTATGCCACTGAATTCCCAGCTTCAGAGTGGAGACAATGCTTTGACCTCTTCACCTCATCCAAACTCAGGATAGTCCACAAACTGATAACCATGCAAGTTCCACAGAGGACAGGCCCCCTCTGCCCCCAACACACTGGGGAACCCAATACAACACAATAAACAAGACACATCTTCCTTCCCCCAAAGCAAGCTCGCAGCCCCTTAGCTGGCCAGTCTTTAGTGCTCCAAGGCCAGCTTGGATCATAACTGAGTCTTGATGGGCACTGCAGAAGGACACAGACATATCGATGACCGGGTGAGAGAAATGACCAAGTTTCCTCTTCGGTGAGTAAATAGCTTTGAGTGGTTAAAAGTTTCCATGAGTTTGTGGACAACATTATGGGTTCAAAGATTAGCAGGCACACACCCTTACCTGTGGCTCTCTCAGAGCTCCCTATTCTTCCTTGAGGAATCCTCTGTTTCTCAAGAACACTGGGTGGTGCAGGAAATATGTCATGTTATTCAGTCCATTCCTTTGTCACATCCTGCTCTGGGGACAACATACAGCAGGCTGCTTTTCCTTCGGTGTCAAGACGCTAGCTCAGAGGTACCTCCCTCTTCTACTACATCCCTGAAGACTCTGGCTCCACGCTGCATGTCAGAGCCCCGGGCCCCATGCCATTCCCTCAAGGATCAGAGATACCCTACCATGTGCAGGACCAGCCTGATATTGCCCGCTGGGACTTACTAAGGTTCAACTGGATACTTGTATTGAAACAATACCAAATGAAAGTTAGTTTGCCTTGATTCATTCTTGCTTGGAGGAGGAAAATTTATAAATTGTAAGCAAATACGTCACCCCGGCTTTACAAAATAAATGGAGGTTGTGTGCTGTCTTGCAAATGTCAAGTTCTCCTTTAGAGTGTTGGCTTGGAAATGAGCACAGACAACCTAGGAACCTTAACATACTATGCCCCTAACTGCAGCACTGCTAGAGCAAAGCAGTACATTTACCTCCACCTGTTGTTTAGCACGAGGCTGAAACAAAAGTGCCAGCACCTGGCTGCCAATCAATCACCAAACAGAGGCCTGTAGAAGTATCCTAGAAAAGGAAGGCTTACTGGAATAGCCTGGAAATGAGTCAAAAATGAAACCTCCCTGCCCAATCTATTAAAGTGCAAATTAAGGGGAAACTGGGCCCTGGAAATGATGCCTAGTGGTCTCCCAAGGAAGTCAGCCAGGTGTATGTGCCAGACAGTCAGACTCGGTACTGGCCCACGCTCGTGTTCACAGTAATATCAGTGCAGAATGAGTGGCCTGCGGTTCCGCATCCATCTGTCCCCTTCCACTGTGGTCATGCCCCTCAAGTGTGGCTCTGACAGGTCCAGGAGCAGCTAGCGGTTGGTGCTCCCTTTTGGTGCAGTCCTCCAAGCAGTCCTCCGGTCTGCGGAAGTGGCTCAGAGGAACGGGCCCCTCTCTCTCCTGGACTCAGAAGTAGTCTCGCCTCCTGCTTTCATCGCTGATGAAAGATGGGTTATACTGCCCCGGGAAGATGCATGAGTGCCTGGATCCGGGCAGTCCAGTGTAGGCTGGGTAGAGTCCATTGCGTTCAAGTTCAGGGTTCCTCACGTTTGTGGGCTGGATGCCAAGGAGAAAGGAAAAAATGTTACTTAATTCCTGGACTTAAATAAGATGAAAAGATCTTCCATTTTTAATGAACTTAAGATGGGGCTAACTATAAATTAAGATTGGGGCTAGCTATAAATATCAAGGCACTGGCTCACCCGGAAGCACAACCCCCATAGGTCTATTTATGTATTTGGATGGGGGTGGGGTGGGCAGAGTCAATCCATCTGTTCCTGGTGGCCTGAAACTCACAATCTCATTCTTTAAAAAAATAGTTTTAATCGCGTTTTCTAAAGTTTATCTTGTGTATATGAGTGCTTTGCTTGCATGTATGTCTGTTTACCCCCTATGGGCCTGGTGCGCACAGGTGCCAGAAGAGGGCATCCAATTCCCTGGAACTGGAGTTACAGACAGTTGAGAGATGCCATGTGGGGGCTGGGACTTAATTGCTGAGCCATCTCTCTAGCTCCCCCCACAATCTTCTTGCCTCTTCCTACCTTGCGCTGGGATTACAGGCATGTGTCACTACACCTGGCATACAAGTTACTCTCTTTGTGGATGTGGGATACATTTCACTTTATTAAGTTAAGAACATTGGTCAGGCCAGGTATCCGAAACAACAATAAAGGTTCGGTGAGAAAGTGTTGAGAGCAGCATCTTTTGGTGGAAATAAAGTACTAGATAATATGCATTATAAACATGATACCTATGAGAGCCCAATGTGGCACTGCCTGGACTTTTGTACCCACTGTGGGGGACAGTGGCACTCAGGTGGTAGCATCATGCTGTAAACTCAGGCTCTGTTTCTATAAAGAAAAGATAGGGCCTGTCCTGGCTGTTTTCATGTCAACTTGACACACAAGTTAGAGTCATCTGAAAAGAGGGAATCTCAACAGAGAAAATGCCTCCATGAGATCCAGCTGTAAGGCATTTTCTTAACCAGTGATTGACAGGAAGATCTAGCTCATCATCCCTGGGCTGGTGGTCCTGGGTTCTATAAGGGAGTGGGCTGAGCAAGCCACAATAAGAGGTATCCCTCCATGGCTTCTGCATCATCTGCTTCCAGGTTCCTGCCCTGCCTGAGTTCTTGTTCTGCCCTCCTGTGGTGAGGTGGCAATGTGGAGGTGTCAGCTAAATACTCCTTTTCCTCCTCACCTTGTTTTTGGTTGTGGTGTTTCACCACTTTGATAGAAAACAGGACTAAGATGTTCATCTGAACTCCTAAGTAAATTTAAGACAATGCCATGGGACTGTGCAGAGAGGTGAGGTCCCAGAACACAGCCAGCTTGTTTATTATAATTATCACACCACACCAGGGCTGAGAAGTCCCTAGAAAAGGGTGTGGAGTTAAGATATACTTAGTACAGCATCAGTTAGGGCGCAGAAAAACATTCCTGATAGAATTGGGAAACCACCAACGCCTGTTCAGAAACAGGACATTGAAATGGAGTTCAACCAGAGGTACACTGAAGTTGGAGTACACATCCACCTTTATTTTCTCCACCTTGCTTGTTCTTCTTCCTGGTTGAAAATTTTCAAAGATCACACCGGCACAAACCAGCCCCGCCCATCCAAAGTCTGATCCTCCTAGTCCATCCCCATAGCAACCAACCAGAGGGATTACGTTTCTACCGAGAAATGTCTATCACCATTAAGTCCCCACAGGGCAAGGTCTCTGTTTATTGCTACACAGCAAATTGATGAGAAGTCCGCTTGACAGGTTTATTTTCCTGTTCTGATGCCTGCTGACTCGGTGGGAGCTGAGGTGGACTGGAGGAAGGGAGTAAAATCTCTATTGTCTTCAGTGTGGGACAAAAGAGGTGCTGGGTGGCTCAAACAACCCTTTCACAGGGGTCACATATCAGATAGTCTGCATATCAGATATTTATATTATGATTCATAACAGTAGCAAAATTACTGTTATGAAGTAGCACCAAAAATACTTTTATGATTGGGGTCACCACCACACGAGGCACTGGGTTAAAGGGTCACAACATTAGGAAGGTTGGCAACCGCTGGCTTAAGGTAAGCTCCCAGCTTTCCCGATGGTAGTCCAGGGCTGGATGGAGCCAATCGTTTAAGACCTACTGAGCTTCCAAAACCTCCACGGTGAAGACGGCATTGAGTTATTCTTGCTACGTCTTTCCCAGCCCCTAGTTTTGACTGACAAACACAGGAGGTGAGATACGAGATAGCAAACAAAAAGGTGAGGGCAAAGGGCTAAAGCCATAGTCTTTCTTTCTTTGAGGTTTCTGTCCCTATTCTGAAAAGCAAGTTTAGGGCTTTCGACTCTCACTCCCTAAAAGTAATTTACTCTGTGGAAGTATCCCTCATACTCAAACCAGTAACTCCGATGCAGCTAGGCCATTGCTAAACCGAACACTCAGTGAACTATATATATCTAAGAGCTTTGTCATTCCTCTCTGGAAGCCTTAATTGACTTCCATGCTTTCACAAGGAGCCCTGAGCTGGGTCCCCAAGGGGGCTGGGCACAGACACCTACCGAGTAGTACACGTCTGTCATCTGCAGAAGGTTTTTGGTGCTCCCATTCTCGTGCATTTCAATGGCTTCTCGGCCCCATTCTTGTGAGCGAGGATTCTTTGGGTACTCGGCGTATGGGGACATTTGGAAGTCCCCACTTTTGAAGATGAGTTTACTTATGTCATTTTTACTCTTTCTGTGAGATTTTAAAGAAATGTGTGACAAATTCTATCAATAAGCTGTGTCAGGAAGTGGCCTCTGTAACGAGACTGATAAGTGTGTTTTGAAACATAAATTAGATTGGGAACTGCCCCCATATTTCCGTGTGGCTGCCCACTAGAAATGCTAGTATAATTTAGTATTTGACTAAAAAACTAAAACTGACATTGGGTGTTCCCTCTGCCATCCCTCCAAAAAAGGGGGGTGGATGCAAAAGACCTCCCAACTTCAAGAGCCTAAATGGAGCATGAAGACAGCCCCAAGGAGCTACTAGTGTCCTCTGGGAGCCAAGGGCACTGTGCCCTGGGGTAGCCAGGGGCACAAGAATCAGGATTGACAGGCGGCTGTGGGTGGGAAAGGAGCTCAATGGAGGCCAAACATCAGTAGCCCCGGGCAAAGCATCAACACTGTTTTTGGTTTGCAGAGTAGGGAGCCAGGCCTTGTTGGCTCTGGCTCATGAAGACTTAGCCCATGGCTCACCTGCAGCTCGTAGTGACCTGGGGTGGGGTTAGCTCTCTACTCCCCAGCCAGTGTTTTATTTACAGCTTCACAAACCACAGAATCTTGATGGGGGCCGCCTGCAGGCACAGAAGCCCTATTGGGAGGTTTCGCTGCCTAGAAATGGTCAAGGCAACTGTCTGTCTTGTGGGCAGAGGACCAGAAATATTTAATTATGTTTGCTCTGAGTAAGAGTATCTGAGGCCCATTGTTCCCCCTGCACTTTAAGTTTCTGGAGAAGGCACAGGAATGACTCGGAGTCGTAAAAGTTCCATTATGGCTTCAGTACTGGCCCTACTTCCAGGCTCAGAGCAGACCTGTTACTACTGTGGTGGACAGGGTGGCCCCATCTCTGTCTTCCCCTTCCAGTAACCAAAAGTCCAGGCTCCCTCCAAAGATGACTACATTGTGTGATAGAGAATGTCGCCAATACATGGCTATGTCCTCCCAGCTGCCACACTTTATTTCAGAATTTATTTCAGAATTTCTCTTAACCGGTTTATTCACTCACACTTATCTCTGAGGGCACTATGAGCAGGGGCAAGCCCGTGGGGTCTGCACTCCTGAGGGAGGCAGTGCTTGCAGTTAAGTTATTCATGGTGGCCTTCCTGGAGGCAGAGGATGCTTTAAAATGTCCTTATCTCATGGCGACAAATAGATAAAGAGCTATTTTGGCAAGGTCCCTCCATCTATTACATACAACAATTCTTTCCATTTGATATCATCTAAATCAATGATTGTAATTTTCCTTTATTTGAACAGGTAATTGTAGACGAGGGTAGCCTCCCCTTTCTCTTCCCTTCTAACATCACTATTCATCTAAATGGCTCCACCTTCTTTACTGCTAAAGCAGTTCAGTCAGCCCCCTCCCCCCTGCGTCTTGGTCTGCTTCTCTGTATATACACAGCTCTGAGAGATGATTGACACAACCAACCATATGATTTACTCTTTTAATGTTTTTTTTTTTAACATATTCACAGTGGTGCAACATCATCACAATTTTAAAATCGCATCATTCCCTACCCCTTAGCAGCCATCCCCAGTCTTCCAACTTCTCTAACCTGACCTCTGCCGTTGACCCCCATCAGTCTACGTTCTGTCTCTATTAGATGCAGACTACTTTCAGATGCCTTCTTTTGTTTAGAATAAGATTTTGGATTCGTTAGCTCACAGGCACCGGGATTGTTTCCCATTTTGACTCTTAGGGAAGAGAATTGCTGTGCATACACCAGGACAAGTTCTTGTGTGGCTGTGTTCCCATTAGATCGGCCTTTAACTCAAGCAGATGCAGGTGGCTCTGCCTCCAGGCTGGGATTAAAGGCATGTGTCACTAGATCCGGCTGTTTTGTATTTTTAAAACAGCCTCCTATATCCCTGACTGACCTTGCACTTGCTTTATAGCTAAGGATAACTTTGAATTATTGATTCCTCCTGCACAACGCCAGGCTTAGTTTTTTTCATGGCTGGGGAACAAATGCTTCCTTCGTGCTAGGCAAGCATTCTACCCATGGAGTCACGTCCTCGGCTCTAGAGTTTGAGAGTTTTGGATTATGACAAAGTCCAATTCACCTTTGTACTTAGTTGGTTGTGTTATTTATTTATCTTTGGAGACAGGATTTTATTGTATATCCCAGGTTTGCCTAGAACTTGCTATGAACCCAGGATGTCCTCATTCTCAAAGTCATATTCCTTCTGCCTCAGTCTCCCCAGCGCTAGTTTAATCAAGGTTAAAAATTAACCCTCTGTATAGCACAGCTGATAAAATGGGATTTAAATTTGAATGTTCATCACTCACCTGCAACAGGTAACAATAAGCGCAATGCCCAGGATGAGTAGAAGGCCACCTCCTGCTGCCGCTATCACTACGGTGATGAGCTGATAGGCTAAACACATCAAACAAAGGGACACATTAAACAGGACATCATGAGAAATAAGCAGACTTCCACCTCACCTTCACCTCTGTCAACATGACCTTGGCTGCTCTCTCCCACTGCCTGGTCTCTGGCCCAGAAAGCTCAAAGGTTAGAGTTTCACTGTTCATCCCCCTTCAAGGGTGGTGGCCCTGAAATTCCTCCTATAGGACATGCCTAACAATGTCAGATGTCACTGAGTCACAAAAGAGAAAGAGAGGGGCGAGCATTAAGTTTCCCCAAACTGTTCGGAGAGATTTCACGCTTACGTTTTTCTCCCTCCCATTTAAGATGGGTGCCTTTTATCGTGTGAAAATTATACATCAGGAAACTTAACTTGTTATCTTGATGGTGACAATATAGATGCTTGATTCACACTGGAGGCAGAGGTAGACAGATTTCTATGAGTTTGAGGACAGCCTGGTCTGCAGATTGAGTTCCAGGACAGTGAGAGCTACACAGAGAAACCCTGTCTCAAAAAAAAAAAAAAAAAAAAAAAAAGAATTTCATTACCAATGTTTTACTCAACTAAAGAGGCCAGGAGAGGACATCAGATCCCCTTGAACAGGAGTCACAGAAGGTTATAAATGGCCATGTAGGTGCTGGGAGTGGAACCCAGGCCTGTAAGAGTGGAGAGTGCTCTTAACCACTAAGCCACTTCTCCATTCCTAAATAACCAGACTTTTGAAGTAAATTAAGACTGAAAGAATGTTCTGCAGTCATTTTCATAGTGCCACAGCACTCACCCTGTCTGGATGAACTCCTACATCAAGAGCTACGAGCAGAACAGGTAAGTAACAAGCTATGGACCCTTTACCCAGACTTTTACTAAATAGCAAAGAGGCCAGATTATGAAAAAGGTTAGTACTGCAATATAGAGGAACCGCCAATCACATTATGTAACCTCGTCTCCCTTGCCTCCCGATGCATGCATTCAGAGGTTCTCTCACAAGTGAGGGCAAAACAAACCGCTTGGATTGTATTCATTTTTAAAGATATTTATTTTATGGTATGTGTATGACTGAGTATATGTATATATGCTATGAGCATACCCATGGAGGTCAAAAACAGGTTTTGGATCCCTTGGAACTGGAATGGCAAATGGCTGTTAGCCACCATATAAATGATGGTAGTGGAACCTGGGTCCTCTGGAAGAGCAACAGTGTTTTTAACCACTATAGGATTTCTCCAGCCACCCCCCACATATATATATATATATATATATTTTAAAGAATTAACTTTATCATTTGTGTGTGTGTGTGTGTGTGTGTGTGTGTATGTGTTGTGTGTGTGTGTGATGTGTTATGTGTGTGTGATGTGGTGTGTGTGTGTGTGTGTGTGTGTGTGTGTGTGTGTGTGTGTGTATGTGCATGTGTGTGTCCCTCATGTGTATGTGCCACAAGAGGGTGGCAGATCCCACAGAGCTGTAACTACAGGTAGGTGTGAGCATCCCAATGTGGGTGCTGGGGGCTGAACTCTGCTCTGGAAGGGCAGGTAGTGTTCTTAACCCCTGAGCCCTCTTTCCAGCCCCACATCCGTGTTCCTTCCTCACTCCTACCAGGTCTGCCCTGAGCACCTGTCATCTCTTTCCTGGACAGCAAGCCCGAGAATGGTACTTCCCTGTTTTAAGAAACTTCGGTGGCTCCCTATGCTCTGCTTATGTATTCACCTACTTAATTGATTTCTGAGATGAAGTCTCATGCTGCCCAGGCACCCCTCTAACTTGCTAGGTAGCTAAGGAGACCCTTGAATGGCTGCTAGCCTCCACACCAGAGTGCTGGGACTACAGGTAGCCCAAATTGACCTCAAAGCTAACATAATCTTCCTGCTTGAGCCTGGAATTACAGTCATGTGCTACCCAGCCTTGCTTCTGTTTGTAAAAACCAAAGTCTAAGCCAGGCCTAGTGGAACACACCTTTGATCCCAGCACTCAGAGGCAGAGACAGGCATCTATCTCTGTGGCTCAAGGCTATCTGATCTACACAGCAAGTTCCAGGACATCCAGGGTTACATAATGAGAACCTGTCACAAAACCCAAAAGGTTTAACTCTCATTTATCCCATACATCACACTAATTTTTCTCAATTCCAGAAGAACAACTGAATATCCATTATTTGACCCCTGTAAGTGGCTGTAGTACCTTCCTCTCTGGAATAAAGTTTTGTCTGAAAAACAACATACTTTGCAGGAAAATGGATGGAACTGTATAACATCATTTTAAGTAAAATAAGCCAAGCTCAGAGATATTGTCTGCTTTCTCTCATACTGAGAAATCTCTCTCTCTCCCATATATATATATATATATATATATATATATATATATATATATATGTATATACATACATACACACACACACAACCCCTCTGTCTCTCTCCCCCCCCCTCCCCCCCCCCACCACACACAAACACACACAGAGGAATGACATGGTGGGTAGAAATAACTCTGGTTAAATAGCCTAGGGTGGCTTGGAACTCACTGTAGCCCAGGCTGGACTCAAACTCACATTCTTCCTGCTCCAACTTTCCAAATACTAGAATTACAAGTGTGTGCCACCATACCTGGCTGGATAGCTTTTTAAATACACAAAATTAAATCTCACTTGTTATCCCTTCTTTCCCTTTAGGGACCAACTGTCACACACTACTGTTTCTTTTTCTTGTAAAGACATTGACTGCAGACTTAGTGCAGCGACCCAGACTCGGCTATCTGGGACCTAGCTTTAGTGTTTACATGCCTGTAAATGAGTGGGGTGAGCATGAGACCATGAGAGGGGGGAAAAGGAGTTGAGGGGGATGCAACATGACACGTGTGACATGAGGAAGGGGGAGACGGAAGGGTACTGAGGGTATAGGTAGGATATGAAAAATTAACATGAAGAAATTATGTTTGAAAATGCCACAGTGAAACCTGGAAGTGTATATGCTAATTAAAATTTTAAATAAAGGGAAAATAATAAAAAGAAGCAGAATAAAGGTACATCACATACACTTTACCATCTCTACCAAGGGTCTTACAGTTTCATTTTAACTAATCTTTTGAGCACAAGTGCTGACTTCAGCTTTCTGAGACACAGGGCCTTTCTTCCCCAATGCCAACCATGGTGCTTACTTCTAACTTTGCAGGCACTGTGTGAGAGTTTCAGCAGGACAGAGACAGAGACATCATCTGTGTCTTTCCTGTGCTCTCTAGTCTGAGGAGATACTGCCAAATGATGCTGGGGTCCTCAGGCCCCCTTCTGCATGAACACGTCTTGATAGTTGAATGTCTCACCAGCAGTGACTCCTTCCGCCATCTTGTCAGCTTGAGGCTGTGGTTTTGCCACCAAACCATCCTACTCTGGGCCTCCCCCTTCCTCAGGAACTCCTGGCTTTGCTTACATGGTTCTTTGGAAGAAACCCACTGTCTGCATAGCCCACCCCCTCTGGGAACTATGTGGGGGTGGTCACTCATGCTGACACCCTTGGCCACAGCTGATGAGGAATGAATACATGACCCAAACTCAAGTGAAAAATAAAGAGCGCTTTCTCTCACATACACTCAGAGCTGTATGGGGACTCTGTTTGCCATCACATGGTTTGGGAAGGGAGGACAGCCACACTAAGTAAAAGCAGAGAGGAGGTAAAGTCAGACTTGGATATGCTCTGAGAGCCCTAACCTCAGCGGTCACTCCAGAGATTCCTGCCATGCCTGACACTCGGGTCCCAGGACAAGTCCTTCCAATCAACTTTGCTTAAGCTCCAGCCTTTTACTCCACAAGAACTTTCTTTCTTTCTTTAAAACTGCAACAGCGCTGTCTAGGCAGCCCTATTGGTTTTCTTCTAAAATCCATTCAGTACTTAACTACATAAGGCCGGAGCTTTGCCTTTTAAGCCTCCTCATCCTCTTACATCTCTGCTCAAGGTTTTCCTTTCCTTTCTGTGACTTTCCCAATTTCAAGTCTTCAGGTTATGTGTAAACCTACCCAGTGCCTACTGCCCTCCATTCCAATAATGTTTATGTGTCCCTTCCACTTCACCAGGCCATGGGGAAATCACACACAGACTAGTGTTCTCAACTCCCGAGCCCTGCTTCCCCCTGTTCTGACGGCAAAGGAAGCCAGTTGAGGCAGCATGATGACTGCGTGCTCTGACTTCCGGGTGATTATACATTATTCCTTCCTCCTAAGTGTTTCAGGTCTTCTAGACAAGAGTGCTCAGCAACCCCTGAACCTCCAGGCAGCCCCATGCGATGACAGCGAGAGCAAAATGAAAAGTTCTTTGTATACCAGATTGTGGGTGGGAGGAAGACAGTGGGGATATCATTAAGTGGAATGCTCTAGTTCACGGAAGAGACTGTAAATAGAAAGACGGCTCTAAAAGCCACACTTTGAACCCGTTAGGGAAAGACCTCCATCGAGCCAAGGCTTTGAAGCAAAGGACATGTGGAATGGACATGAGAGAGGGATGGACAAAAATATCTGACCATGGGAAGAAGAAACTAATCTGGAACAACAGTGAGTTAGTTCTACAGTCATGAAGAGACAATGGCCATAAACCAGAGACTTAGAGGATGAGCCCATAAAAAAGTCACCAGAGGGATGGACTTAAGTGTACTATAGCACAGAATAGTATGACACTATTGCAAGTGACATAATAAGAGTACAGAGATGAAAACACTGAAGTTATGAGCAGTTTACATGGCTGGAAAGATGGCTCAGCACCAGCTGCTCTTCCAGAGGACCTGGGTTCAATTCCCAACATCCACATGGTGGCTCACAACCATCTGTAACTATAGTTCTAGAGCATCCAATGGCTTCTTCTGGCTTCTGTGGGCACCAGGTGTCCACTGTACACAATATACATGTGGGGAAAATACTCATTCTCATAAAATATAATCTTAATTTTAAACATTTAGAAAAATAGGTTACAAAATAGTATGTATATTCAGTGAAGTCCAATTCCTAGAGATACATATTCACACAGATGAAGCCTGTGTTCTTCAAGCCGTAGGATGTATGCAGGGCAGCATGTAAGCAAGTTGATGAGTCTGGTAAATTCCCAGATTCTGATTTCATAGGTATGGAACGAGGAGGTGTGAAACTGTGCCTAGTAGGTGCTTGGTAACTGGGCTCCTGGTCCTCACCCAGATGGTGTGTGGTGTATAATGGGTAATGGGTAATGTACCCTCTTTCCTCTTTCCCTGGTAACTGGGGCTGCTGGGCTGCTGCTCCTCACACAGACAGAGTGTGACATATAATGGGTGATGGATAATGTACATTCTCCTCTTTCCCTGGTAACTGGGACTGCTGGTCCTCACACAGATGGTGTAGGGCATATAATGGGTGATGGATGGTGCACATGCCCTTCTTTCCTTACTTTATACCTATATTCTAATTGATTTGGGAGTTTGAAAAGGGAAAGTCAATGATTTTACATTGTTCTATGCTTTGACAAGTTAAAAAATTTAAAAAGAGAACAAAATGGCTAGCATGGTAGCACATGCCTGTAATCTCAGCACTTGGAAGGCTGAGGCAGGAGTACTGAGAGCTTGAGGCTATCTGAGATTACAAAGTAAGTTTTAGGCTAGTATGGGAGATATGTTAGACCCTAACCTAATAAACAGATATAAACATACATGCACACATATAAACACATGCTCACATACATACACATATGCACATACACACATGTATACACATACATACATACACACACATACATTACTACCTGCACACATACAAATACACATGACTGAGAGGAGCAAAAGGTGAAGCAACTCAAAGCTTTATACCTGTGCAGAGGACGCAACATAAAGTTCAAGCGATAAAGGAGATGTGTAAGTCTGAGAGAACAGCAGAGGACAAGGGACGGTCTGGTCACACATTTAGGAAAGAATTCTGCACAATGGGAGAAGAAGACACAATTGTTGGAACGTGGGGTATGAACAAAGACAAATGTTCCATGGAAAGAAGAGAAAAGGGTCAAGACAGTAGAAGCCCTGTGCCTTGGGTGTGGGTGACCTGCATGTCCTCGGGAACTAAAGCCTTGAGAAAGACTCGTCCTATCCTTTGAAGAATATTTTCTGTGAGAAGTAAGGAGTGGAACCTGGGCAGAACTATAAAGTTAGGAAGAACCTTTAAAAAGGCAGAGCACAGATTGTGCCTATGCCTAGAATATACTGGGATTGGACGACAGTCAGAAATGTAGGAATTTCAAGGTCACGCATGTGGCTGGGAAAAGCTGGCTTATTTGTCCCATTGGGCTTGAGAACAGAATGTGCCAAGAATATCGAGGGACATTTCCTGCCTACAGAAAAATCAATAGACTAGGCATGGTAGAGAACACTTGTAACCCCAGCACTCAAGGGATGGAGGCAGGATATAGTGAGTTTGGGGCTAACCTGGACTATAGATAGTAAGATCACATCTCAAAACTAAGAAGGGAAAACAAAAAGCAGGCTGAGTGACAGCCCACAGGATGGGCGGTATAAAGGACCGAATGATGAGTCATACCCTCCTCAGGGGCTTTCATCACCAATGGGGAGACAGACATCCAGGTGCCCCCAACGACATAACCAACATCCAGGGCTGGGCCCAGACCTCAGATAAAGAGCCAGGTGTCCAACGTCTCTCAGTGTGTGCTGCTGAAGCATGTACAAGTGTCACTGTACATGTTATCACAAGTCATAACATTTTTATTAGCCACCATAAAATGCTTTATAAGACTAACTTGAAGTAGATATCAAAGTCACTACAGTTTAATGGTAAACTGCCAGTATCCACTCCTGAAGCAAGCTGGGGCCAATATTCCAGGCAAGTGTCTGCTGGACATAATCATGGTTACATGGATACGTGGGGAGGGAAAAGTGGTCTCAGGCACCCAAGAGAAATTCTGGTTATTTTTAGGACCCCCACAAACAAATAGACTTGACTATTTTCTCACCATAAGAGCTTAGAGAATAAATGGATTCAGGATATGCATTTCCTAGGCAGTAGCAATGACTGTTCATAATAAACAAAAGCCACCAAATGGCATATAGCCCAGAACATGGACATGAAATACTACCTTCCAGAATGATAGCTATTCTCCTGAGCACAACAGCAAAAAGACCTAGAATCTAACACTCAGGAGGCAGAGGCAGAGGCAGGGGGATCACTGTGAGTTCAAGGCCAAGGCCAGCCTGGTCTACAGAGTGAGTTTCAGGGCTACATAGAAAGACCTTGTCTCAAAAAAAAAAAAAAAAAAAAAGTAAGAAGGAAAAAAGGAAAAACAAAGATACGGTAGGGGAGAAAGGCTAAGCTAAACTTGATGTGTTCACTGAAGACATAAAAAGTGGGCCATACAGTAGGAAATAGCAACTTGGAATAACACAGGAATAAAATCACGTCTACGTCCAACCTGGCAAACAGATATTTACCATTCACACATTTACCTGTACAACAGGGGCAAAGCTCCCTGGAAAACTGTCTTGATTGTTATTATTCTTTTTATATGCTACCATATTCTGTATCACAGATTTTGTTTCATAATTTTGAAGATAACTTTCATCTTGAAAGATGCCAGGGCAAGCAAATCTAAAATGGCTCAAGCTGCTCTTCAGAAGGGACTGGATCATGCCTGCCACACAATCAGCAGCATTGACCACCTTGAGCTTGGCAAGTGTTAAGACTCTCCTAATAGAAGGTGACTTCCAAGGCTGGCCCTTTCCCTAGTTGGCACCACACTGGAAGTCTCCTGACTTACACCGTCTCTTGTTCACTGTAGTTATCGATGGCTTCCCCCAATCATCTAACTCTCCTGTGCTGGGATCGCTAGCTTCCTAGCAGTTACTGATTGCAGCCTAGGAACACATTTGCCCAATAGCTCACTTCCTGTGTACTTGGCAAACCTAATGTTGGACTTTCTTCTTTCCTTCAATAATTCGGGCACACCCACTTACAAGCCATTCCTAAAACATCAAGGACCTGTGGCTTCCCCAAGACTCTAAGTGGGCCCTAAATGATTCCTTCCCCTCTACTCCACCACCCCTCTACTTGCTCAGTCTTTCCCTCCAAATCCCGTATTTCCAAGAAACACTCCTGAGTGTCTTGGATTCTTTTTGTGTAGGATACCTGGTGCCTCTCACAGCATGCTCATGGCACAGGCAGAGCTGTGCACGGGTGTTTATTTCTTCCCCTAGAATTTGAGATTGGGAGAGCACTATGCAGGGCTTACTCTCTGTTTTTCTCACACAGCCAGCCAGTGGAGTGGGGAGGAGGCTGTCAGCAGGCCCCACCCAGCCACTATTCTCCACTTCGGGATACTTACGGTTTCCACAGTTGAGACCACCGAGGCCAAATGGGCAACTGTAAGTCAAGAAAGACAAAACAAGACTCAGGTTCAAATCTCAAGAGCTATAACAGAGCGGTGCATGGGAGAAATGTCTTTCCTTAGGATAGGTTCTTTATTAGGATGGTCTGTCTTTTTGTTTGTTCGTTGTTTTGTTGTGTTTTTCTGTGTTGCCCTGGACATCCTGGAACTCACTCTATAGACCAGGCTGACCTAGAACTCAGGAATCCACCTGCCTCTGCCTCCCACTGTCTCCTACATGCTGGGATTAAAGGAGTACATCACCACTATCTGCCTGGATGGTCTGTCTTTTAGGGTAGTTTTAAAAAACTATTTGTAACAACTTCATCAGAAAAAGCGAATAGGGAACCCACCTCATACAGGTTTCGTTTTCTAACCTATATCCATCTTCACAGGCTGAAAGAGAAAAGGAAAAAGCCATGAGGGTCCACAGCACCAGAACTCACATTTGTTAAACACCAGCCACCCGGAAGCCCACAAAAATATTCTAAAGGCAAAAAGGTTTTAAGTTATCTATATCCTGACCTGAACACTTGTCACCATCTCAACTCTTTAAGTGATCAACTTTTCTTGACCTCAATGCCGTTCAGTTTTCCATCAGTAAAATGAGGATTATGAGAGAATAGTAATAATACTGGTTTCTTAGAGGAGGTGATACATCTTAGCCCTCTTCCACCAGGAGGAGGAAGTTGTGGGTGACACCCTCTGGAACCCAGTCCTGGTCGATGCTCAGGTTTTCATAAGCAAATGCTTACCCTATAATTTGTGCCAGGGAGTCTAGACATTTTTAGAGGTTCCCTAATTTTCACCTGGCCAAGAACATAGCTTTGAACCCCCCGGGTCCACTGAATAGGCTAAGGCCCAGCTCTTTGCTTAGCTCAGCAACTCTCAAGCTTGTCTGATCACAGGATACTTTCAAAGTTACAATAACTCAACCAAACACCAGGGATTGTAACCAATGCCCGGATGAAAGCAACGAAAAATGGCCCTGCACACCACACAAATTCCTTGATGCAAGGGATGATAAAAATCTGATTCACGATTAATGCCTGATACACATTGCATAAGAGATCAGACATCCCTTCCCCCACCAAAAAAAAATCACAGAATGTAAAGCTGCCAACAGGGAGCAGACAGTAGAGACACAGTAGGGGAGAGCTGTGAGTGACAAGGGCGAGCATGGGCTGGGGATGGGATGGCAGGTCACAACACACCCTGCAGGCTGGGACAGGAGGTTTCCATGTTCTGCCATGAAGTTGTGCATAACAGTATCATTTGTGTAGAAGTGCCTAATATTTTCTCCTTTATGTTTTAATGCTAGAAGCTAAATATTTCTAGCATTCATTTTACTGTCTTACATCATTTATTAACTGCCATAGTTTGGTGGAATACAGTTTGAAAAACACTATTTCAAATCACCTGAAATTGGTCTCATCACAGATCATTAAAGAGCTGTGAACACATGATGGGCTCTGTAGACTCACTTCCTGAGCCACAGCCTCACACACTCCTGGCTGTTTACCTTAAGCAGCAGCCACAAGAGACTCCCCACAGCAAAAAGCTATTGCAGGATGCCACGGACCACACTGCTATACAATCCCACAGGAACCTCCTGGTGAGCACACCCAGAGAAACTTCTTGCGGGCCTCAATGCCTAAACAATAGGAGTCTCCTGGACTGCTAGTGTGCTTTGCTTTATGGGCTCTGCCTCCTTTCAAAGTCACGATCTTGCTGGTTCTGAGTTAGTATCCAAGCTTAGACCTTCAGTGTATGGCTTAGCTTAGCACATACACTCTTTAGCTTTCTGCATGTTCACTTTGCTTCTAGCCTCAACAAAGTAGCCACTTTCCCCTTCAATCTGACTTACTCCTTAAGCGTGTCTATTTGCTGTCTTTCAACTCACAATTCTCCTGCTTCAGTTTCTCAAAGCTAAGGTCAAGGGCATGTGACACTATGACCATCACCTTTCTTCTCCGCCTCCCCCCCATGCCATACCTAAACAGACAAATCTGTGATTTTATAATAATAGTAATAGTAACAATAATAACAACAACTTTAGCAGGTTGTGGTAGTGCACACTTTTAATCCCAGTTCTGGAGGCAGAAGCATGTCTTTGTGGGTTTGAGGGCAGCCTGAACTATAGGGAGTTCCAGGCCAGCCAGAGCGACATAGTGAGACCCTATCTTGAAAGGAAAATCACTTTATTATAATGAACTCACAAACAAAAGCATTACTCATCTACCTCAACAAATACACAATTCTCCTGTCCCAAATTCTATACCTTTCAGCAAACTTCTATAATAGTTAGGATAACTATAGTTAGCCATAGAACTTCACTTAGGGTTTTGTTGTTTTGCTTGTTTGAGACAGGTTTTCTCTCTGTAGACCAGGCTGGCCTTGAACTCACAGAGATCCACCTGCCCCTGCCTCCCAAGTGCTGGGATTAGAGGTGTGTGCCACCACCACCTGGCTTCGCTCAGGGTGTCACACTTTAACTATCAATTGCATTTTTTATGCAGTTATCCACAACAAAAAAGAAAAAAAAACCTTACAACACAGTTGAAACTAAAAAAATAATTAGCTTTATATTATTTTTCAAGACTCATGTCCCTTTGCCTTCATTCAGACCTATTCATTACTAGGTCTCCTTTCAATATGTTACACTATACCCACACTTGCGGCTGTGTACATGTATGCATGTCTACATCTGCATATGAGGGAGAACATGTGGTTTTGTTTTCTTTCAGAACTCAGGTGACCTTAATGTTATCTATCCACTTTCTGGTTCCCCGTATTTCCTGAAAATTTCATGCTCTCATATTTCTTTGTAGCTGAATAATATTCCATTTCATTCTGTATATGTGTCACAATTTTATTATCTATCTGTTGATGAACGACAAGGTTGGTTTCGTTTCCTTGCTATCGTAAACAGAGCAGCAATACATGTGGTATGTAAATATCTCTCCGGTAGGGCATGGGGCTTTCTGGGTAGATACCCGGGGTGAAACAGCCGACTCATGTAGTTCTATTTTTAATCTTTTAAGAAACTTCCAAACTGACTTCCATACGGATGTATTGATTTGTTTCCTCATCAGCAGTGAATAGGGCTCCTGCCCCACATCCTCTTTAACACTTGCTGTCAGATCTGTTGATGTGAACCATTCTAAGTGGGATGCAGCACTATCTCAAAATAGCTTTGATTTGCTTTTCCCTGTTGACCACTCTTAAAAATAGTTACTGTGGCACATGCCACTAATCCCAGCACTCGGGAGGCAGAGGCAGGTGGATCTCTGTGAGTTCGAGGCCAGTGTGTGGTCTACAGAGCTAGTTCCAGGACAGGCTCCAAAACAATACAGAGAAACCCTGTCCCGAAAAACAAAAAACAAACAAAAACAGAAGAAGAAAAAAAGATACTGCTCTTTGTGTTTCTTCTTTGGTAAATTATTTGTTAATTTCATTCTCCCTGCCCAGTCAGTGTGCTTCCAAGTATTTATTTATCTATTTAATTTTTACCTGTGTATGTGCGCATGTATGTCATGAAGCACAAGTAGAGGTCAAAGAACAAGTCTCAGAAGTCAGCTCTTTTCTGGTATTTTTAAGGGACGTGGGAATTGAACTCGGGCCCTCAGGCCATGACTCTGCCCATAGAGACAGCCTGCTGGCCCCCTTTAATATTTAAAAATTTTGTTTCTTTATATGAGTTTTATTTTTTTTCCTTTTTGTTTTGTTTTGTTTTGTTTGAGACAGGGTTTCTCTGTGTAGCCCTGGCTGTCCTGGAATTCACTCTGTAGACTAGGCTGGCCTAGAACTCAGAGATCCACCTGCTAGGATTAACTGACGTGGGCTGATGTCACCAGTGTATGCTATTCTGAACACTTCCTTCTGAAAACATTTTTATATCCATCTACACACCCAACCCTCATCTTCTGGGTGGGAGCTCTCCGTGCCTTGCTGTCACTCAGCCATGTGCAAGGGCCATCTGTTGTCCTGCCTGAGAGCTCCAGCTGGTGGCTTGGGCTATTTTCACTCAGCATCAAAAGTATCCTGACTCCCTGATGTAACGACATTTCTCTAATCAAAAGGCCGTGCGCAGGTGAGGTTGCACAGGGGTAAAGAAAGACGCTTGCCACCAAGCACGATGACCTGAGTTTAAGCCCTGGAACCCACAGTAGGAAGGGAAGTGACTCCATCAAGTTGTCCTCTGATCACCACAAGTACTCACTACAAACAAACCAACAAATATATACGCACAAAGTGTTTTTGTAAAGGGCGTATCCACCATTTGTCAAAGGCTGAGTGTTCCCTGTGTGCCTGGCGTGGCTCTTGGGACTCTTAGGGAAAACCTTGTTGGTAAAGACACTCCCAGTTCCTCACATACCCCAGAGGGACTCTGACCCCAGAGCACTAGAGACAGGACGAATGTAGCAAGAATTTGCATATATGGCCTCACCGGGTTTCTCCCACTGCTAAGGGTTCAAAATCAAGTTTAAAGTACATGGCAGAGGCTTAACCCTTTGTAGGACACTGAGTTGAGACGTGCTGATCCCAAGACACATTTGTTACCCTATGATCACTGCAATAGACACTTGAACCCTACTTACATCATGCTAAGCCCTATCCTAGATACAGGTTCCCCCCCCCCCAAAGTGCTTGTCATCAAAGAGATGAAGACTGTTAGAATCTGGGCTGCAGTGACTAAGAGCACTGCTGAGTCAAGAGACAGGTGTTTGGCTCTCAACCACCTGTAACTCCCTCTTTGGAGGATATGATGCCCTCTACTGGACTCTTAGGGTACATGCATTTGTGTAGCACATAAAATTAAAATAAAATTTTAGCTGGCAGTGGTGGCACACAGCTCTAATCCCAGCACCTGGGAGGCAGAGGCAGGCGGATCTCTGTGAGTATGAGGCCAGCCTGGTCTACAGAGTGAGTTCCAGGACAGGTTCCAGAGAAGCCATATCTCTCAAAAACACCCCCCAAACCAAACCAACAACAAAATAAATAAATCCGTAAATAAATAAATAATTTTTAATGGTGCATGCCTTTAATCGCAGCAGTAAGGGGCAGAGGCAGGAGGATCTCAGTTCAAGGCCAGCTAGGACTACAGAGTGGCACACTGTTTTAAAAAACAAAGCACCCCCTGACTCCCCCAAAACAAACCTTTAAAAACACTAGTCTCAATCTGGTCAGAAGGGGGAAATAGGTTCCTAGAACTGATGCCTGTACGATGGAAGGAAACGAAAAGGCCCAGGAAGGACACACGTTTTAATTTTAAATGTCTGTGCTAGCACAAATGGCCAGAAGATGTCACTGCTAATCCATCTGACAGAGCTAGAGTCCACAAAACTCTTGTATCCATTTGTTAGAGGCCCATGACCACTGCTTGAGATAGGGCCTCCCGGGTGTTCAACAAGGCTAGTCAGGGCCTTCCCAGGCTGTTTCTTGGTCATTACCGGGTAAACAGAAGGTTGGTGGAACCTGTGTCTCTTAAAGCACACGTACTGAAAATGATATCCTGAAAAGGATCATGGTAACATATGCCTGGAACCCTTGGGAAACTGAGACAGGAGCTCACAGTTGAGCTCGAGGACAGTGGAGATACATAAAATGCTGTAAGTTAAGCTATCCATTGCCAAGATTTTATGTGGCATACACACATGCCTCTTGCTGTCTCACACAGACATCACTATACTGTCTTGGCCATACTTTCAGAGCTATATATAAAATTAAAGCAGATGACCTTCTTATAGAGGCTTACACAAGGCTACCTCTGACCAAGGTTGCCTGTAAGATACGGTTAGGACATTGCTGACTTGGAGCAGAAAGAAGTGGCCCAAGCCAGTTAGGAGCAAGGGTGGCAGGCAGGGCCATGCTTGAAGCACCATGCATGAGGCCAGCTCCTCTGCACACTCCCAGTCCTGCTCAATACCGCAACACACACTGACATCAGCACCATCACTTTCCCTCATGCAGCTGAGGTCCAGCCCCCACTTCTAACAAGGGCAGGAAAGCAGATAGGAAGGGCATTGTCCAGCAATGGTCCAGCAGGGCCATGAGATGCTGGGGACCAATCACACCAGGCCTGTAGCCCAACTCGGAAAGTAGGCATTCCTATCACAGGTCCCATGTGGAAGGCTGACCTGGGACCTCAACAGAATTTTCAATCTAAACCTAACACCAACAGAAAGTCTAAGGTTCAATATGGAAGTGCTGCCCGAAAGATATTTCTATATTCTCTTGATGAAATGAGTCCTCTAAGGGGAAGTCCTGACCCAAGTGGCATGCCACCTTGCCCTTGTGTGTGATTTTTTTCTCTAGGATCCCAGCTCATCTGTCACAAGCAAGGTGTTGACTGAGTAGGAAATCTGTGCCGCCACATTGTGACTGTGAAAAAGTAGCCTCTATATCGCCAGCCCGGCTATCATCACAGACTGTAGCAGTCTTTGGAGCCGGGGAACACCACACTCTGGATCCCAATAAAACTGATTTCAAGGCAAACTTTTTGGATCACACTCATTGAGTGTGGACTTCATCTCAGGTGGAGTAAATTTCAGCTTCTAAAAGACTGGCAGAATGGGGGCTGGAGAGAGGGCTCAGAGGTGAAGAGCATTGGCTGCTCTTCCAGAGGTCCTGAGTTCAATCCCCAGCAACTCACAGCCATCTACAGTGGGATCTGATGCCCTCTGCTGGAATGCAGGTATACATGCAGAGCACTCATACATAAAATACAAATAAACACTAAAAAAAAAAAAAAAAAAAAAAAGTTGGCAGAATTGGATTTCTTCTCTCCAACATACCAAGAAATCTTAAATAATAATCCATCAAATCAACAACGACCTAGATAAATACAAGAGCAAGTCCCCAAGAATTACAAAGCACAGCTTTAGACACAGCTTTCTCTCATTCTCAGGGTGAAGTATCAGCACATTCATTTCAAAGAAGAGGAAACTGAGGCTCAGAGATATCAAGTGCCTGCTTAAGATGAAATCTAACTGATGAGGTGGATGTGGCTCTGGCCCGGTGTCCCGGGCATCAGTAAGTACACTCACTACTGAGTCACAGTGACCCCTGAAAAACCCAGGCCCTCTCTGCGCCTGCATTTTCACCTTTAGTGGTTAACAAGCGACACACAAAGCTGTGCCTACATTTTCACCTTTAGCGACACACAAAGCTTTGGGGATAAAAACATCTTTTCTAACTTCTTCCAACTGGAAGGGAGGGGAAGGGGACCCTTGTGATAGCTTTCATTCTCTTTCCTTTTGAATAGGACTGGATAAATCAGCATGCACTGGGAGATACATCCAAGGAGATACTTACTATATCCACTCCCACTGCAAGCCAAGTAGCAAGAACCAGTCACCCCCAATTTAGAAGTGTCACCCCCAGAGCAGAGACTACCAGCATGACATGCACAGCACCTGCCTATCTCAGGAAGGCATTCAGAACTGCTGGGGCCCATGGCTACCTCGGCAAGAGTGATCCATCTTGTTGAACTGAAAGTAGCCCGACTTGCACTGACACAGCGCGACGCCATCCAGATCGGTGCAGATGGAGGTCTCTCTGTCACATTCTGGACTCTTCCGCTTGCACAAGCTGCCCGCTGGGATGTGAAAACAAGACAGTGAAACTGAACCAAACCTCTTCCTCACACCTTAAGATGTATGAACTTGTTATTTCAAGAGGTTAAGAGTCTCTGTGAAGCCATATTTCTCCTCTCAGAGGCAACAGCCTCTGCCACTTGCTTCTGGGTCACAAGCAATCCCTATGGAGAAACCAAGCTGAAGAAGGAAAGGTCTCTGCCCCCCCTACAAATGCAGCCTCACTGTGGTATATTCTGTAGCTTCACATTAAAGGCCTGGATAATGGGACAGGTAGGGGAGCTGGAACAGACCCAGAAAATGTGACCATGTTCTTAGAGAATTAAGAGCTTGGACCCAAACCAATCAGCTCAGGCCAGACCAGTCTCAAATGGAAGCAGTCTGGGCTCTGTGTGTCCTCAGGGGCCCCAGGACTGGTGGTACGGCAGCTTGCTTTGTCCCCAGTGTTCTGCCTTTGTAGGATTTATTACAGGGACAGGTTTGAATGGTAGTCTGGTTCCCCAGGGCTGGCAGGAAGCCGTCTGTCTGTCTGTCTTCTCACTACAGGGGTGATTTCTTGAAGTTTATGCAGCACTGGTTCTTCAGCACAGAGACCAGCAAGTGAGCATGTGCGGGGTGGAGGGGGTGGGGGAGTCATGCTGGCCCAGCAGACACCACACCGTCACCAGGAGAACCAGAAGCAAGCAAGGAAGGAGCTTTAAGGCCACCTGCATGTTCATTTGTGGACTTTATGGAGGATGAAAAAACAGTTTATTAGCACCAAAAGTATTCATTGATGGGTGCCTCCTTTGTGAGCTTTTATACAGCAAACAAAATGAAGGATACGGTTTACCACCCAAGATAGGGGAAGAGGCACATGGGAATGGGTGCACAGAAAAAACTGAATTATGAAACCAACTCAATAGTGACTAATAACTTATTTACACATGCACAAGGTAAAGTAAGGCGGATGTGTGCTGTTGTTGGGAGTCTAGCAAGTTCAGCACAGGAGGAGACCTGCAATGAGATGACAGTACAATGAAAGGTGGGTGTCAACTTTGTAGGTTAGTCTCCCCTCTTCCATCTCAAAGAAAGGACCCAAGCTCTTCAGAAGGTTTCAGTAAATATCGCTGCAAGAGTAACCCTTGTCTGGGCAGGTTCTAGTGATGGGAGCTGATGTCAGGGCTTCACAGCCCTTGTGGAATTCCCAGCATCCACCCCTGTGAGAGTCCTGAGAACTGAGGCTGGGAGATGGCCTGGTCCCAGTGGGGTGAGTTAGGGCCCAGCTTTAATTCTCAGTGCTGGATTTCCTGCCTTTATCATTGGAAGCTGACGTATTAAATCTGAGTTCCTTTGTTCATTGTAAAAAGCTTGTATTTAAGGGGAGCCTTTTAAACAGAAAAAAAAAAAAAAAATCCCACCCAGCAAACTCTACAGAGCTGGCACCAGGGAGGACCTCAGCTTCCTCAACCTCTCATCTGGCTTCTTTGAAGGCTCTGCCAGTCAACAGTTAACAGAAAGCAGCACCTCTTGATAAAGCGATATCCAGGCAATCCTAGCCTTGGAAATGCCTGGTCTCATTAGGTATTTTTTAGACGTCAATGTTAAGTTTTCCTTCCATCCTGTCTTCTGATCTGGACTGCTAGCAAAGATATTCATTGCCATACCAAAGCAACCATTTCCTGCCCAGCATCAGATTCCTATTTGAACAGGGAGGACAGGTCCTACCCCTGCCACGATGAGCCACTTTTCTCAGCCTTCTCAAAGAATATTTTTCATAAAGCCACCCAAAGGGACCATGCAGAGTCTCACTTAAATCGGTCCCTGGATATGTGAGTCTTCGGCATTCACAATTCCCATGGTTTTTCCTGGCCATAGCATCCATCAAGATAGACAATGGGCACACATATGAGTCTAAGGCTGAGGCATTCCATGGGGGATTTCCACAGTCCCTAAACTTCAGGAGACCATGAGAACTAAAGTGCTTTGAAAGGAGGGAGGCGGACATTCAGTGAATTGAAGGGGGAAAACTATGCTTGCCAATGCCAATGCCCAGAGCAGCCTCGATGCCCAGATGCTGGATATCCAGTACCTGCTGATCTAGCCTATCTTTCTAGCACCAGAAAAAATTACCAAGAACAGAACTGGACCTCTTAACCAAACCCAGAGAAGGTCTGGAGGAAAACAGGCATGGAAACCCAATTTTGGCCCAAATGCATGGCTGTCTTTATCCTCAAGGGATTGGAAAGGAGCAGTGAGGATAAAGGCAAGGTGACAGGAGTCTTCTCATAAACCACACGGGGGCAGTCCAAACAAGGCAGCTGACTGAGTAGGCACAGCTAAGGACAGGCTCTTACAAATCCACATAATCCAGCCACTTGATCTGCAAGTCACTGATGCATGTGCTGGCCACAGAAAGTACCCAGGCTCCATGCTGACCACACAAAGTGCAGTCTATAAATGGTTAGCAAACTAAAGTGTACCTACCTCAGTGGGAGAAAAAAAAATGGTACCCTTGAGTCCTTGGCAAGAGAAACAAAACCATAAAATTAGAGTGCCTCAAAGTTTCCAGCACACTATAGCAGGGCATGAACTGTGAAACAAGACACCCCGACTCGACTATGTTTAATCCATTTCCCCCCAATTACTAAGCAGCCAACCCCCAAGAGCTTATCTAACAATGGAAGGATAAGTGCCAACTCCCAAGCTCTGCAGTGTACTTGCTCATGCAAGGAAAGCCCCTGGACCAGCAGTTACAAAATCCTGACCTACTGGGAATATCCTAGACCAACCAGCGGATATAGCATCAAAACCCGATACCTTCAGTTTATGTATAACATCTGGATGCCAGATGGGGAGGCTTAGCCTAGGCTCTCCTTCCTTTGCCAGCCCTCATCCAGTGGTACAACAAACTAACCAGAGTCCACTTTGATCATTTACAATGCGCCAGCAGGGACTAGCTGTCTTTGCCTAGAGGCACTTCTGATTCCAGCAGGTTTTCCTCTCCCAGATGTAAAATTATCCCCACAAGACGCAAGTGTGCCTTCCAGAATTGCCTTTAATCACTTTCTTCATTGACCTTACCCTAACACAGGGCAAGAGCCTCTGACAAAAAAAGAACTAAGGAAGGGAGACCCTCATCATTATGGTGTTCCTGGGAGCATCCTGCTGTGCACTCTTGGATAATCATATGTTTTTAATGATACAGAACAAAAGACAGGTAACACCACATACAGGTCTTCGTTTTTTCTTAGTAATCACCATATGAAGGTTGATGGATCATTGGTAAGCCTACACTCTGTATTTGTCACTTTCTGTCTCCCTGGGAAACAGGAGTAAGCTCCTGTAGCATCTTCTCACCCCAGCACTGTACAGAAGAAACAGAAGGAGCCGATGCCAAGGACTAGATGCCGAAAGGCCATGTGCAGACAGAACTGTGTGCATCCGAGTATCATGAAGGCCTGCGCTTCAGACCTTCTAAAGTATGCTCTGTGAAAGAGCTTGTCTGAGCCCTGAACACTTCCCATGTCTCCCCATTCTATATGAGTCCTAGAGGAATCTCTCCTTACCTCTGAAAATCCGCCTCTGAGACCCCAAGATCTGGCAGACTTCGGCAGAGGACCTGCAGGAGTTGACATATTTCTGGATTCCATCAGCCAGGTCAAACAGTGTCACATTGGAGGCCAGGGCAAAGGTGGACAGCAGGGAGATCGCCAGTGTACTAGGCTCTCTGTGGGCAAAGTTGGTAAGTAAGGCCTTAACTGACCAAAGGTGACTTGTGGGTCCCAGGCAGTTTACAAGGAAATGTTGCTGCCATTCTCCTGTGAAAGGAGAGCACAAAGGTCCAGTGACCTTGGCCTTGGGTTACCCAATGGATTGGTAATAAAACAGAGACTGCCTTCATTTTGATCATCCATGTGGGAACGGCCCCTCCTATTCCACTGACTGGTTCACAAAGCAAAAGAAATTCTGTTTCTTACCTAGACACACCAACTGTAGATCGGATATAACCAGGCAACGTTGAAAAACACAAGTTTAACTGAAACAAAGAACAGGGCTGTCAAACAGAATCCCTGAACCAAGAACCAATTTCCTATTTTCAGGATAAAATAGGTAGTTTCCTGCCATCAAGTTATCAGCAGGCAGCTTTACCCAAAGCATTGTAGCCTGTGTTCCCCTCCTGAATATCTTTCTGTTGTTCCCCGAGAACAAAGGGAGTAGGGCAGATAGTGAGGAAATCTCGGCAGGAAATGATGTTCAGAGAAGCACCCTCAGAAACAAAACATCTTCAAAGGAGAAAATCCCTTCTAAGATCCAGGGTTTCAAAAAACCTAGGCAACTGTTTATTTGGACTCTGCATAGCGAGCAAACTCTCTGGAAAGGCTCAGTTCCTCTCAGCTCCCCAGGTCTGATGGGCCCCACAGGCTCCTCATAACCTACAATGAGCTGACCTCACTCAAAGATAGGTCCTTCCTCAGAAAGGCTCTCTGTGGGAAGTTACATGACGTGGGTCAAGAGCTCTTTTGTTGAGAACAAATTAAGAGCTATGTGTTTGCCTTGTGCCCCAGAGAGAACAGAAAGACCTCATCCACATAAAGCATTGTGCCTGCCTCCTTAGCAGCCTCCACAGGCAAGCTGGGCCTCCCTAGCAGCCCTCTCCAGCCTGGAGATCCCTTTTATGGAGCAGAGTGTCTCGATAATCTCATCCCAGACAGACCCACCGGTCTTCAAAGGCTCTGTTCCAGAGCCCCTTGACTTTGGAAGATGGGATGTTATCAAGCATGGGATGTTACCAAATGGTTTGCAGCTTTGTATGTTATTACTTTATATTCTAAGAGCAATGGCTTATCATTGTTGATTTATTATTAACCTTTTATCCCGGTATGGACAGAATGCCAATTTTTGGGAAAGCTAATGTTAGTGATGTTCCTAATGGCTGTTTAATTCTTTATGTTAGTTGGGGTTAGGTGTGTCATGGCTCAGTGTTTTATATGGTGATATTTGGCCAAACAAACAAGAAACATTTAGACAAGTTGCTTAGTACAGTGTAACATGAAGGTCTATACTTTTGTTCAGGGCTCTAATCCTCTACACTATGTAATAAGAGAATATCTACCTACCAGAGTACCTGGCATAGTCCCTATCACTAGCCATGCGATCACACTAATAGTGTGAACAATGGAGGGAACTCTGGGTCTAGGGACTGAAGTCAGTCATATGGGCAGTCAACCACGTTTATATAAGGCAAAGCTCAAATAAATGCTTCAGACACCAAGGCTCAGGTGAGCACTGTGGTGAGAACTCCATATAGTCACACACTGTTGCCAGGAGATACTAACAATGTCAGTAACACCACAGGGGCAGAGCAGCTAGAAGCTCTGCATTTGGGATCCCCAGACTCTGCCCCAAGCACATCATCCACTGGGCAATTTTAATTTAAGTCCTTTTACTGCAATGAACCACACATATAAGGATATTGGCCTCCAATAAGTTCTGTGGGTCCTCCTAGTAAATTAATGAAATTTAGAGTGCTCTTAGAAAGACCCAAACTTGCAGTTAGTGCAAGTAACACAGGTGACCTAGGGGGTTGCTTTCAACTCTGCTTCTACTTGGTGTGGACTCAGACAATGCCATCAACTTCTAAAGCCTCCCAGTCTTCCACCTGAAAATGTGTCACCTACCCTCTTACAGGACTGAGCATTTGACTTAGTCCCCATCACACATTAAATGCCCACTAGACATAGAAATGGAATTAAAATACGAATACAATCCACAGTCCTATAAGAACACCTAATTGCTGGCTAATATATAAACTCCAATTCAATGTAATAGCAAGTTTAATTTAGTTTAATTTCATCTCTAATTTACAAATTTCAGTCCCCAAACACCAAATCTTTGACTTGGGCAGCAATGGAGAACAATATATATTGAGTTTCATTTTTTTATTTCTTTTCCTCCATTTTTCTTTTAGAAATAAGAGTAAAGAGGAAAAGAACAGCATCTAAGGCCCTAGATAATTTTCATCGTGAGCTCATAAGCCCAGCTAATGGAATTAGTAGCAGGCTACTTTATCTTTCAAGGAGAAAGAGTGACCTTTCTAAGCTCTGAAAATAGGGATAGAAGGTTATATACGGTGACAACAGCAGATGGGACATGAGAGTTTTCTGGATCTTTCCATATTACCATGTCTGTTAACTATGCATTTGCACATGAAAAAGAAACAGCCTAGCAGATAGGGACTGTGTATCTGAAGCATCATTCTTCCGGGACACCACAGATCCCACAATCTTCTATTTTCAGGCTACTTCTCACCTTGAATTTTCTCTTCTAAATACAAAACCAAGTCTGGGGGATATAGATGACCCTGATTGGTGTTCAATTCTGAACAAAATCTGGTCTAGAAAACAAAGGGTGAACGTGAAGAGTCCTTTCGGGAGACTTACTGTTTGAGCGAGTTCATTTTCAACCTCGTGAATGTCCGACTGGTTTTCCACAGTAGTATTGAGGAAAGTCTTCTTTAATTTAAACTCAGTCACGAAAGTTCTAACTGAAGAGGAAAATGTTGCCTGTTAAGCCATACAATAGAGTGACCCAACACAAGCTGTGCAAACCTCTGGGATGGCCAGCTTTATTCCCATGGAGGATAATCTGTGTGAGTCTTCTTGGGGGTGAAGACCACACCTTCCTCTTCTAAAAGGTAACCAAGGGGTGACAAAGGAGCAGGGCAAACATTTGTAGTAGGTGTAGACCCCAAGGTGCTAAAGATTCTACAATTATCAGACACACAGTGAAAACAACCCATATTAGAAACACCGCATCCCCATTTTTAAGGTTCATTTCACTCATAAAACAAAATTCTAGTTAACATCAATTTGTGCTGATTGGCTCTGAGGGGAATGGGACCTGAAAATGGGCAGACAACCAAAAATTAGCACTAGTGTACTCATTTAAACCCTGCCTTCACAGCCTGCTTTTAGACCTGACTCTTATCTTTCATTATATTAAATTCATATCTTTCCCTCTGGATGGAAGAAAAGTAACCCAAAACACAGGGCCCGTGAGGCCTTTCTAAAATGGAAAGCCTGCATGCTGAATTAAGAGGAAAGGCCAGCAAATGAGCCAGGGAAAACATCTAACATCTTAGAGTTAACTGTCTAGAGCCCCTAATCCTTATTTAACATCCTTTTGCTTATTCTACAGTTCAGTGAAGCCAGCTGCTTAGGACTCTTTCTGAACAGCAGGCAGCTCTTTGAAAACACTCTTGGCCAGGGGAAGGCATTTCAGCATGCTCTAATTTGCATGTTCCTGTGATGTTTACGAACAATGAAGCCAAATAACTTGAAAAGGGAAAGATGGCTGTTAGCACAATTGAACCTCATTCCTCCCATCTGTGCTACCTGTGGGAAACTCTGAACACAAGCTTTCAGGACAGTCACCTGATCCAATCACCTTCACTTCTCACATGCCCAGGTTCAAATCCAGATTTGCCATATAGAAATATGCACGAATGTGCCTTCTGGGAGAAATATTGCCTGCCTGCTCCCAAACCCTGGCCTCTTTCTGAGAAGGAATTTGCTGAAGGCATTTATTTATTTAGGTTTTTTGAGACAGGGTTTCTCTGTGGAGGCCTGGCTGTCCTGGAACTCACTCTGTAGACCAGGCTGGCCTCGAACTCAGATCTGTTTTCCTGTCTCCCAAGTGCTGGGATTAAAGATGTGTGTGAACCACCACCACCACCACCACCACCACTACACACACACACACACACACACACAGATGTGTAATGTGTGATTAATATTAGAAATTAAATTTGGAATAAAAAGAATCTATGCTTGCCAATGGCCAGTTATCAAGGGAAATCAGAATAACTTGGCAGATTATAGCAAATGAAATTGAAGTAGCCTGTGAATTTATTGTTACTCAATAAATTCTGACATTGTAGAAAGACACAGATGTGTCTGTGTTTCTCATATACTCTGTGTATTCAAGCCAGCGTCCTTGGCTGCAGTCACATCATCTAGCTTTAAGACAGGTATTTAAAAAAATTATTACATTTATTTACTTTGACTGTGCTTTGTGCATGTGTGCGTGCATATGCATGTATTCATGTGCCAGAGTACCGGTGTGAAAGTGAGAACGGCTTGCAGGAACTGGTTCTCCCTCTACCATGCAGGCCCCAAGACTCGAATTCAGGTGGTCAAATTTGTCAGCAGGTGCCTTTACCTGCTGAACCCTCTCACTGGCCCAAGACAGATTTCTTAACTCAGTTTAACTGCGGATTTCACCGGTGGCCTATAACTACTAGTTTGCAGTGAGGGCAGCTTGTTGTCCTAGTGTCCCGTCTGGTGAATGCCGCCTCCCATCTGGACAGCTCTTTACCACACTCAGTGCTCGCTCAAATGGATCATTTTATTCTACATTCCCAAAACCTCGAGTGAGAAGTGGAGCAGACTGTAATCTGATTTTACAGATGAGGAAACAGAAGTCCTGGCTCTATGTTGCTTGGTGGCTGAGAGCCTGAAGCCAGGCGTTTGAAACCTGCTGCCAATTGTACTTCCCACACACGGGGCTTCAAAACACAAACAGAACTGAAAATATTCTCATCTCCTTCATCCTTCAACTGCACAGTCTCACCTAGTTCCTCACAGGGCGTGGCTACAGGAGACACGTTACCCAACTGCATGTAAACTATGACAATAAGAGAAATTCTTGATTTTGACTCATGGCTACATTTTTAAATTTTTTTTCTTTCTAAAATAACACCAAATTCTTGTATTTCAAACAGTTTTCAAAATTCTTACTTTAGGAAAGTGCCAGCCTTAAGAAGCCCCTTCTGCTTATGGGTAATAGGAATTCATGCAGACAGTACTTGCAGAAAACATAGACATTTGTTCTTTCAAAAACATGGACTGAGCACGTGTGCCTAAGGCGTGACACCAACAAACTGAGGCCAATGGTTTCCTTTCCACAGCTTTGAAACGCTATTTCTCATTCTCGTTCCTTCAGCAAGTAAGGTATTAAATTCAGCAACCTAACAAGGGCCACACCCTGTGTACACGAGTGTTTTTACAATGCACATCCTCTTTAGAAAGAACTGTGGGCTGGGGACACGGACTCATCAGCAGTGACCCAAGCCTGGCTACTGAGCCTCTCTTCAGAGCCTTAGTTCTCACTGGGTTTGCTGATTTGCTTTTTAACCTGTAAGATGAAGAATGAATTTGAAACCAATGAGCTTCACGCCAAATGAGGAACAAAATATGACCAATATGGTGGCCAGATCCTGGCAGCAGCTGCGTCAACGTGTATCTGTCTGTGGCTAACAACTTGATGACCACTTCTAAAAACAAGAAGAATGTGTGCACATTACTCTTTTCTCACTTTAAAATTACAAAACAAAACAACTATGTCATCAGAATACCCTTTAGGCTTTTTTTTTTCTTTCTTATCTGCAGGGTAGAATGGTTAAGCAAGTAAATGTTGTGTACAAATAAGCATATTCTGCAGGCATTAAGATATTTGTACAGTTTAGTAACAGGGATATACTTATGCATATATCTTGAATTTAAATAGAACATACATCTACAAATTGTGAAGCAAAGTAGTTTGTCTTTAAATGTTAGAATAATAGGCACTGTGTTTCACTTCCGTCCATTGTCCTGAATTTTATATCTCAAAAAAAAAAAAAGGGTTGGCTTTTATTAGGAAGAAAAACAGTCAATAAGTTCTAAGACAGACAGCTCTCTTACCTAGATTGCATATTCCTTTCTCCAACTGATACCCGACTGGGCATCTGCAGGTGAAAGATCCCTGAGTATTGTTGCACATGGCTAGGGGTGGACAGGGGCTGGAGAGGCATTCATCCACATCTGCAGAGGAGGACAAACAAGAGCATGTTGATGGAGTGGCAGACAAAGAGTGACAATCCAGTGTGTCCTAAGAACCTAGTGGGACTCTGGAGAGTGTGGTATAAAAGGAGCAGGAAACCACCCTTGCCTCAAGGGGATGACTACCTGTCAGGACAGAGGCAGCCATACGAAAAATTAACTAGAATACAAGGCAGAGCTGTACATAGATCTAGTTTGTTGTTGGATTTTGTTGTAGTTTTTTTTGAGACAGGGTCCCATCCTTTTATCCCTGACTGCCTGGAACTCACCATGTAGACCAGGGTGGTCTTGAACTCACACAGAACCCACTATTTCTGGCTCCTGGGTGCTGGGATTAAAGACATGTCTAGCAGAAATAATAGATTTTGATGCAGGGGGGAATTAAAGACTGCTTTAAATACTATTTAAATATAAATAAGACTAAAGGGATGTCAACAAGCAGATCTTTGGGAGGAGGCTATGTTCCAAGTTGAGGAACCAGCAGAGTAAATGCCTGGGGCAGGAGAATGTAGGCATCTTTAGGGAGCTGTAGATGGCCCAGTGTTACAGGGGTGCAGAGAAACTATGGAATAGAACCAGGTCTGTATCATGCTGTGATCCTTCATATCACCATATACAACACACCAGCATGCTAACACTCAAGCAAGACTATGAAACTAAAACTCTCTTACCCTTGCACACTCTAGACGCAAAAGGGTCTTTTAAAAATGATTGGTTTTTAATTATGTGTATGTGTGTGAACACATGAATGCAGATGCCTGCAGAGGCGAGAGGTGTTCAATTTGACTGCAGCTAAAATGACAGGCAATTGTGAACTGCCTGATATGGGTGACAGGACCCAAACTTTGGTCCTCTGCAAGTATGTGCTGTCAACCCAGGAAAAAGGATCTTATTGAATAGCCGGACAACCCAATTTAACATAATAATAAATGTTCCCGTCTCTCTTACCCACACTGCAGTTGTCCCCTTGCCAGGCAGGTGGGCATACACATCGATACCCGTGACCAGTGAGGTCCACGATGCATTCGCCATCATGAAGACAAGGGTTCACAGTACAGCTGTTGACTGAACACACAGCAGGAGTAACACAGGCAATGTCAGAGCAACCCTGGGAAACATCTCATTCTCACAGCTGATATTTGGTTCTCGCCTATGTTTGTTTGCTTGCCCTGGAAAATCACACTCCTAAAATAGAACAGGGTCCCAGGAGGTGCGAAGACAGAGGTGATGAAACTGGGCACTGATACTAGCTTGTGTTCATATTGTTAGATGATTAGATCCCCAAATACAAGCATGGATATTAATGCTTCTTACAGGCCACTCTATCCAGAACTGATAATTACATTGCCTTTGCGATACTTAGAAAATTCTACCGGACTCAGTGAATGTCAACTGTACATTTTAAAGTGGAAAGAATCCCTGGTCAATGTACCCTGCCTGCTCCAAGAGTCACTCTATGTGTAGACAAATACACACATATGAATGGCTTACTTTTTCTCCTGGATTTTATCCAAACTATAGAAACCTTTATCTGAAAATCTTGAAACATACATACTTGTAGTTGCTATGCTTTTTGTTGTTTTATTTTGAGATGGTCTCATATAGCTCAGGCTGGGATTATACACACTCACCACCATGTTCAGCTTCCTTACGTCTTGAAATTTAACCTGGCCTTCACAGATTGTATGCCATTGAGAATATTATCAGTTAAACACTGCAACACCTTCTCCTTTTCCTTTACTTTTTGAGGCAGGGTCTCATGTAGCTCATGCTGGTCTCAAATTCCTAGGAAGACTGGGATGGCAGTGAACTGATCATCCTGTCTCTGCCTCCCAAGTGCTAAGATTACAGGGTCACATGGTCAGCCCTATCTCTCCTTATACATAAACGGGCCCCGTCTGATGTCATGAGGGCCTTTATGGGTAAACTTGAATGTTGCCTTGGCACCTTACTCATTCCCTGCTGCAGGATGCCCACCCTGTTGACTGTATATAATTAGAATGGTCATGGTGAAATGCCTGTTTCATATGGGGGTTTTGAAACACTCTTAGAAAAGCCAGAAGTCTACAAAACAGCATCATTGTTTGCAGGGAGGAAGCCACTAGGGAACAAGGGAAAAGGAGGGCCTTCAAAAGAATAACCTGAGACAAATGGGCCACTCTAAACTTACTCTTCATGGCTATTGTTGAAACTTATTATTCTGAAATTATGTGTATGTGGGGGATGGGTATGAGCACGTGGGTGCACTGCTTATGGAGGCCAGGAGGAGGCATCGCATCTCCCGGAGGAGGCGTTGCATCTCCCGGAGCTCGAGTTGCTACGTGTGGGTGCTGAAAACCAAACTCAGGGGCACTACAAGAACAGTGCGCACTCTAGGCAGAAATACCCCTCCCTCCTCATACTTCAAGTGTTACCTAGCATCACCTGTATAAGCAGAACATCTGTATAGTTAATCATGGTGCCCATTACATAATTCTATAGTCCAATGACTACGCTGCAAACAGCCACCCACAGGGACTGTATCAGCTTTAATGGAGTCTGGTGAACCTGGTATTGAACATATTGGCCAGTGGAAATGACTTTTCTGGGGATGCAATCATCTTTCCCTTCTCAGGCACACTCAGGTTGCTGAGAAGGGAGCACTGTAGACTAGCAGTAGAGGTGGGTTATTGCCCTGACCCTCCCCAGGTTCATCTTCACTGACAAATTGAAATTGTACCACTGAGACCTCTGCTGTAGCTGCCACAGCATTTCCCTCTCACTTAAGATGGCATCTTCTCGCCTTCTTCACCAGCAGTTCTTCCTTACTGAGTCTGGGTCAACGACAGGTGCATTGTAAGCACCACACCCTGCTTTGCCTGTACCTTTCTTTGCCCTGGGTTGGCTTTTTTCCCCTTATAGCGGCACCTTCAATACAGCCCTACAGTTAACTTTATGCACAAGGTAAAGAAACTCTGGTCAAATGTCCACTGGGAAGAAGTTTGCTGAGCATCCTTTTGTTTACATGTCCCCTGGTCACCAGCTAGCATCATGGAGACAAAGAACTCTGGGCCTCCCAGCATGGAGAGCAGGCATTCAGCCCACCCCCACCTCTAACAGACCACCTAAGGCTTTTTTCTTTGGTAGAAAACTTGCTGGAGACTATGAGTATGTTAGGCAAGAGCTCTACCCCCTTTCTGCATCCTAGCCCTGATAACACTGCTTTTGCAGTTTCTCCATTGTCCAAACCCACATCTATGCCTAGCTCTGACCTGAGATGAGTCAAAGGCATGCTTGTAAAACTTACTATAATAATACAATAAGAGGGCATGAAAGGCTGTGCACGTCACACAGGACCAAAGTGTCCTCTTTTCTCTTTCTTCAGAAAGAGTCATGTGACTTGGGATGGGGATATTAGGAGAACATTAGGCCCACACTGCTCACATTTCATGCTTTGTATTTAAATGGGAGTCATTCTAAGCCATAAACAGACACTTTCAAACACCAGCCATGTCGACACATTTGCTGGTGGATGGGGCCTTAGCAGTTGATGTGTGCTTTTAAGGTGCACTTACCTGGGGTCGGAGGGGACAATGCTGCTGGTGACTCTGGGGTGCTCTGAGCAGCGAAGGTGGTGTATTTGGAAGTCAATATTTCAGTTGTAGAAACATCTGTGGTTTGAGGTGAAGATGTTCTGAGAAAATGTGAAACCGGGCTGGCCTCTTCTGCCTGGCTGAGCTTTGTGGTCACTTCTGCTGATGTGGGTGTAATGGTCAGAGGGATAGAGGGAGTGGTAGGGTCCACATGTACCCAGTTCCCTTCTGTGGTGACCACCCCTTCTGTTGAGGTTGGCGGCACTAGAATTTCAGGGTTGGTTGGTTGGCGCTGTTTCTCAGGGGTCGTGTGCATGACGACAGTGCCTGAGGTCAAAGTTTCCGTGCTTGACGGGGTGCTGAGACTGGTCACAGGAGCGTGAGTAGTGTGGGAAATGGGAGATGTCAAAGCTGGAGACACCCAGGCTAAGGTGGTGCTTGTGTCTGAAAGGGCTGGCTCTGTGGGGAACCCCATGAAGGCTGGGGGCCAGGGGGTTCCTGGAGGAAGGCTCATTGTTACTGCTTTGGTGGGGTCTGTGGGCAGAGACACCAGGCTCGGCGACTTGGCTTCTGTGACGGTTTTCTCTTGCTGTGGGGCGCTCTGGTTCTTGGGGTCTGCTGTTTGGTTACTGGGGAACACTGCAATGGCTGATTCCACTGTTGACATCTGGACTGACGTTACACGTGGCTCCCTTGCCCTGTGTGGGACTAGGGTAGATGATGAATGTGGGAAGTCTGTTTGTGAGACAGAGTGTGGGGCAAGGGTTGACACCATCACGGAGATGGACAAAGGTGACAGAGAGGATGACGAAGGCGTGGCTGCCTCAGAGGTAGACTTTAGCTGCTGCATGGGAGACCCAGTTGACGTTAAGGCTGTCAGCTGGTGGGACTGTGACACTGACGGGAAAGGTGATGGGACTCCTGAATCAGATGGGTCCTCAGCTGACTTAGTACTGGCATCAAGAACCAAGTTGTTTGACCCATTAACGGTGGATGCATAGGATGGAAGGCTGGATGTATGCAGAACCAGGGACTCGGTGGAAGACTGAGCAGGTCCGCCATCATGGGAGGACACGTTACTTCCTTTAGCCTGAGATGAAGAAAAGTCTAAGTATGGAGAGTCTGAGATCTTAACGGAAGAGGTTGAGCTCTCGCTGGTGTCTGAGGAGGAAGAGTTTTCTGTAATGGACAGTAACGCCCGTTCTCCTTTGGTGAAAGCAGATGAAGCATAGGCGTGGTCTGTGTGGCCACCGGAGGTCCTCTGTTCAGCATCTGAGCTGCGCTCTTGACCATAGCTAAGTCCAGTGACTACAGAGAGAAAAGACAAAGCTGGGTCAGGTAAACAAGAAATCTTTGAGATGGGCACTGGAAAATATTCTCCATGTCTTATCCTTGAACTTAAGCGAGGGAGACATTATCTCTGAGAGGTGATTTCTCCTGGGAAGTACTCTCAGTGAGGATGATACCAGAAGGCTAAAACAGGGGTGGCTCAAGAGGACCCCTCCTGTGAGGAGCAGCTATAGTACATAAGTGGGAAGCGAGGAGCTTCAACAGGGAGTATTTCCAAAGTCTTTGCTCATGCCCTTTTTTTAATAAAAGCAAATTGCCATGGAAAAGCTCCCAAGATCCTAAACAGTAATTGCCATTATCGAATGGAAAATGGAAAACGCTCCCAACTTTCCACACTGTAATGAGGTATTTCTTCCCAGGAGATGACTTTAACCACAGTTACCACTCTGCTTTATTTTAAACCTTTCAGGCAGACATCAACCCTTATATCTCAAGCAAGCACAAGGCGATGGGGTTGGGAGTGCTTCCTGCGGTGGAGAGCCTAGAAGGTTCTTTTCCAAATGAGCAGTAAGCTACTTTTTGGGTTGCCAGCCAACATAACCACCCCAGGACCGAGCGGCAATCTACAGACGGCCAGGGAATGCAGCAGTGGGAAGACACACCTCCAAGGGTAGGTGCCTGGGACAGCAGGCCCGCGTGCTCTGTCACGTTCCCACGCTGAGTGGGGCGCACAGGGCGGGTCGCGGTGCGTGAGAGGTCAAGGGACCGCAGTGTGCGCTCCCCGCTCCGGGTGAGCATTGCAGACGTGTGGGTGTGCAGGGCTCGGGCCTCAGAAGTGCTCTCTGCCAGGTCTGAGCTGTCACTCAGCAGTGCACCGTCTTCTGGAGCTGCAGGAAAGAGAGGGCAGGTAAATGCAGGGACGGGGCTTTTAGCTTCACATTCCAGGCCACTGGGGCCCAGAGGCTTCCCGGGGCTCTTTACCTGTGACCACAGGGCTGACACCTCTCTGTTCAGGTGTCCTAAACTCACCATAAGGAGTGTTACTCCAGCCAAAGGAGCCAGAATACTGGATTTCTGCTCAGTGATACAATACAAGAATCGGGGGAAGTTCTATCAGGGAAGTTGGAAAGATCAGGACTTGGCCTGTGGAGTGTCAGTTATCATGGGTCAAAAAAAAAAAAAAAAAAAAAAAAGCATGGATGTTGGGCAGTGGTGGTGCACACCTTTAATCCCAGGCAGAGGCAGACAGATTATTATGAGTTTAAGGTCAGCCTGGCATACAAAGTGAGCTCTAGGGCAGCCAAGGCTACACAGAGAAACCCTGTCTCGAAAAAACAAACCAATGAAAACAACAACAACAAAACAGCATGGAGGTTGAGGGTGAGCTCAATTGGTGTTTGTTTATTTCTTATTTTATATTTATATATTTATGTGGGGAGTGCACATGCAGGAGTGGGAAACTTAAGAAATTTTGTGGAGTCCATTCTCTCCTTCCACCGTTAGGGCTCATATCATTCGGCTTGACGCAAATGCCTTTACCCATGGAGCCATCCTGCTGGCCCTGGTTTTATTTTCACTTGTGTGTTTATCTGCTTTGTTTGTTTGTTTTTGAGACAGGGTTTTTCTGTGTAGCCTTAGTTGTTTCGGAACTCTCTCTGTAGACCAGGCTGGCTTCAAAGTCACAGAGATCTGCCAGCCTCTGTATCCCCATTGCTGGGATTAAAGGTGTCACTACCAACTCCCAGTCATGTTTTTATTTTTAATGCACTTGTTCTACTTTACTGGAATAGGGAAGGTACCACATAAATACATACCCTTTCTCTCTTTTGGAAGGGTATATGTTGTATGCTAAATTTAAAAATAGCTTATATTATTAGATTACCAAGTAAATTCTTGGTAATGATAAACACACGTCCAAACTTGTGTCTATGTACAAATACACATAAATAAAATAAATCCTTAAAAAACACTATTTATTTAAATTTTTATGTTTTAAATGTTTTGGTGTGTATGAGTGAGTATTTTGCCTACATGTATAAATGTGTGCCTTGTGTGTCTGATGACTGCAGAGACTAGAAGACAGCATTGGATTCTCTGGAACTGGAGTTACAGGCAGTTATGAGCCACCATGTGGGTTCTGGAAAGGAACTCAAATACTCTGAAAGAGCAGCAGGTACCCTTAGCCCCTGGGCCATCTCTCCAGGCCCTTTATTTTTAGATTATGAGGATCTGAGTGTAGGTTTGTAAACATGAGTGCAGTATCCATGGGGGTCAGAAGAGGGCATCATATCCCCTGGAACCAGACTTACAGATGGTTGTGAGCCCTTTGATTGGGGTGATAGGAACAGAACTCAGGTCCTCTGTAAGAATGCACTCAACTGCTGAGTGCCATCTTGGCAGCTCCATTAACAATTCTTAAAATCGCCATACAGGTTAATGGTACGTTTGGGTTATATTGTAAGCATTCCTTTGTTTTTCTGTAAATCAGCAAGAACACTGGGGACCAAGGGCTATTGAGGCGTTAAAGTCAACTCCTGAACTCCCCCCTTAATGCCCAAGAACTCTCTGCCCCAAACCTTCTCTTTCCTCAAGCAAAAGGTCTATGAGTCTAACAGGCAGACGACTACCCCGTGGTGGCACCAATCTCATGACAACTATACAAGGGTCACAGCTGAGTACACTGGTTCCTGAGGGCACAGTCCCAGGCAGGGCTGTTTGATAGTTTGGGCCAGACTTTCTGTAATCCCAAACCTGGAGAGACCATTTCTATCTCAGCTAGAAGGGGAGAACTTCCCAGAGGGAGTACCCAGACTGGTGCTAAGGGGAAGGGCTGTGACTGGTCCAAAACGTCAGTCAGTGATTAGTGCCAAGAGCAAGGTGTGAGTGCTAAGCAAATGACTGTGACTGGTCTGCACGAAATCTTCTCGGGCTACATAAGCAGGTTGCTTAGACTATCTCAATTCTCCTGTGTTGTAACCGAAGACCCCCCCCCTAAAAAAAAGGCTTCTCTGGAATGGTCTTTTCTCGCTACTTTCAGAAGCATAGAAGAAAGAAGTAGCAAAGGCCACAGAGAATAGAGGGTAGCTAGGGTGGTAGTCAGGCACCATTTAGATAGCTGAAGATCTCAGAGCGGCAGTGATGGGGCTCGGCACACCACCCAGCATTGCCAGCGGGCCACTTGGGTGCACACACTCGCTACTGGGCAGACACTGCAGAGGCCCCATTGGCTTGGACGATCCATACAGCTTATGCCTCCATTCAAGTTCTCCAGCCTCAGACCTGGCTTCCTGGTGCACAGATTCAGCACCCCTCTGCAACTGCTGCTTTAGTTTCAGAAAAGTGGGAAGCCTTGAAGCTCCTGGCAGTGGGCGTGGTGAGAGCCGTGCATAGCAGCACACTGCCTGCTGATCTCACCTGTCTGTGGGATCCCACCTGCCAGTCGGTGGGTGCAGATTCCTGTGCCTGAGTAATTCCAGCAGCACCCAGCACCCAGGTCCTGCTAGGTGCCCGCGGTTGCACCCAGGCTCCCACACACGATCCTGACAGGGGTAGGCACCTGGAGCAGAGTGGCCAGAGCAAGGAGAAGAGAAGCAGAGACCACAAAAGAGAACGAGGAACTAATAAAAGTTGTAAAGAGCCAATGAAGAGGCTCCGAAGGCCCTGGACACCAAATTTCTGAAAGGAGAGTCAAGACTTCAAGGTTAAGACCCTCAGAACCCAGACTGAGAACTGTTACAAGGGTCATCACCAAGGGTCCCCATGCCTGGCACCTGCCCGGGCCTGTGACATTAGAGGGTCCTGTTTGTCACTGCTTGATGCTGTCAAACACCAAGAGAAACAGAAGCTGTTAGAGACCAGGCTTGAAGAGCTCTTGCTTCTGGCTCAGAAAAGAACCTTCACTTGGAAATGAGCACTCGGACAGTTCCAGAGCAACAGTAAGCCAGGAACCACAAAGGTGACGTAAGGCATACTGAAAGTCTTGGGAGACACCTGGGTGCCAAGTCATCTAGTATAGATGCAAGAGTCCCAACCTCTGAAATAGTTTCGTGAGCAAAGAGGAAAAGATATTGGCTGAGAGATCTTAAATACTCTACAAGTGAGACTGAGGCAGGGAAACAATCACATCAGGGTTATAGGCCCAACAGAGTGATGGATCATAGCCTGAAACAGCTGAGTCTGAACCATGGATGGGGCAGACTGAAAGTTACCCAAGGCAGGTGTGATAATTAGTCAGATTTGGACTGATTCAGAGGCAAAGAGAGAAAGCAGTATACTAATCCATACTGAGTTCATTTCAGGTGTGAGGCTACTCCTTATCTAGCTTTAAAAATAACTTAAAAATTTAAATTATGTGTATGTGCATATGTGCATATGGGTGCAGGTGCCCATAGAGGCCAGAAGAGGGCAGCAGATATTTTGGAGTTGGGGTTATATGAGGTTGGGAGCTGCCTGATACGGGTGCTAGGAACCAAATTCAGGTCCTCTGCAAAAGCATCAAGTGCTCTTAATGGTTGAGCCATCTCCCTCCACCCCCTTTAGCCTCATTAAAGTCTGATCATAATTAAATCGCATTTTCCACATGAACCAATGCAACATTACCTGTGGAGAGGTGTCCTGAGAGATGTAAAAGGGAAAAGTTACAGAACCAAAGACCGTGCTAGGGACCGTGCTAGTTTTACCATGAGTGTTGCCCAGCGTGCACAAGGCCCTGAATTCAAGCCTCACAACTCTGGGTGGCCCTGGGAGAAGGAACCTATAGTCTCACTTTGAGAAGGTAAAAATCCTGGGCCTGTAGTGCTGAGGGTGGAAAACGGTACTTCCCAGGCAAGAAATAAAAGACCAAGCATCTTCTCTCACACATTTGCTCTTTCTTTTTTCCCTTTCTTTTCTCTGTGTAGCCCTGGCTGTTCTATTGCTCTGTAGACCAGGCAGGCCTTGAACTCAGAGATCCACCTTCTTCTGCCCAAAGTCTGGATTTACAAGGCATGTACCACCACACCAGGTTCACACATGTGCTCGATTCTTTCATGCTCAGACACTTTTGCATGTTACAGGTGAATTAATAAGCTGTGGTTTCCCTTCATTGATGAGGATTCTCATATGGAGGAAATGGGGGGATTATTAGCAGCAGGGTAGGTAAGAATTTAAATCTGACCGAAATGTCTTAAGCATGCTTGCTTTATCTAGCAACTACTTTATAATGATAAAAGACACTGGGAACTGTTTACAAAATTTACTCAAAATCACTATTTAAAGAAAATAAAACAACAACGAAGTGCCATAAAACAAAATGCCAAATGTTCTAAAATGTTCCTATTAGACTTCACCAAAACAAAAACTTTCATTCTTCACTAATATCATCATAAAGTAAAAATGGCAGGCTAGAGAGATGGCTCAGCGGTTAGGAACACTGGCTGCTCCTCCAGCTCCCACATGGCAGCCCACAACTGCCAACTTCAGTTCCAGGCCATCTGACACCCTCACATAAACACAAATCCAGGCAGAACCCAAATGCACATAAAGTAAAAATAAACAAATGCTTTAAGAAAGTAAAAACTTACAAATTATAGAATGGAAGAAAGTGGCCATAAATTATACAAATCAAAAGGAACTGGAGTCCAGAATATACAAAAAAAAAAAAAAAAAAAAAAACCAAACCAAAAAAAAACCCTTTATACTCAATGAGCAAAATGATAGCTTAATTTTTAAACAGTCAAATTATTCAAATAGGTATCTTCAAAAAAGATACACACGTGGGAAGGACTGTGTGAATAGATGATCATTAACACTACGATAGTGAACTGGGAAATACACATTTATACTATTATCTACACATATGTGTGCGCGCACGCGCGCAGACACACACACACACACACACACACACACACACACACACACACACACACACACTTACTTTGGAAAATAGTTTTGGAGTTTCTCAAAAGCTTAAAAAGGAGACTACTAGCCAGGCAATGTTGGTGGCGCATACCTTTAACCCCAGCACTCAGGAGGCAGAGGCAGGTGGATCACTGTGAGTTAGAGGCCAGCCTGGGTTACAGAGTGAGTGCCAGGACAGCAAAGGTTGTTACACAGAGAAAACACTGTCTTGAAAAACAACAAGATACTACTATGTAACTTGTAATTATTGTAATTCCTGTGTAATTCCAAGACAGAATAAAATGAGTTTCTGAACAATCATAGGGACACTATTAATAATAGTGGATCTCTGATGGAAAATTATTGAGAAAGACAGATAAATGCTTGGTGAATCTTCAGGCCATGTAAAATTAAATACATATATGATAAGATTGCGTTCACAGGAAATGTCCAGAAGTTCTGTGATGAGGAGGTATTGGAGCTTGGGGCAGACTATACACCATGTGATGCCATAGTCACAGAAGCCCCCCTCCCATTCTATATGAGGGAGGTGGCATCAAAAGCTCCTTAGATACGGGGCTGAGAAGATGGCTCAGTCAGTAAAGCATATGCTGTGCAAGCATGAGGACTTGAGTTCAAATCCTTAACACTCAATTAAAAAGCTGATCATGGCCACAAGTACCTGTAAGCTCCAGGACATGGGGGCAGCCTTATTTCATTAGTGAGCCCCAAATCTAGGTGAGAGACTTGTCTAAAGGATGAAGTGGATAGCTTCTGAAGTACACACCGGAGGCTGACTGATGGCCTCCATGTGCATGTGTACCCCTGCACACCTGCACATATATATATACATACATACATACTACATACATACATACATACATACATACATACAATCCACCCTAGAAAGAGAGTTGGGATGTACCAAAAAGGATGGGATGTGTAGGCATACTTGTATTAACCATCTAATTTACTGGGACCAGTAAATTTACTTTCCTAATGCAGGCTTTAGAAGGTCATAGGAGCAGACACACCCTAAGTCCCTGTGGTACACTTCCATGAGGTAAGAACTCACTTGAACGTCCTCCATGTGGTGCTGAGGAATCCAGACTTTCTGAGGAAGATGTAGATGAAGGCTCTGAGTAACTCTTCCCACCCAACCCTGAGCCACCATTTCGGGACTGTTGTGCAGTGTGTGCGAATTGTGTCAAACCCTGAGTGCTCCCAGCGTCTGGATGCAAATCGGAGCTCTCTGCTGTATCTGTAGATGTTTTGCTCTCGCTGGGGAACCACTGTCCTGTGCTCTCTCCACTACCAATGGAGGGGACTGACCTAGACACCGTCTCAGTCAGAGGTATGGTACTTCCATTCCCCGGTTCCCAGCTGCTGGCAAGCTGATGTCCTCCAAAGGCTGTAAGATAATGGGGGGGGCATTAGTGGACCCAGAAAAGATGGCGTTCCCTCTAAGGCAAGCTTCCCTCTGCCAAGCGTTTATATGGGCCAGCCTATAAGCTTCACCATGTTCTAATTTTTTCTAAAATTATTGGATGTCTTCAATATAGTAATATTGAAAATAAAAGTTATGGACAAGAGACTTGAGAGCAGCATGAGCAAATAGTAATTTATAGTCTTGAGTGTTTCTCTGTCCCTTGAAAAGTAGTTCAAGGGAGCACTCATTACATCCAGCAAGTTCAATGTGCATAAATACTGTAGGCAGAGTGGTTTCCTAAAAACCAGCTGGAACATTGATAAACATTCTTCTACTTCTGATGTATAATAAAATAAACTATAAGGAGTAAGCCAAGCTATGCATTTGGGAAATATATTTAGGTCTGACAACTTATTTATAAAGATGATCTATACACAAAATCACTGAAGCCAGCTGTGAGGAGCAGGTCAGGGTCTCACTTTAAAGATGACATTATAGAATGAAGACGGATCAAACTGAGAGAGTCCCAAGGCTGAGGTCTCTGCTCTCCTGAGAAAGCTGTCTTTGCTTTACTTAAGCCCTTGGTCTTGGTGTTCTCATTTTAGGCATGGCATTTGTCCACATCCAAAGATAAAAATACAATCTTGGGGTAGAGCAGACAAGGATCTGATGTCATCAGGGACACTTTTCTTCAGACTGCAAATGGTCTTGAGGAAACACCCTAAGATGCCCAACTATATAAAATGCCCATAATTCAAATAAAGGTGAACTACTTACTGGGGGAATCGCTTTGCCAGTGTATGGGTGGAAGTCCAAGTCCATTTTCTGTAGATGGCTCAATGCCTTCTCCATCTCCCAGACTCTCAGTCAGTCTGCTGTTTGTCCTTGAGTCAACCACAGAGGGTGAAGAATGGACTGAGGCTGAAGTTATGGCAATTCTGGAATGCTCATGGAAACTCTCTGTCTCATTTATAGGTTCCACACTGACAGTCAAAGACCGGAGCATTCTTGGGACACCATTAGCGAATGTGTTGGTGACATGTGTACTCTTTGTCTGGGTGACTGATGGGCTTTGGGGATCGGTGGAGTTGTTAACATTCTTTATACTTCCAGATGCTGAAACAGAAGAAAATGTGCTTCAAAACTACTTGAATGGCTAAGAAAATCAGGGTAGGTACAAATACGCTTATTACGTAGAGTATCTGAATACCACGGATATGATAGAAAGTAGACACTTGAAACATGATAATACAAGCAAGCGCAACTAGGAGACCCTCCTTCATTTTCTCCTCACCAGTTCTAAGTCTCTCAGAGCTGGCTCGAGACACAGTCAGTTCACTCACCATGCACAAACTAAGCTTTCTATGCAAGCGAAAAGGAAGACAGGAGAAACCCAAAGAAATAATCTGTCTTGTTTTCTATAGAGGTACTGCATTCCACACTGTAGGAATTCCCCAACACAGGCCACCGTGATAAGGCTGCTGCTGCCGGTTTGCTTTTAGCACTGTAACCCTTTTGTTCAAATGCTATCATAGATTAAAACCCAGTCCATACTGTGAACCAACTTTGAGCCAGTAGATGGTGTGCAGTCCCTCAGTCAGCACTGGGGCTGGCAGAACACAGTCAAGACACAGCCTAGGACAGTAGTTCCCAACATGGTCACCAACAAAGTCTCTTTACTACTTCCTAAACCATGGCCACCATAAATAAAGCTTATGCTTTGAAAAGCCATCCAACTACATTCATTGACAGAATTACTAACCAACAGGAGAATGCATTACTGCTCCAGGGATTTTACTTAATTTCACCTAGAAGCAGACAGACTTCATTATTGTTACTTCATCTCACTAAGCTCTAGAGAAATGTCTTCAAACCAGTGTAACACTTGAGCAGGCACTCCAGGAGAACAAAGACTCTAGGCTGGGAACCAGTGTTTTTCTGATGCATGAAACAGGTGGCTGCCCTCAGATAACTGTCAGAGCCTCATGGATTCAGTTATATACTGTAGGTCAGAACATATGGTTTGCTCATAGATGTCAGGCTGAAAGCTTCCTTCCACTGGGAAACTTTCCAGAGGTACTTAAGACCTGACCTCTAGAAGGTACCTTAAAGCTCCACACCAAGGGGCTGAGGATGCAGCTCTGTGGTAGAAACTCACTTAGCAAGCATGAGGCCCTGAGTTCAAACCCCAGCTTATAATACCCTTATCATATAAGGCATGAACTAGGTGCAGAAAAGCCTGGGGAGCAAAATGATGGGGCAAGGAAAGAAGGTGCACTGTTTCCTTTTCCACCTGAAGCCAACAGCAATAAAGAGCTGTGTGGACCTATATCATGACAGCTTCCAGCTGTCAATCATGCTTCCAGCAGTCAATCATGGCTCCAAAAGGGGGAAAAAAAGAAGCTGCCGTTATAAATCGTTCTCTGAAGACCATTCTTGTGTGCAGTTGTAGCCAAAAGCACAAATAGACTTTAGACATAGTCAAGGAGAAAGTAGAGGAAAGAGAAGTTTCCTTTTATTCTCCTGCAAAACCACAGACCCCCTGACACCAGGAGCACAGTCTTCTGCTCTGGTTACTGGACCTTAATGAAAACAGATGCAGTCACAGGTGCAGGCTATCCACAGAGACAAGGGACTAGAAAGATGTGGGTGCAAAGGCATCCAGCCTTGCTGCAACACAAACAATAAAAAAAAGTCACTTTTATATAAGAAAGATGTGATATAGATATGAATATGTCCCATAAATGGTCTCCAAATTACTTTTAAACCATTTTTATTTCTAATTAATTATATTATGTTATTTGTCCACTGTTCCCGTTAAATCACAGTGGTGGGGGATAGAGATGACTTGGCCATTAAGAGTGTGTACTGCTCCTTCTCAGGACCTGAGTTTGGTTTGCAGCACTCACACCTTCTTCTGGCCTCCAAGGGCATCTTTATTCATGTGTGTACATACATCCCCCCACACATTTACATGCAATTACAAATAAAATCCTAAAAACAAATCCCTACTGTGATGACTATACTAGACTCAGCTTGGAAAGCCCAGGCCTGCCCATTTTGGTAGTGTTAGCCACAGGAATGAATACAACCACAATGTTCACAAGTGCTGAGTCACAAAGGGAAACAGCCCCCTTTCCCAGAACCCCTAAGGGCTGCATGCCACGTTGCCATTCCATCTCATCATTGTAACAAGCTACAAGTTGGTCATGATAACACAGGCTGTGATCTTGGGAGGCTGAGGCAGAAAGATCATGAGCTGGAAGCCAGTTTGGTCTACACAGCAAGTTCCAGGCCCATCTCAACTACAGAATAAGACTCAGTCTCAAAACTCAACCCAATGGTGGCTGGAGAGATGGCTCAGCACTTAAAAGCACTGCCTGTTCTTCCAGGGGACCCGGGTTCAATTCCCTGTATCCACACAGCAGCTCACAGCTATCTGTAATGCCAGGGCTTCTGACACTCTCTCACAGACATACATGGCAGGCAAAACATCAATGAACATTAAATAAGTCAATAAATTATATATATATATATTTATACAAATATATATCTATATATAGATGTAGATATATCTATAGATATAGATGCATAAACAGAACAAAGCAGCTACCCTGAAGCGAGCAGCTGCAATGCCTTAGGCATTGTGTTAAGTGCCTTATACACATCTCACTTGCTCCTCACAGTTAATACTTCTGCAAAGCAGTGCCTCGAATGAAAAAGAGAATGCAGAAGAAGAGGAACATGGTATGTACTCACTCATATATGGATTGTAGACATAGAGCAAAGGATCACCAGCCTATAATTCACCCCAGAGAAACTAGGATACAAGGAGGAACCTAAGAGATTCATACAAGGTCCCTCACAGAAGGGGAAAGTAACAAAATCTCCTGAGCATATGGGGGGGGGGCAGTGAGTGGAGAAGGAGTTAGGAGAAAGAGAAGGGGAGGAGAGGAGAGCATGTGGGACCAGGAAGATTGAGTCAGGGGATGAATTGACGAGAGAGAGAGAGAGAGAGAGAGAGAGAGAGAGAGAGAGAGAGAGAGAGAGAGAGAGAGAGAGAGAGAGAGAGAGAGAAAGAGAGAGAGAGAGAGAGAGACCATAATAGAGGGAGCCATCATAGGTTTGAAGAGAAAACTGACAACTGACTCTAGAAAAATGTCCAGAGACCTACAAGGATGACCCCAACTAACAATCTGCAATCTGAACAACAGTGGAGAGGCTACCTTAAATGCCCTTCCCTGATAATGAGATTGATAACTAACTGATATGCCACCATAGAGCCCTCATCTAGTAGCTGATGGAAGCAAAAGTAGACATCCACAGCTAAACACTGAGCCAAACTCCTGGAATTCAGTTGCATTAAAAAAAAAAGGGGGGGGGGTCAAGACCAGGCTACAGAAACCCACAGACAGCTGACCTGAACAAGAGGGAGCTAATGGACCCCCAGACTGATAGCTGGGAAAACAACATTGTACCAACTTAGACCCCCCTGAACATGGGTCTCAGTTAGAAGGCCTGGGCAGTCTAAGGGACCTCTAACAGTGGAACCAGGATGTATCCCTGGTGCAGGAAAGAACTTTGGGAGTGTGTCCCCCATGGAGGGATACTCCCTTAGCCTAAAGACAGGAAGGAGGGAGGCCCTAGTCCCTACTCCAAATGACTTGACAGATTTTGATGATCCCTCCTGGAAGGCACAACCCTCACTGAAGTGTGTGTGGGGGGGAGGGAATGAAAAGGTGGTGGTGGGGGCATGGGAGGGAGGGAGAGGGAACTGGAATCAATATGTAAAATAAGAAATATATATATACTTCATATATATATATATTTTCATATATATATATATATATATATGAAAATATATATATGAAAAGGGGAATGCTTATCTAATATGGCTGTTATCCCACACGGGCATCTGCTGCACAAGCTAGGAAGAAACGCACTACACTTCTAATCAGTGAGCTGGCATTTGTGATCATTCTTGGGTGGCCACCCTGAAGCAGTCATTCAAAAAGGGGAAACCTTCTGAGTCTGAACCAGGAAAAAGGGAGAGAGAAGGGGGCAGGGAGAGGGAAAGGGGAGGAAGGAAAACCCAGCTGGTGAGATGGCTCAGCTAGTAAAGACACTTGTCATCAAACCTGACAAGGTTTGTCCTATGTGATGGAAAGAGAAGAAGTGACACGTGGCTCTCTGGCCCCAACACACTCCCCTACACAACAAATACACAACAAATAAATAAACCTAATAAAAATTACATAAAATGTCATAATGGAATACCACCCACCGGGACAAGGCCTGAGCTAAGTTCTAGTCTTTGTAACAGGCCATGTGTCACTCTCCAGCCACAGAACAAGACCTCAGAGCCTCAGATACCACCCATCACATTGCTCGCCCTTGACTGTTATCCAGAACTTCCCAGAAGCATAGCTGAGGCAGCTGGTGTTAGAACAAGATGGACTAAATCCATAATTTTTCAAGTTACTGATGTTCTCTCACTTCACAAAGTGAAATCACCACAAAGCAATTTACCTGGACCACAACAGCTCAGCTGCCCACAGGAAAGACTTCCACAAGTCAAGACCCATTATCACACCCAGCTCTTACTGGGGCTCTGCAAATGTCACCTTCAAAGAATATAAGCGCAAGTCTCACAAACCGGCAATTGAAAGCATTCCTTACATAAATATCCCTCTTGGAATTGCTTACTACCCCGAAACATTCATGCCTATGGATTAAACTGGATGCTTACTTCTTGCGACAACAATCGCCTGCCCCACCCAGCTTCCCTTTGTACCCCATTTCCAGGAAGCTCATACTAAATTTAGTGCTCAATTGTGGTCGCTCTCACACAATTCAACATACACATTTCTGCCTTCAGAAGGGCTTCCTCCCCTCCTCACCCCTGCCAAGTGTTGCTTTGCTGATGGCCCCACCCTCACCCCATGATCAAACAGCAGCGCATGATCATCAAAGAGACCATGGAAAGTCTAGAGAGGCGGAAGCTGGAGAGGGTGAATGAAGAGCAATGCATTCTGGGTCTTCTTGTAACCTCTGGCTCATCTCCCTGGGCCTGCTCCAGTGCTGATAGAGTCTCTATTCAGAAACAGATTAACTCCTGGCTGTCCACGGTGTGGAAGAGGCTGTACTGAACAGTATGTTGTGGTTTGTGTTGTGTTGCTATAATAACATAATGGCTAAAGCAATTTATTATAAATTATAAATCATCACTGAGGCTATAACTGAAATAGAACCATGGAGGAGTGCTGCTTACTGGCTTGCTCCTCATGGCTGGCTCAGCCTGTATTCTGACAGAACCCAGGACCACCAGTCCAGGGATGCCACCACCCACAATGGGTTGGTCCCTTCTACATCAATCATTTTTTAAATGCCCTACAGATTTGCCTACAGGCCAATCTGATGGAGGCATTTTCTCAGTTGAGGTTCCCTCTTCCCAGATAACACTAGTTTGTGTCAGGTTCACAAAAATCCAACCAGCACCACATGATTGTGTAGCTAGGTGGCAGTAAAGGAGGTCCAGATGACAGACTGAGTGTGTATGGGCCACCAAATGCTGCCACCTTCAGACCACCTGACTCCTTGCCTCGATGCCCTTAGCTTGTCACCTATGTGCACACCCTGTGAGGAGTATCACTAACCTTCTTGGTCTGAGTATTGGGCTATTGATAGCTGATGGTTGCTTGGGGAGGGGGGTTGGTTTTCTTTAACAGGTATGGTCTGTTGTGGGTTGACTGCTCCAATGAATGGGCGCACACCCATGCATTTATGGACAGCAAGCCTTGACCCATAGGGAAGAAGGGATGGATGGGTGGATGGATGGATGGATGAATTGATGGGTGGATGGATGGATGGATGGAAGGAAGGAAAGAGGGAAGAAGGGAATAAGGGAGGGAAGATGGATATGATTATGAAATAGTAGTGATCTGAGGAGCCTGGAGAGTTGGATGGTGGTTAAGGGAGGGGGCAAACATTATTGAAATATACTGTATGCATGCATGGAATTCTCAAAGAATAATTAAATGCTATATTTATTTTAAAAAATAAAAACAAAACAAAAACCCCTCTGACTGAAAAGGATTTGGAAGTGCAAATCCTGCCACTCTGTCTTGCTTGCCATAGCCCAATGCTAAAAACAACCTGAACGGCATGCAGAGGGCCTGGATGAGCCCCCTAGGGGGATCTGGGCACATGTCCTCAGTTCTTAGCTACTGAACACTGTTCTAGAAGAATCCTCAAGAGGATGAACTGCAATGACAAATGGGAGGCATAGAGGTCTAGAAGAATGTAGAAACATGTGGAACAGAATAGTTTAACTGAGGCTGGTGTGTACGAAACCGCATGGCAGAATGGGACAGGGCAGCTCCCCACAGCTGAACGGTGCCGAACCAAAGCCATGCAAACACTTGAACTGAGCAGGCTATTTCTTTCGAAACAATGCCAGGAAAATATTACGAACCTATTTTCCCTGCCATTAAAGAAATTGCCTTTGCAAAAATAAACAAACAAAACTCAAGCTGCTAATCAAAAGGTATAACGGTGTCTGGCTCGTATTTCATTCAAGCACCGTGGCACATGCTCTCTCCTGTAAGCACACATCAGTCACACTGACTCTTCGTTGTATGTGTGTATAGAGGAGGGGAGGAAAAGAGAAGGGAGAGGCAGGAGGTGGGGAACACAGCAGCCACCAGATTGGCTGACATTTTCCTTCATATACAGTTAAAACGTGTTTTGAGCATGAACCTCAATATTGAGATAAACTACACAGATGCACTTCCACCCAAAGCACTTGGCATGGGAGGAATGGCTTTTAAATCTCTCTTTGCTTCTCCTCTTAGCCTGACACATTCTTAACCAGCTAATCATGTTGGGGTTATTTTGAAATTGGAAGGGTGGCCTGGGACAGGAGTACTCACACAAGGGATGGTCTGAGGGAGGTGGTCGGCTCTGTGTCCAAGAGAATTGCTGCCTGGAGTGCTCCTGGCCTGATGAACTTCTTTTGTGGGAGAGCATGGTTGGCTCCCCAAGTTCCAAAGTGGGAAGGGAGGCTGGGCTGGAGACCCAAGTGCCAGCCACTTGTGTGTGCACAGTCCCTTCTCCTGCGTGCTCCCTCACCCTCTCCAGCAAGCCCAGGAATATTCCACTCTGTGTTTGAGAAGAGGTGATTCTTCCTTCTGACCTGGAACTGCTGGGTGGCTGGGAAAGGCTCTCCAAGGCTGAAAGCCAGACAACAACAATTACAATCCCACCAGTGGGCTTCCAAATGTCTCATTATCTCTACTGGGTCCAACTTCAGCCTCCATGATATACACAGATGTGAGGAGAAGGCAGGAAGAGTAATTCATTCTAGGAAAAATGAACTGCAAAAGAAATCAGCAGCCAAAGATCTTTTTACCCCACCAATGGCTCCCATGTAAGGATTCAGGCACTATGCTGGCCTGCCCCTGTCACCTGGTAGAATGCACTCAGGCAGTACCATGGTCAGCCCGGGGTTCCATGATTGTGTTGTCAGCATGCAGGTGCAAAGGACCCTTTAAAAGACAGACCCTGCCCACTTACTCTTTCTTTTCCAGCTCTCTTCCCACTGTCTTTGCAGCCCTCTTCCATGATTCTCTTTGAGTAGACAGGGCTTTTCCTGTCTCCCTCTTCTCTTCTGTCCTCTCTCTCTCTCTGTGTCTCTTTACCTCTTTTCTCTTTCCTCCCCCACTTTCTAATAAAACTTCTCACTTAAGCTCTGTCTGCCTGGCATGTTTGTCCCTCTGTCTCAGTCACCCTCGCCTGTCATGGAATCGGCGGCGAAGTTCCCTTGGAGCTTTATCATAATACCTCCTTCAGAGGAGGAACTATCAGCAACGAAGCACGCCAGTGCTAAGCCTTAGACGGTCTAGAATTAGAGATCAGTGTTGGACTGTGAAGACATCCTGACATTCTGCAAAGAGCCCCAGAACAGCCCAGAATTCAATGTATGCAGAATTCCCAAACCAGAGAGTGTCACGTGCAGGGGTATTGAGCTCTGCGACCTCATTTATAGATGCGACACAGAATACCTTCATATATTTCCCCGCACAGAACTGAGTGCCCCTAGTCAGACCTGTCACAAGGGTATGAAACCAGGAAGTCATCTTCAATGGCTTCAGCCTCTACTTTGAGGTCCTCGCCAACCTTCCTTCTGTTGATATGAATCTGTTTTGTTTTTGTTTTTGGAGGTAGGATCTCATTATGTAGACTAGGCTGGCTGGTCTTGAACTCACTTTTTTAATTTTAATTTTTGAGGTGGGTTCTCATACTCAAGGATGACTTTTAACAATTTTTTAAAGATACACACACACACACACACACACACACACACTGCACACGCACGTGCACGTGTACGCCTATGGTAGCCGGAAGGGCACTAAATCCCTTGGAGCCTGAGTACGGGTGGCTGTGAGCCACCCAATGTAGATGCTGTAAAATAAAGTTGGGTCTGGTAGAGAAGTCATTTTAGCGGCTGAGCTTGAACTTCTGATCCTCCTGCCTCCATCTTCCGAATGCTGGGGTTACACGTGTGGTTTATATGGTTCCAGGGACTGAATCCAGGGCTTGTGCCCATTTGGGGTGGTCCCAGCCCCTCCTGTGTTAACTCTTTACTGACTGATTCCTCAGCACCTTCACCTGCACCCTGGTTGTTCGCCTGGATGGTCCAGCTCACTTCGGGTCCCCTTTGCTCCCATATTAGACATCTCTTAGGCTGGCTACCAGATGGATCCTCTCTCCCACTGTCTTAACACCATCACTCCATTGTGCAAAACCCTTCAGTGAGTCTTCCCACCACACCAAGTAGAAACTGCCTGGCTTGCAAAGTATTCCACCATTGTTCCTATGCTCTCCATAGAGCTAGCTGTCCTGTTCTGTAGCTGCCCCAGGGAGGACTCGGGCACTGATGCAGGAAGCCACATGTTTCTCTCTCCCTTTTCTCTACACTCACACTGGGCACCCCATTCCTGAGCTGTCATGCCCACTCACTCAACACACAGTCTTCAGCTCTCCTCACTTGGGAACCTGTTGCCTGCTCTCCACATACTGGGTTAATTAGTCTCTGAGCTTCAGTTTCCAGAACCTTAAATCGAGAACAACGTGGCCTCAGTGGGCTAGAGAGAGCAGGCTTGTTGCTATGTAGGTGTGTGCCTAATTAGTGCTACTTTTCTTTGTCTTCGTCCTTGGGTTGAGCTGTACTTACAGAATTGCTGCCTCTTTTTGAAGCTGGAAATACTCAGTTACCAACTGTGCAGACAGGAGCAGCAAGAACCAGCCAAATTCCATCGACACAAACAAAGCCTAGCCATCCTTCCCAACCCTTGGGACGCATGACTGCATGGCAGGAGCGTGGGAGCAGGGAGGTGGCATGGATTTAGACTGCCAGGGAGCACAGATATCAAAGGACACATGGGGATGCTGAGCAAATCGGCACCCTCCCCTGGTCTGACTTTACAAGCATGGAGGGGGGCTCGGTCTGGCCCACCCCGATGCAGAACCTCTAAATGGGCACTGCTGCTCTAGATGTGGGGGTGGGGTGGGAGGGGACAGAAGGTTTGTTTTCTAGGATAGGATGTATATAAATGAACATCATGACACACACTCACACAAGGAGCTGCCATGGGCGGCCAGGGCCGTGGTGATCTCAGGCGAGTGTCCAGCATGTAGAACAGTGATGTTTGGTCTGCTGGAAGACTTGTCCCTCCCCTCAGCATTTGTCTCAGGTAGGAAGGAGGGGTTTTCTGGGGCTCCTGAAGAACTGTGGCTCATTCTGGCAGTCTGAGCTGTCATCCCCTTTCTGGAACCCGAATCGTCCTCTTGACTCAGATAAAACGGGGTGTTTCCTATGTGGGGTTCAGTGTTGTTACTTTCTGTCCAATGGCTCCTTGCAGTGGCTGCAATAACAAGCAAATGTACCAATGAGAACCCAATGGCTTCTGAAAAGCAAACGCGAAGGAACTTTCAGCACCCCAAATGGAACTTTGGAGGTTATTGCCAACTTCTTAAAAACCCCATTTAGGGGGCTGGGGAGTTGACTCCAGAGTTAAGAACACTGTTGCTCTTGCAGAGAGCACTGGGGTCCACCCCCGCATACACAACGAGGGGCTCACAAATCCTAGCTCTCTTGCTTCAGGGACTCTGACGCCCTCTTCTGGCCTCTGAGGGCACCGGCACACACATGTATTACACATCCACAGACATGTGCACACATACTAATTGAAAATTTAAATCTTTATAACCCCCTACTTTTATTTTCTTGATTTGAGAATATTTCTCTTTGTGCCAGGACTGGAGCCTGTGGAAGCACGGAAAATTCCCAGTGGGGAGTGAATGAAGTCATTTCTATCTTTATAAGCCAAGGCAAAAATGTCAAACCATCTGATAAGCAGAGCCCGCAGGCAGGCAGAACTATCATTTGTATCTAAATATAACAAACAAGCAAAAAGAACAAGTTATCTTTTAGATTAGTACTACCCACAGAATTAAGTGAGAGAAAGCCACAATTTATAAAATTAACTTTTGTAGCCACTTTAAAATACATATATGTAAAATACTTCATTTTATTCAACATATTGAAAATATTATTTCAATATGAACTTGACCTAAGTATCAAAATAGTAATTGCATTTTTGTAGTAAACAGTTAAGTCCAATTAATATTTTATTGCCCCCTTCTTTATGTGTGTGGGTGTTTTGCCTGCATGTGTGTCTGTATGTCAGTTTCATGTCTGGTGCCCTTGGAGACCAGAAGAAGGCATAGAATCCCCTGGGACCGGAGTTACAGATGGTCGTGAGCTGCTATGTGGGTGCTGGGAATCAAACCCATGTCCCCTGGAAAAATGGCCAATGCTCATAACCACTGAGCCACCTGTCCAGTCCTTTACTGGCCACGTTTCAAGGGTTCAGTAACAAGGGGAGTGGCTGCAGGTATATTTCAGTGGTCAATTGCTCAGCTTTTTTAGGTGGGTTGGGTGATGATTACACAAACTGTCCTATGAGATTCTGAGAACTTTCTAATGCAGTTAGTTATTTCCTCTGCCAATTCCTTGAGAATTACTGTTCATGACCTGATTCTCTTTCCTGGAGGTGATAATTAACAGTGCCTCCTGGAGGAGAGGGCACATGGGCTCCTTTGGGGACCCAGCCTGCCAGGCAAGGCCCATAGTGATATACAAGTTGGCTGTGGGAGGGTGTTGCCAGAGGTAGGCAGACAGTCCCTAAGGTTATGAAAGGCAGTGGCCCACAGGGTATGCTTGTCTTATTCTTGCTCTGCTACAGAGGCAGTTGGCTTCCCCAAAAAAGGTGGAGGGACCAGAGGCATAAAGGTGTTTCTCTGCCCTCTTGATTAATTGGGCACAGTAACAAAATTACTCTCAAAGGAAATGAGAAAAAAAGGGAGTTGCAGAAAGACAGAAGGATGCCCCAAAGCTAGGAGACCAGGAACAAAAGGAAGATAATAAATTTAGCCCCATTAGAACCTTTAAAAAAAAATGGCAAAGGCCCAGTCACTGGGAAGTGTGGCTGGCCTCAGAGAAAGTAATCATAGCCCCTTCTTGGGAGGATAGGTGTGGAAACCCCAGACTCTAAGCAGCTGAAGGAGTTCCACTGTAGGAAAAGAGTGGCCACAGGCAGACAGAACACTGCTCACACTGAACCATGCTATCTCCCTGAGAGCAGACTAAAGAAAGATGTAAGGATAGAAAAATAGACGCTATAAATAAAACCACAAGGCTGACAATAGTCCCCTGCAGCGTCCTCAATAATTTTGCCATGATCAGCAGCTAAAAATGCTGAAATGTGTGTGTGTGTGTGTGTGTGTGTGTGTGTGTGTGTGTGTGTGTGTGTATTCCTAAATGCACTTCCGAGCTGGTAAATAAGGAAAGAATCAGACTAAGAGCAGAGAAAAGTGAGCAAAGACTGAAGGTGACACTTCTTCAACATCTGTAACCTTAACCTTCTGCAGGCCACAGGGCTGCAGGAGGTAGACAGTGCAAACTCTCCAGGGGGCTAAAGGGAAACCACAGTGCAGCCTTGGAATCGGAAGGACTAGACCCTGGACAAAAGCCAAATAGAGACTAACCCACAGAGGGACAGCAAGGTAACCTGGCTCTTCAAGCTTGGTTTAAGATGAAAGCTAAAAGCAATCACAATCCAACGTCTATAAGCACAAAGCCAACCTTCCGAGAGTGTGTATCACGATTTCCAACCTCTCCGTGATCCATCCAAACCTCAAGATCCAAACCTCAAGAGTGGTCTTGTGGAGACACTAAAAAAGACTGTTTTTAAAAAGTGATTTAAAGAGGTATGCAGCCCCCCTCCATGTACCCGTGAACAATGGGGAGCTGAGGAGCAACCCTCCCAGTGCCTTGAGGATCCTGGCAAAAACTATGCAAACACTCTCGGCACGAATATACTTTCAGATCAATTTCTGTCATTTACTAACAAAAACACTTATTAATAAGGCACAGCAGTAAGACAAGAAAATCACAAACATACCATAAAACAAGCCATTCATGAACAAGTAAGCAAGTCAAATAAGATTTCAAATACTAGAATCATCGAAGATGTGTATGACTGAACTCACTCGAACATACTCCTGCACAGACACATGGGCACACAACTAATTTAAAAAAAAAAAAAAAAAAAAAAAGATAAGAGAATGTTAAGAATCAGGTAAAAAGACAGAAATTATAAACAAAAATTGAGCAAAATAGAAAAAAGAAGCCAAAGCTGAGCAGTGGTGGTACACACCTTTAATTGAAGCCCTGGGGAGGCAAAGGCAGGCAGAGCTCTGTGAGTTCAAGGCCAGCCTAGACTATAAATCGAGTTCCAGGACATCCAAGTTTACACAGAGAAACCCTGTCTCAAAAATCCAAAAATAAATTAAATGAAAAAGCAGCTGGAGTTTTATTTTTAAATTATTTTTTGTTCGTGTGGAGGAGTGGCAGGCGGGTAGGCGAGCCTGGACGTCAGAAGAGTGCATAGTAGACCCTGGAGTGAGAGTTACAGGTAGCTGTGAGCCGCTTATCATAGATAGGTTCTGGGGACCAAAGGTCCTCTGAAAGAACATCAATCTCTCTTAACATATGAGCCATGTCTCCAGCCCCTAATTAGAGTTCCAGAAGAAGAAAAGAAAGGGCCAATATTCACAAAGATAATGGCTGAGAATTTTCCAGAGCCAATGGAAAGCATGAATCTTCAAGCTAAGGAATTCTAACAAAATTCTAGAGAATCTCTCTCTCTCTCTCTCTCTCTCTCTCTCTCTCTCTCTCTCTCTCTCTCTCTCTCTCTGTGTGTGTGTGTGTGTGTGTGTGTGTGAGTTTGTTGATATGTATTGCTATCATAGTAAACCAGCAAAAATCCACAGAAGTTTTTAACTTAAACTCAACCAGAAAAAAACCAAAAACAACAAAACTCAGAACATTATTTATCAGAAGAAATTAAAAAAAAAAAAAAGCCACTACAACAATGGAAACCAACAAAAAGACAGCAGACTAGCTTTTGCAATGTGCTAAGAGAAAACAATCAGAATTGCACACGTGGCAAAATAATCAGGTGATATGATTTCAACTAAAAGTGAGTTAACTAATCTCCCTCCTGAATGAAAGAAAGAAGTAAAAAGGAGGGCATGACTGCTCCTAAGGGGTTGAGGCTTTATTATAGATATAAAGGAGAGGACAGGCAGAGGCAGAGACATCTGGGAGAGTCCATAGTGAACACGGCCACGCTGAACTCGGTCATGGGGTGGGGGTGGGGGGCGGGAGAGGGGGGGAGCAAGACAGGGGCTGCTGACCAAGAGGGTGGACTGGGCCATGAGACTAACCAAGAGGTAAAAGGGCCTCCCAAAATGGGTGACCAAAATGGCTGGATTACAGAGGGAAGGGCAGCTGGGCTGAAGAGTTCAGGTAGAGGCAGGGTGTGAGTCAGCCATAGCCTGTAACTGAGGGATGGTGGGAGAACCTGACGGCCAGCCACTTTCAGCTTTGATCTGCTAACAGGCATCTCAGCTGTCTGTCTCAGGTTCAAGACCTAACACCTCCACTAAAAGAAATTATAGGGTTTGATTTCAAACAAGAAAGCAATCCTAGACATCAGATTCAAGGAGAGCCAACTGTGGGTGTACATCTTAAGAAACTGTGAATTTTTAAAAAATGTCTTTTTTTTTCCCAATTAATGGGATTACTAAGGTAGAACAAATCCCAGCTAACAAGAACATGCTAGGCATGATCAGAGTCATTGGTGCAGAAAGGTAACTCCACTGCTTAGGGTACCTAAAGTTAACCCTAAGCAAAGTTAGACTGAGTTGTGTCCAGCCTGGTGGACATAAAATTTACATAGAGAGAAATTAGTGGGCACCACTCAAAACCAAAATAAAACAGATAGATATGGACAAAATTATGAACGGGATCAACTAGAAGGCATAAAAGTGATCAGCTTTGTAAAATCCATTTAATCATTAAACTATGCGTAGGCTTAATAAAAATAAAAGCATGTGAATGGCTTGTGACTCCGTGGCCAAAGGGTCTCATGAAATTATTTGATTTGGGGCTGCTCAGTCCCCGGATGCCCAGCCTCTGTCAGAGCCACCTGTGGACATAACTAATGGCCCAGTCAGAGAGATGAGACCAGTGAACATCTCTCCAGGGCATCCAGAGACAAGACACACCCTGAGTCGGCATTGCTGCACGGGTGGCCTGAGACCTGCTGGCCGTGGCTGCTTTCCACCTTTAATAGGTGTCCTGCCTAGATTTGTAAAAAGTCAGTTAGTGTCTCTTTGTGTCTTGGGTTCTAGCTTTTTCCCACTTTAGGGTTAAAGGTAGCCTCCAGGAAGCTTGACCAAAGCTGTCCCATTTGTCTTGTTGGCTCAGATTTCTTGTGTCAGAGACAATCCTCCAACCCCCCTTTAAACCCATGACTACTGAGTCACACCAAGCACCAAGGCTGGCATGTTTGGACTCGGCCATCCTTGAACAAAGATTCTATCCCTTCTGTGCTCAGCCACCTGTGTTGGTCCAGAACTTCCCCCTGGACCATGAATAGAGTTGAAATTAACAAGAGAGTTATACTGCTTTGCTTGGATATTTTCCCCTCAAGTTGACAACTCCCACTTCTGTAGCATCTTAATGTTCTAAAACATCTGTTTAGGAACCAGCATTCACGAGGGAAGCTGGCACAGCCTGGAATCGGATTTCCTAATTAGCAACTGCTTCAGCATTGACTCTTCCAACCCACATCCCCACCCCCATCTCCCATCTCCTATCCCAGTGAATGAACGTGTGCACACAAGCACGTTCAGCTAGTGTTGTTCCTGGGCAATGATAGACCTATGTCATTTCCTCCTGGAGGTCTCACCCCTACCCTCATCATCCAGCCTCACAGAAAGCCAAATGTCAAGCAGAGTCTGGTACCAGCTTGTGTTTGGGGGCCAGAGTTGAAGAATGAGCCCTTTATTTCCCCATCTCTCCAATTCCAATTTCACTAGCTTCAGTCCAACACTGTTGTGTGTTAGATGTTTTCACTTTTATTGCCTCATATAAGAATCGGGGCAGCCTGGCAGGTAGTTGTTATTATCCTTATTTGGCACATGGGGCAAGCAGGAAGCAAAAAGATGAAATGATTGGTCCATTAGCTGCAGACAAGATCTGAACCTAAGCTCTCATGTCATGGAATAAGCCAGCTTATTCCATAAGGCTTCAGGTCACAGGCTGGTAGAGCTAAAGGAAAAAGCAAAAACAAAAACAAAATCCCCTAGCCTTCAAACCAGGCTTTAACAGAACTTAGCCGACCTTGTTTCTCCCTAAGAGGGGTGAAATGGTGCCTATTGCATGGGCTTTGAAACCAGACTCCATGGGGCAACAGCTGACATTATTCTCTGGAATACTGAGCAAGAGGATGTTCAAATCAGCTTCCAGCAGAGATGATGTCTATGCTGCTGGAAGGAATGGCAATAAAGAGAGTGGGGTGGGCATGGAGACAGAGCTTCAGGGGAACAAGAAAAGTCTGCTTTTCCAAGACATGAAGTTGGGGTGATGCTGGGGACTTCCACCTCCAGCATCTGGTTAATGTCTAGGACTGTTGGAGAGGAAGAAGGATGTAGATAGGATATGAGGGTGCAATTGAGAATCAGGGTCTGATGGATTTCAATCTGCCAGGAGGGGCAGAGCCGATGACAGGGACACAGACACAAGGGAAAGACAGGATGAAATTAAAAGCAGGGCCTATGAAGAGGAAGGTGGTGTATGCTAAAGGCCACGCACCAGTCCCCCAGAAAAGCCATTCAGTTACCTACTGGTGGCGGTCACGTGGCCAGGGCTGAGGCTCAAGGGGGTCTGCAGAAATACCACCCTCACCCTCACCCTCATCCCTAGCCCCAGAACTCCCCATCCTGGAGTCTGGAGCTTTCCCCAGATCCTCAACTAGCGGTGGGTTTGACACTTTGGCCCTAATTATTCTAGATTCCAGCAATGGGGTCGCATGCTTATGAGAGTCTTAGTAATTTTAATGGTTTTCCTAAAATTCTATTGCTCACATAGGGAAGAGAGAAGGGGGGGGCTTCTTTCTCCCTTCCTTTGGTTCCTTTAGTGCGTGGACTGCCACAGACTGAAGAGGAAAAGAACACAGCTCACAGACACTTCCCACAAGAATAAAATTATGGTTCTATCCTGAGAGAGCCAATTATGAATCCCACACATTTCCCTACCCACAACACACTTTTTACAGGAGGATCTAAGGGCCCTAAATTATCCTTTTAGATTCCAGCAGTCTGAGTAGGCAGGCATAAGGGCAATTCTTCCCACTTTGATGAAGAGAAAACCGAGGCATAGTACTGAAGTCACCAGCCAGCTTAACTCAGAAAAAGGTAGTAGAGCAGAGACCAAAGCCCAGCTCTTTCTGCCTGATGCTTTTCTCAGTGAATCACAGATGTAGCCAGTGGCGGCCTGAAGAGAAATCCAGCTAGCTCCTCCTGAACTAATTCACAGCCTGTGGCCAAGTCACTTGCTACACCAAGGCTTTGCATAACTCATGCTGGCCAATGTTGGCTGGGTTGTCATTGACTCCTGTTCCTCTCCAAAGGTGACCAGGTCCTTTAGGGATCATAATAACTAATTAAGTCTTAGCCTTGGAGGCTCAGGAGAGAAAATTACAGCTCCAAACCTACTATCTAGCTAGTGAGTTCAAATAATCTACAATCAGACCCATGAGGATGGCTACTATTTAAAATAAGGAAGGGAGAGAGGGAGAAAGGGAGAGAGGGAAGGAGTACAGAAGGAAGGAAGGAAGGAAGGAAGGAAGGAAGGAAGGAAGGAAGGAAGGCAGGCAGGCAGGTAAGGGCCTGTGAGGATGTATCGAGCCTAGAGTTCAGAACTGGTTCAGCCATGGACCATGGAAACAATATGTCAGCTCCCCGAAAGTATAAAGTAGAGGTCCCATATGATCCAGCAACCCCTCTTCTGTGTATGTAGCTCACAGGACTGACAGCAGAGCCTGGAGGGAAGCCTTTCACACACTTTCATGGCATCGGCATTCCAGGCAGACGGATGGTGAAAGCAACCAGTGGCGGCCGGTTTAACAAGATGTGGGGTATGTAGACAATGGGAGAGCATACAGCTACCAATATGAAGCAACCCTGAAAATGAGAGACAAGCCAGACACAAAAGGACAAATAGCACGAGCCCACTCATGAAGTACTTGGAATAAAAACTTCACCAAGACAGAAAGTGGACCAGAGGTTACTGGGGACTTGAGGTCAGGGAGTTATTACTTAAGTTTCTATTTGAGATAAAAAGTTTCTGGCAATGACTGTGATAGTTGCTATAACATTGTGATTATTGAATGGCACTTAGAAACAGTTAAAATGGCAACCTGTATGTTAGGTATTTTTAGCCACATTAAAAACCAGAACATATATTTTTACTAAGCACCAGCCATAGGCAAGACAATGAGGTGACTCAGATAGAGATGTTGCCTCAGGGGCTGAGCTGTGTCAATAAACCAGCCTGGTCCCTCTGGGGTGTGAGGAGCTGCCCAGAGCAGCAGAGCCTGTGCCCCGGGAGTCTGAGAGGCAAAACTGGGGCTGGAAAGTCTTCCTTCCACCCAGAGCTGCGGGGGCCCTCCCTCAGAATGGGGGTCCCAGCCTTCGCCCGCCCAGGAACCCTCCAAATAAGAGGTATTTCAGAGCAGATGGCCAGGGTGGGACATTCCAGGGGCAGGCAGGAACCTGGGGGAGTGTAGCAGGGGAAGGTATCGGAATCTCCCCAGAAAGACGGCCCCTGCCCTGCGAGGCCACTCCAGGCTGTGTTTTGAACTGCTGCTGCGGATGTAATGATTTTGGGTGGAGGACGTTTAGGAGCCAAATGAGTTTGTGTGAACAAAAGACTCGGCAGTCAATGTGCTCTAGGGAACTTTCGCTCCCTTCCTTGTTCTTGTCCTAAAAGGAGGAGCCCTTAAAAAAAAAAAAAACCATACACATTGCAAAGCCTTTGGATGTAAGGTCTGAGAATGACATTAAAAACAAAACAAAACAAAACAAAAACAAACCAGTCCCTTGGGCCAGGCTCTAGTGACTGAAGTGTCAAGTTGACAAGGCACACCTCCCTCCGCCCAGGAGAGACAGCTTTTGTCAGCTGTTCACTGAAGCCTCCTTTCCTGTCAGGAAGAGGCAGCGGGTCTGAGCTCCGCTAGGCGACAAAAGCTAACCTGGAGCCCTAAGGCAGGGGTCAGCCTTCCAGAAACATAGTGGGCCTTGGGGACCACTGTGGAGGGATGCGGCCTACCCAGGCAGGAGGAAAAACTAACAAACCTTGATGCTACCTCAGGCTCTTTGTTTTAAAAGTAACTCACTGAGCTTTTTACATATTTATTTACTTATTTATTTATTTACCTTGGTGGGGGGGAGGTCTCAGGGTCAAGGATCGGAAGATTCCCACTCAGTTGAATAAATATACACAATGCTTTCTGCAATGGGAGTGTACTTTGTTTTTTTTTTTGTTTTGTTTTGTTTTGTTTTGAGGGGGGGGAGTGGATGTACCTAATTTTGCAGCCTGCTTTTTTTTTTTTTTTTTTTGCCTCTCTCATCCTTTGAAAAACAAATAAAAAGGTTGCAGAGGAGGCTCCTCAGTCGAGGGGGACCTCTGGAAGGAAACTGACACTGGCAGGCCAGGCCATGCCTGGCCAAGAGCGGAGGAGGGCACAGGGCAAGTGCAGGCCTCCAGCTCCTGTATGCTCAGAGTGTTCGCTCACACCCAGAGAGGAAGCTGTGGCAGAGCTCCACCAAAGGAGACCTGCCAGGTTAGTGAAACAATAAAGAGGCAAGGAAAAACATCCTGGTTCCGAGGAGGGAGGGGGAGAGCAGGGCTGAGAAGGGGCAGGAAGAGACAGCCTGGGCCTGACCGTGTTGAGCAGGACCTGCGAGTGAGCTTCAAACATTTACACAGCCCTGTGGGGGGACTTCTAGAAGTTCTGCTGCTAATTTATCCCTAGACTTCTGTAAAATGGACCCGGCCTCAAGGGAATCATAGAAATATAATTTGTTTACGCCTGTTGGAAAATGAATGCGGCAGATTCTGGTGGGCACAGGGCTGAGGCAGGAGGGGGGGGCAGGGTCAGTGGATCTCCCTGGGTGGGATGTCACTGTAGGGCTCGTGTGAGTGAGACCAGTTACAAGAGGGAAAAAGGGTTGCCAAGAAGCTTTTCATTTATTTATTATTTATTTAATTTTTGAGACAAGGTTTTTCTATGTAGCCCTGTCTGTTCCTGGAACTCACTATGCAGACCAGGCTGGCCTTGAACTCACAGCGATCCTCCTGCTTTTACCTGCCCAGTGTTAGGATTAAATGCATATGCCACGATGCGCTGCTTACTATGAAGTTTCTTTAAAAGGTGTTCTTTCCTTTCTGAAAGCAACAGTTTTCCCCCAAGTGGGCTCCAAGGATGGCTTACCAAGGACATGGATCCAGACAGGTTTTACAGCACGAAGGAGGATGCTACCTCTTGCTGCCCTATGTAGCCCACGGCTGAGAGGAGCCTCGGGGCCCTGCTGGGACTTGGGAGGAAGGGAGGATGCCAGCAAAGAGGGAGGAAGAGTTGGCGGTAAGTACTGGCAGATGAGAGGAGTCAAGAGCAGAAATAATGGAGGTGTAGTGTGGATGGGAGAGGAAGGACCATCAGGAGCGAAAGGAGAGCAGAGGAGAAGGGGTGTCAGGCTGCATCTGTAACTGCTACACATGACCATCTGACCGACAGCAGAAGGAACCAGACTGAGCTGCTGAGAGGAGCAAAGAACCTCCAGGAATCATTCACTCAGAAGAGGCAGGTGAAGCCAAGCTGGCTTCCCGCCATACCTCTGTCCTATAGGGTCCTATAGGACTGTAGACCTGTAGAATCTTCCTCCCCACCTAGCATGTCCTATTCCCTTTCCTCTAGTCATCTGGCAAAACCTGGTTGTTTCTTAGAACCAGTACAGAAGCTAACTAGCTCTCCCTGCCCTCAGACCCCTCAAGAGACAACACCAGCCATGCTCAGAAAGGAAACCCTCCCTTAGGACTCCAGGTTTGTCTTGTGTGACTGTGTGTGTGTGTGTGTGTGTGTGTGTGTGTGTGTGTGTGACTCTCTCTGTGTGTGTGTGTGTGTGTGTGTGTGTGTGTGTGTGTGTGTGTGACTATCTGGTCACATTCCTGTGTCTCTTTTGAGAGACTAGCTCACAGGAGGTACGGTGTAAGCAACCCCTGGGCTGAGCTGGAAACATAAGGCTGAGGGAGCTGTGAGGAGTTTTCCTCTTGGAGGGAGAGAAGGGATGGGAGGACTGGTCACATTAGCCCAGCCAGGGACAAGTCAAAGGACAAAGAGACAGAGGGTTGAAAAAAGCCACTGATGTTAACCTCAAATGCCATGCTTTTCTACTCTTCCTCTCCAACAGTCTCTCCATCCTACCTTCAAGAAGCCCTGCCTTAGACTAACAGGCCAGCGTACAGCATTAGTAATAAACATAGCATCTACATGTTTACAAAGCACATCCATGTGGCTTTATATCATGCCTACAACCATGAAATCAACAGGACTGGTTCTATTACCTCTGGGTTACAGATGTGGTGACAGGTCCAGTGCAAAGGCTATGCCTGAGGTCTTAGTTCACTGTATTATGACTAAAATCACTCACTATGTTTACGGGTGCCTTCACAGTCACAATTGTTAAGAAGCAAGGGAGGCATCAATAGCCCCATTTTTAACAAAACCTCCCAGACTCTAGGAAGCATCACCCTGCCACATAGCTACAAGTATAAGAAACAAAGACCAAAAGTTCTCTGGCCTACGTCAGAGCTCCTGAGCTACCATTGGCATCGACATCCCTTTGCCATAACTCTACCAGACAGCAGTCCTCCATGACCACAAGGTCAGACTGTACTATAAATAATTCCCACCAAATCACAGACCTCACCTACAAAAGTGCACTCTTCAAAGAGGTCCCACTGGGACAATGCTCCTCCAATCCCGATGTTCCTGCTCAAACTGTTTTCTCAAGTCTGCTGATGTTTAATGCGTGCACATGCCCACACAGACGTGCACATACACACATAATTAAACTAAGCCTTCTTAAAAAGGACCCCCAGAGGTTTCCACCTGAGGAGAATGCTCATTGCACAGAGGTGCAAAGCTGCCCTTATCACTTTGTAGTCAGCCTTCCATCACTTTCGTCCTCTCACAAGCGCTTACCGTGGGGTCATCCAGTCTAAATGATCACAGGCAAGGGTGGCCACATTGAGCTCTTCTGACTTTCAGTCTGGCTCTTTTTGCTCCGTTTAAAGCTAAGGATGGATAAGGACATCAGGGCTCCGGCAGGGAGGAAGGCCAGGTAGCAGAGGTCTCTAGAATGCAGCCTTGAGCTCCTTGCTTTTAGAACTGCTACCTGGTCCAATAAAGCACCCAGAAGACAGGTGTGTGCATGGCAGGGTGTTAACACAGTAACTGTGCTGTTTTTTACTTACTTATTTATTTATTTATTTAATCAGCCAGACATAAACCTAAACATATCTTAGAGAAAGAAATTGCAAAAAAAACCCAACACCCCCCCCTGCCTCCCCCCTCCGCCGCCCATAAAACAAAACAAAACAAAACAAAAAACCAACCAAAAATCCTGGCCTCTATCAGACTAGTCAGCTATGGGCAAGTCTGGTGGGGGTGTTCTCTTGATTACTGTGTGAGGTGGGACGGCCCAGCTTACCTGTGGGCAGTGCCACCCATGCTCTGGTGATCCTAGGTTCTATAGGAAAGCAGGCTGAGCAAGCCCAGGGGAGCAAGCCAGTGAGCAGCATCCCGCCACAACTTCTGCTTCAGTTCCCGCCTCCAGGGTCTGCCCTGACTTCCCTCAGAGATGGACCATCGACTGTAAAATGAAATACACCTGTCTCCCCAGTTTCGTTTAGACCCCCAGCGACAGAAACCCAATAGATACCCAGAGTAAACAGGCCCTACCTAGTTCTGCAGCAGAAGCACTGAAAGTTTTTATAGTGCTTTCCTGGCTGTGCCCACAGCTACGTCTACAGGGTAGATAGATGACCCCTGTACTCCCCAGGAGGGCTCTTTCTAATTGTCCACGTAACAGATGAGAGAACAAGGCCACTAGAGTCCCATAGCTGGCAAGTGGAAGTGACAGGGCTTGAACCCCAACTGGAGTCTGTGTCAGTCAAGATAGCAGGGTTCAGCCACATGGCAAGGCATGATTTCCACAAAAGTCTTGCTCCATGGCAATAATAAATGTCATGGTGGCCCCAGAGGCAGTAAGAATGAAACCCACTGCCCATTGGAAGCTACTCGGTCACCTCCCAGGGAGAGAAAACAGTGTCTTTCAACTCTGGTTAAGGGACAATTACCAGTCACCCTTGCTTAAGGGTTACCCCTCCAGGTGACAACCCAGTATCTCTCTCCTGTGTGCTTTCTACTCCTTCCTGAAACCTGGATGCCTCCAAGGATGGAGGTGGCCAGATGCCTGGGAGAGCCTAGTCTATCCATCTTCCTCCTTGCCCTTTACCTCCTAACTTACCAGAAACACTGATAAGACACATGCAAGCTCACCACAGCCACCCACCACCTCCTGAAGCCCAACTCTTTCCTCATGCAGAGATGGGGATTTCTGAGCCATAACAGAGCCTCTCTCACACCTTGCCCCTGCCCCACCCTAACAGTTCCAGGACGGAGAAAGGCAGGCCCATGCTGTCTCACCAACAGCCACGCCGTCTCATCTGTATGCTTTCCCTAAAACCCTACACGATAAAGGGTAACAATGCTATGAAGTTCCAGTACCCAGAGGTAAAATGTAAAGCAGAGAGAACGCATCTGTTTTTAGCAGCCTCTGTAGACTTACAGATGGTCTTTCAGCAAGGGATCTGGTAGCCATAGCCCTACAACATGTGGTACGGCCCCTGCTATGGTCCCTTGAGGGCACTCCGAAGGAAATGTGACCTTCTTCCAGTTTTCCTGCCCCTTCTGTGTCCAGGTCCCACAGCCTTCTTTCCAATCCCAAGGTCAACTTGGTCCTGCATGACACTTGTAATGGTTATCCCTTCTGTATGGAAAGCTCTTTCTGTTACAGGCAGGGGGCTCCTTATATCAAGCCTTCAAGACGGGAGTAAATTCAACACACAGACACACAGACACACACAGACACAGACACACACACACACACACACACACACACACACACACACACACACACACTACTGGCTGTGGTGGTGCTCATCTGTGATCCCAGTACTTGGGAGGTTAAGGGATCGGGATCTCAATCAAATTCGAGGTCAGACTGGGCAACATGGTGGAAACCTGCCTCAAAAACAACAAAGCAAAACAAAACACTGTCTGCTTTGAGTAGCAAGCCGGATTGGAGTAAGCATCTACAAAGGTGGTAGTGTCGGCCCCACAGAGCTCTTAGAGGTTTTAAGGGTGACCTGAATCACATCTTAAGATTACAGTGGCTTTTCTGACCATTGATTAGCAGGAAAGAATGGATGAGATGAACAGAAAAGAGCAAGGAAGATGCAGAGGGCAGACTCCTGGTGTATTTTGGAAGCTGAATTGTTCTTCCCCAAGGGATGTAGAGGTGAAGGATGCAGAGAGGTGGAGGGCGGAAGTAGGTGCACCCTGCTCTGTAGCCCTGACATGGGAAGAACTGGGAGTGGCTGAAAGGTTTGGAGGGCAGAATCAGGGATGCTGGATCCCTGATTTTCTTTCTCTGCGTCACTGACCAATTCTGCCGCAGGGATGCCACAAGTGGTGCCACCCATGCTCACCATTCTGCTCACCACACAGGCTCCTTCCCCTTGTACTGCACCCAGTCCCCACTACAAACACAGTGGCGTTCCTCGGCCTCGGCCTCCCCAGTCTCCCTGGTCTCATTAACCTGGATAGCTGACTATCACAGGTAGACCGAAGGCTGCCGGGTTTCGTGGGTAAACTGGGCACCATATTCAGGTGGATTTCATGGGTAAACTGGGTACCATATTCAGGTGTTCTTCTGATCCACAGCTAGCCTTCAAACCACCCCACCTCCCACTGTGCCTCCACACCCTGCTGGCGCCTAGGCCACTGCCTCTTCTTCTTGTCCTCTAGACAGGACGCTACCAACCCAGGCAGGACTACAGGCTGAACTTAACACTGTCTCTCTAGGTCAGGCTCCCACTATCAAAGAACTGCAGAATTCGTCCACTGGGACCTGCTGAGGGTCCTTACAATGAAGAACTGCAGAAGTGACACCTCCTTAAGAGCAGATGACTTTTCCTTCTCCACAGCCTCCCCTCCCCTCTCCTGTCCTCCCCTCTCCTCCCCATAGCATCCCCTCCCCTTCCCTCTCCATAGCCTCATTTCTCCTCCCTTTCCCGCCCCCTTTTCTCTCCATAACCTCTCTCACTTCTTCCCTACCCTCCCAGCATCTCCTTGGCTGGCAGCCTCTGGCCCTCCTGTAGTCCCCTAAAAAGCCTTTGTAGCTCTCGCCCACCAATCCCCACAGCCACTACTCCAGCCCATGCCCTGTTTTCAGTCTTTTCCTCCAAATTCACTGATTTAATACTTGTCAGCCTTCCACAAGTTCCAAATACCTTCTGGGCTGGGGTGAGGCAGACCTGCCAGAGTTCATCCACAAGCCCCACACAAATGAATGTGAACACACAAAAGACACCGCTCTCTCCTCCGAGGCCACAAGGGGCATTGTGTGGATAGGACAAGACAAACAACAAGATTCTAAGGCCCTCTGTAAAGGGCCATCGTCCCCTTTCCAGGATGTGCTCAATGACTAATTATTCTCAATCCCAATTTACACTCCCAAGTCTCCGCCTCTGGCCTTCTTGGCTGTTAACCACATCTATACAGAAAGTCTTGAGCTTACGGAACCAGCCCAAACAGCTGTCAATATACGAAGAGATTAAAGAAAATGTGGTGTATAAATTAACTTTTATTCAGCCATAATGAATGAATGAAATTATGCCAGGGGAATGCATGGAACTGAAGATCATACAGAGTGAAGTAAGCCAGACTCAGAAAGACAAAGGCTGAATGTTTTCTTTCATGTGTATGTACCTATGTACATACATACAAAGACACACACACACACACACACACACACACACACACACACACACACGGGGGCGGGGGACATGAAATAAGGACTAACTAAAGGTAGAAAGGGGACCAGTGGGAGTGGAACAAGGAGGTAACATGAGCAATGTATGATAACATACATGTATGAAAATGTCACAGTGGAACCCATCATTTTATACACTAAAACTAAGGCCAAAAGCATAAACAAGAGACCAGTCTTGAGCTTTCCAACATGTAAGATTCTGCTGATGCCAAAGGCCTCCCCACATCTGTCTGTCTGCATCCTCATCAGCCTCCCTCCTTCCTCACAAGGCGTCCCTCACTCTCCAGTCCCTACACTATCCACTTCCCCACCACAGCCTGCTCTCCCCATCATTCCTTCAGTCGGTACCATCCTGGGTCTTTCTTAGGTTATGAGTCATTACTGTATCATTGTACCGTATTTTACGACTTTAACAAGTGTGCTCCAGCAAGATAATCCCTTGGGGGTGGGGTGTTAGTGCCTATGACCTCCGCGACAGCTGACACAGCTCTTCACACATGCTAAGGCTTCAGTAAATATTTTCTGATTTATAAACTACCCCAATAAGACATGGGTTGCTACAAACATGAGTACAGGTGACTGTGGAGGCCAAGGGTATCAGGTCCTCTGGAACTGGAGTTACAGGTGGTTGTGAGCTGCCCGGTGAGGTTCTGGGAACTGAACTCAGGTCCTCTGAAAGAGCAGTATGCCCTCTGAATCACTGAGCCATTCTCCATCCCTAAGAGGGTAGATTTAAGGATTGGGAGACATCTGTCATACTCTGACAAAAAAGAAGGGGAGAAAAGACTGGACAGGAATCCCTTTGTTTACATCTATGGGAAAATGAAAAGTGAGTGGCCAGAGGGAACAGAGACATTAAAATAAAAGTGATTTGACAACTGCTGAATGCTTTTCCATTTAACAGAACAGGTACTGATAGCAACTGACAAACGCCACATTAGTCACTGTCCTATCCATGTTCCTGGCCAAGAGCCCACAGAAAGTCAGCAGTTCATTCCAGTTTGGTTGGTAATGAATGTAGCTACTTCAGGAGCCCATAACCTATGGATTGGCATATATATGTGTGTGTGTGTCGTATGTCATAATAATATATCATATCATTCTACACATGTATAGATGTAAGTCCTTTTATGGGCAACACCCCCACCCCCACCCTCCTCATCCCACTCCGAAAAAAATAACTTTTATTCACAAGACAGGGTCCCTGGGAGCTGTCCTGGAACTCACTATGTAGAGCAGGCTGGCCTCGAACTCAGAGATCTGCCTGCCTCTGCCTCCCTAGTGTTGGGATTAAAGGCATGCACCACTAACTCTTGGCTCTAAAACTAATCTTAAAATTTACCTTCTTGGAGCTAAAGAGATGGCTTCAGAGGTTCAGAGTATATAATGTTCTTTTAGAGGGCCAGTGCTCTGTTCTCAGAACCTACAACCTACACCAGGCAGTTCACAACCACCTATAACTCCAGTTCCAGATCTGATACGTTTGGTCTGCATAGGCACCTGCACTCATGTGGAAACATACACATGTACACAATCTCTCTCTCTCTCTCTCTCTCTCTCTCTCTCTCTCTCTCTCTCTCTCTCTGTGTGTGTGTGTGTGTGTGTGTGTGTGTGTGTGTGTCTATCTCTCTCACATACAAATAATAATAACAAATAATTTTTAAATTATCTTTTAAAAAATCTCTCCTGTCACCATCCTGATGGCCACTCTGTATTCCCCAATCTTAGGCAAAGGCAAGAGCAAGAATGGTGTGCTGGAATGGCTCTAAAGATCTATAACAAGGTTGTCCCATCCTACAGGTGACAAATACGCCTTGCAACATGGTGGAAACTTGGTTGAAATCAGCTCAAATCCAGCCCCCTTGCAACCTAACCTCGCTAGGCTTCATTTCCCATAAAGGGAAAATAAATGGGAAGCAATACCCCTGGCAGGACTGTTTGGAGGGTAAGATGGAATAAGAAATGTCAGACCCCACCTAGGTGCTCCAAGCATAAGGGTTGGTTAGTGTCTTTCCCTGTTGGCTCCTTAGGATTCTTCAAAGAAAGGCATCGATTACAGCTCAAACGTCCTGTTCGTACAGAGAAGATGCCAGGCAGAGGGAAGATGCTGAGGAAGACAGTACATAGCTAAGGACACAGCAACTGCCATCTGTTGTTCCTTCTTTCCGACTCTGAGTATGGATACTCTCAGACTGCTGGTCAGTGCCAGTGGAAAGCAGAGAGAGATCACTGGGAGGGCAGAGGGTCCCATCCTTGTTCTTGGGCTTAGTAGACAGTAACTGCCCAGCTGGCATGTCCACACAAGTCCACATAAGCTGGCGTGCAGAAAACACGAGGTCAGCATCTGCATGCAGCAGGAGAGAGGTTAAAAGGCCAAAGAGGATGTGGCTTTTCGGCACCTCTGTGTACATATGACAACCTCTGTCAAAGAAGCAGGCTTTTTGATGCCTGGAACCACCTCTTACTCAGCCTCTGCCAGTAGGGTCACATTCCTGGGGGAAAGACACTCTGCTGTCCCTGAGAGCGCTGACTCTTCCCCAGGCAGCCTTCATGGTACCTTGAAATAGTGCCTGTGGCAGCCAGGCTAAATGATGAAGCTGGGCCAGAAGGCTTAGAGAGATTTGGGAACAGCCATTTAACAGCTCACAAGGGGCTGGGCTCATAGCCCTTCCTTCAGGGAGCCACATTCTTCTAAGATTAGTATTCCTTGGACTGGCTACTTAAGTCCTTAGCATCTTCCCCCTTTGGTGGGAAAGCTCTTTCCTTCTGCAGGGGTTGTCATGATGAGTCCAGGCTTCATTCCCACCTTCCTGGCTCCTCCTCCATTGGCAGATCTCACAAAAGCATGGCCTGTGGACTGAAAAGTCAGACGTAGGACTAGCTCAGAGCCGTGGCTCTCGGGCGTAGGTCACAGGAGCGGAGACAGAAAGGAAATATCTAGCTCTCAGCCCCCTTTCACTGATGGCTGAAGCAACAAACATAGCGGAACAGGGTGACAGGTGGGCACGAAAGCCAAACAATGACTATCCAAACAGGGGGCTGCCCTCCTTGGAGGACAGAGTCACATAGGCAAACAGCCACAAATGGAATGCAAACACAGCCACCCAGCAGTGAGAACCTTGAACTCTGTAGGAAGAGAGCTAGAGTCACCCTCTAGGAAGATAAAAAAAAAAAATCTCTAGTCCCTGCTGCTCAGAGGGGAAATAGTTATATTTGGAAGCCCAGACCACGATGGTCAGGCACTGGTCACCAGCACCCCAGAAGCAGCTCAGGGCAGTTTCCCCCACTATGAGATTAAGTACATTATTTGTGTGACTCAAGGCTCACCGCCAACAGGAACCCCCACCTCCCACAAACCGTGTGGACACGGAGCATGGGTGACCATCTGTCCCAGTGCTAGGGAGGTTCGATGTCTGTGGACAACTCCATAATTTCTGCAGATGTGAGGTCTTGCTTAGTCTTCTTACAGAGTGGTGTGTGGTGTCCAATCAAAGTGGGCCAGAAAAAAATCTTCAGAGGTTGCAGTAAAAAGCTGGCTCACCGAATCACTAATCGATGGCCGCTGTGTTGTTTTTGTTTGCTTGTTGTTTCCTTTTTCTCCAAAGTGACATTGTTTGAGGCATTAGTAGAAACCAGACAGAAGCCATGCCTGGATCCTCGGTCACATTGGTAACTTTCAGCAGCTTTCAACAGGTCATGGATTTCACCTCTTCTAATCTTACTCTTCAAACATCCCTGACCCAGGTTGGGCTTAGGACAACAGAAGGTGGGCATCACATGGACAATGGTCTTCTGGGGCTCCAGGAGATCAGGAGACCTCCTCAGGAAAATCTGGATCATTCCAGTTCCTCTCTAGGTTCCTCCTCTCCCTGAAGCCTCTATCTTGCTCACCCTCAAAACAGAGAAGGCTGCAAAGCCAAAGGCATGGCAACAAGGGAAGTATGGCCCCTTACAGCCTCAATCTTACCTCATTTCCCCCGATTCAGTTGCCGCTATAGCCCCTTTGCTATACTCACCTCCACGTGAGCCAGGGAGATTCCTGCCTTAGGAAGGAGAGTCCTGTGTCAGCCTCCTCAAGCTGGACCTCACAAGACAGCACCCTTCCCTCATATCCCCTCACAAGATGGAGCCCTCAGCCTGAGCACCAGCTACTGACACGGGCCTTGGGTTCATGAGTGGCCCTCTGAGTTATCAGTTCTCTACACACCACTGCATCTAGAACATTCCACAAAATGCCCTAACCAGTTACTTTTCTACACCGAGAAAGCCAGCGGATGACTTCTAAGTTCTTAATTCTTTTCTCTGGAACTTAATTAAACAGGGGGCTGCACAGCACATGTCTGAATGGCCCTTAAGAGCTGCTCCCCCTCCTTGGCTCACAGTGCCTCAGTTTCCCTGTCTTGGGCCAGTGACTAGGCAGTCTGAGAAGGCAAGAGTACCGCTGAACTTGCACTTGAGGTTTTATGCGGGAAGAAAACCTTTTCTTACTCAATTCTAGGAAATATCTCTATGTTCCAAGTATGACCATGTTGGAGGAAAGTTTGTGAAATATGCAAGATAGACAAGGGTAGTGAAAAGTGGACAGAATCCTGCCAATCCCAGCCCTGTGGCAACAACAGAGCCCAGCGTGTGCCCTGCACCTCCCACGGAAGATGAAACGCTAACAGCACCTAGACACTGTTCCCAGCACTTTGTGTTATTTTCACTTTCATTTTGTCACATCATCACCACAGAAGGCTAGGAGGAACCCGGTCCTTCCATTTCACAGATGGGTAAACTGAGATCCAAAGACAGGACACTGCCGAGGTTATAAGGGCATTACTTTAGAATCCCACCCAGGCCGTGGCATTTTCTTCCACCAGAAAAAGGAACTAGAAACAAAGACAGCAGGGACAGGAGCTGGGCTCCCTTTCTGTGACCAGAACAAGCAGTGTCTGCCTGCAGAGCAGCTGGCTGGGGAGGGAAGGGCTCGGAACAGTCCCTAGTGTCATATATGAATTCAATCTCTCAGCCCCCCACCCCCCACTCCAAGTACCCCCGCTCTTAAGGTTGACTAGGTATCTCGTTTTGTTTTAAAGTGCACCCTTTGTCCTTTTCCGTATCTTAAGTGCTAGAAGACTTTCAAACTCCGAAATCCGTTATTTACTTATACTGTAAAGTCAGGCTCTGGACCTGGAGAGAACGGTTCTCCATCTGTCCGGGAGAAAAGGGTGGAACTGAGGGACAGTAGCCAGAAGTTGCCACCCCACGAGGTGCGAGAGGAACTTCGGGGGTCTTTTTGTTTTGTTTTGTAAAAGGGAAATGGCTGTGAGCTATCCCATGAGAGAGTTTTCTTCCAAAGCTCGTGACAAATGCATGAGTACACCTTAGTCAGCGGCCAGGGACAGCATCTCTCTCTCCCGGGACACTCTCACAGTTCCACCCGCAGCGGTCCACGGAGCCACAGCCCGGGTGGGTTATCCCCGGAGCGCCCACGCCCCCTGCCCCACGCTAGTGGCTCTCACTCACCCGCTCTCACGCCTCTGGGGACCCGACCAGAACGTCCCCGCCGGGTTGTGACTCCGGGCCCGGGGGCCGTGTGTCCGGGGCCAGGCGGCGAAGGTGGCCCCGCGGCCGGGAGGAGAGCGCGGTTCGCCGGGAAGAGAAGGGGGCCCCGCGTCCTGGGGGTGGCGGGCGGTGGCAGCAGCAGCAGCAGCAGTAGCAGCAGCAGCGGCGGCGGCGGCGGTGGCCACCGCGGGGCGCGCGGCGAGGCCATGGTGGCGGCGGCCGCCCGCGCTCACATGCCGGGCGCCGGGCGCCGGGCGGAGGGCGGCGGCGAGAGGAGCGGGGTGCGAGCGCTCTCCCAGCCGCAAAAGTTGTGTGAGCCGCGGGAGGGCAGAGGCGGCCCCGGCGCCACCACTCGCCTGCCAATCAACCCGGGCGGGTCGCGGGGCGGGCGGCTCCTCCTCGGTTGACATCACCCGCCCGCGCGGGGGCCCGGGGGCGGAGAGAGGGCAGGAAGAGGGCGGGGGCGGCCTGGGTCCCCCGGGTGAGCTCACGGAACCCCCGGGTGAGCTCATGGAGTCCCTGCACAACTTTTGTCATGGGCCCACGCCCTGGAGCATCGTTTTGGATTTTAGAGAAATGGAATGGGCTGGGAGGTGGGGCCACTTTCGCAGCTCCTTACCCACACAGTAGGTCTGTGAAAAGTAGGTCCTGGCAATGTAATTGATACCAGGTGAGTATACAGCATGCGTTCAGAGAACAGAGAAGTGGAGCTTAGACCCTGCTGGGCCCCATGTGCCCACCCGCTTTGCCCTTAAAGATCTGAAGAGGCCCTAACCCACTTCTGCCCTTTTGGGTCCCCAGTGCTAGTGATAAGCTTGTGTCAGCCACACTAGGTGCCTGAGGCGGGAACCCTCATCTTCTTTAAAGTTCATAAGCCTGATTCCCTTCCCATGTTGTTACTGTCTTTGGATTACACCAGAGTTCTGTGGAGATGTCGCTGCTGGGACACTCAAACAGGCTGCAGGGAAAAGAAAACCGTGAACTGAGGCTGGGGGAAGGGCAAACACATAGCTAGGAAAAGGACAGCAATTTGCAAATTAAAAATGATGCACAGCTTAGACTGAAGTTAAAAATGAAACCTTTAGGGGAGATGTTCCAGGACTGGGTGTCAATACATTTGCTTGGTAAGTAGAGTGCTGTGTGTGTATTTGCCCCCGGAAGACAAATGATACAATGTCTAAAATTTGGGACCCAAATCTCTTCGTTTGTAAGTAAAGAAAGAAAGCTCAAAATGGGGAAACAACTTGCTTAAGACTGTAGAAGAACCACCAATTAAAGGGTTTTTCACTGAATGACCATGTGGCTTCATTCTTACCTCATAGTTTGGAGTTGTCAATAATTCAATGTCTCAACCAAAATGAAAACCACAGCTCCCTTGGGATGCTCTGGGATGTGCTGGGGTCCTTTATCTGTTTACCAAATGCACAGGAAAGTGGGCTTGTCTCTTTCCCCCTTTCCCTTCCTCCATGACCCACCTCCAGGGAAACCAGCAGATCATAATGTCCAGGGCGGCTGCAGATGGGCCTAGACCTATTTCTGGTGACTCAGTACAAGTGAGTCACTTGGCAGAAAACAAAGGATGCTCCATATAAACAAGCTTGTCTTATACGCATGAACCACAAAAAGAAACCTAAGTTTCATGAAGTGTTCAGACCTATCAATCAATCAATCAATCAATCAATCAATCAATCAATCAGTCAGTCAGTCAATCGTCAGTCAGTCCAAGCATGGACCAAGATCAACATCCCTGGGCACAGCTCCTGTTAAAAAGGCAGGACCATGCATGCAGCAGCCCAGGCCCAGCTAGGCAAGCTCCAACAGGCCAATACACTGTTCAGGAGCTCTGGTCACTGCAGCTCCCCTTCCTTCAACAGAAAGGAAGACTAGGCAAAGACCAAGTCACCCTTTCAGGCAGGCAGGAAGGTTTAAGGGGTTAAGTCTGTCCAGGCTTCTTGAGTACAGTCTGACAGCTAGCTCACTTGGGAGTCTTCCCTTTCCTGCCAAAGCCCCAGGGCATTGCACCTGCCACCTGCCTCTCCCCTAAGCACCAGGTTTCTCTCTCTAATCTCTCTACCATCTAAGTCAATGAACATTCAGGGTAACTGCCCGCTTAGCCAGAGGATAAACCTGCAAAGATTGACCACAGTGTAGAGGGTCCTAGAACATTCTCATCTCCACACTGAGCACAGAAACTTGCAAACAGCAGTCAGCCTGGTCTTAGAAACTGCTTCTTTCCCTGAATTTTACCACTATTCAGCCAACCTGTGCCATACTTCATCTATAAAACAGATTGTCCCAGAAGAATGCTAAGAAGTGTTCTGTCCCCCATGTTTTAAGGTATAGGGGCAAAGCTGTTGAAACAGGTGCCTGAGGACATATAAGTGGGGGCACAGTCGAGTCACCAAACCGACCATTCTGTGGGTTCAGCTGAAAGAAAGGTGTATTGTGAATGTGAAAGAAAGAATAACCAGAGGTATTTGGGGAGTCCAAAGCAGCATGGCTGCCTCTCAGGGATGGAGGGGTGAAGGAAGAGAACGCTGGCCTTGGGAGCAGAGGGGCAAAGTGGAAAGAAGATCAGGGAGAGAAGCAAGAGTGGGAAAATCTCACCAAGAACCGGAAGCTGCAGGGCGGGAGGAGAGCTTGGAAGAGCCTGGGAGCTAGCATGGTGGAGGGGGAGGTGAGAAGGGCCAGAAGGCTGGTGTGGGGGCTTTGATATTCATAACAGGTACCTGTTGCTAGGGACTAGAGGAGCCTGGAGGTTAGTGTGGACTCAGGTATATAACCAAAGCTTTACACCAAGGGAATTGGCCCTCCCTGGCAGGCAAAACTGAAGAATGCCACCAGCAATCCTTCTAGTCCTGCCTTTTGGGGCTTGGTGTCACTTCCCCAGGCATGTGACAACAATACAGACAAGAGTCCGATCATCTCAGATGACTTAGAAGAGTGTCTCTCTGGAGCCAGCAATATAATAAGATGGCTTCACAGATGTAGTCCAGTGTTGGGAGTCTGTTTATTGATCTAGAATGAAACATCTCAGGCCAAATTTGAGGGAACTATGGGCTAGGGCTGCAGAAGGAGGTGTGAGGGCATACCACGTGGCTGCCAGGGAAGTCAGCAGGAATCTGGTGCCTCTGTCTCTGGACACTACATGGAGTCAAAGAGTTTACAGATGTGTGCATTCACACCTTGGTTTGCAGTAACAAACAGGACTCCCCATTCGGCAGTGTAACCCCATGATGCTTCATTCATGTTCACCTAAAAGCCTTCCACACTGATGTGAGGTCTACCAGATGGCTCTTTCTCACAGTCTTTTAAGGATGTGCAATGGCTTGGCCGTTCCACAATCCATGGCTTTCAACTCTGCTTTGGGATTCAGTGTTCCCATGAGCCAGAGGTGAAAAGCACATCGAGGTAAGCAGGCAAAACTTTGAGGAGCCAGGCCTGGGAGGGGCATGCCTCACTTCCTCTTACAGTCCACGACAATGGGCTTCACCCAGCTGGGAAGGAAGCTGGGAAATCTAGCCTAGACACAGAGGCAAAGAGGAGAGGAGAGGTCTGGGTAGATTGCTAACAGTGTCTACCACATGGAAGCAGGGTACATGGAAGGGAAGGCAGCAGAAAAGTTTCCTTCTTTGTACAAAAAGGGGAGTGAATCAGGTATCTCGGTAGCTTAGCTACTTGAACATTCAATAGTTGTGAAAGATGCCCCAAAATGGATAAGCAGGACAGGCTCCAGAGCAGCATGCCCTCTGCCCATTGGTCAGTAGAGAGGACCTTGGGTCTCCAAGTTCTGTCCCTAAGCTGTTCCCATTTCTCAACCAAGTCAATTCAGTGTCCCCAATTATCCACTAGGGCTGGTCTGAGGATATGATGGGGTCACCACAAGCTCTTCTGAACACCATCATGCTCCCTACACAACGCTCTTACCAGCAGGGCCTCTCAAGTGCGCCCACTCTGCTCCTGAGCATAGTGGCAGTATGGGACAGCATTGCCATGGCTGGGACCCAGTGATGACTGCATGACAGACCATTCCCAGAATGCCAAGATTCTGGTGACTTGGGGTTCCAGAGGTTGGCAAGCTGGTCAACAGACACCCAAATTGAGCTTAGCCTGGAGGTGGGAGCTAACTTTGGGCAACACTGGAAGGCTGGCCAGTTTCTCATGCTAAGCCATCTTGGGTCTTGTTTATTTGTCCTCTCATCTGCTTGTCTCTCCTCCCACTCGATTTATGAGCTGCTTTCTCGGAACTTCTGCACTTTACTCATCTTTTATCAATAGAACCCAACACAATGTCTTCTTTCATTTAGTCATTCAGTAAGTATTTCTGCTGGGACTACCCTGTGCCTGGCTCTGTGCTGGGGGTGGGACAAGTCTCTGGATGCAGAACTTAAGGGTTTGAAGGAGACAGCCATCAAAAGAGCATCATTATAAACCTGGGTCTATGGGAGGGCCCCAAAGGAGAGCACTTGCCATCTCCCTGTAAAATGAGGTTGAGCTTTGATCTAGCAGATCTAGGTTAGCTAGGTCCAAAGAGAGTTGGAAGACTATGTATGAGCCTGAAGGCAGGAAGACTTGAAATAAGGTAAGTATAAAGAAAAAAAAGAAAATCAGGAGCTTGAGAGACTTCCAGAGGACCTGGGTTCAGTTCCCATCATCCACATGGCAGCTCACAACTGTCTATAACTCCAGTTCCAGAAGATCTGACACCGTCTTCTGGCCTCACAGGCACTTCATGGATGTGATGCAGAGACATAAATGCAGGTGAAATGTACAATCACCTAAAATAAGAATTTAAATAAATAAAAAAGAGTGAGAGAAGAAATCCAGGATGGCTGGAGTCAAGAAAATGAAGAAGAGCAGGGATGTGATCCGGCCCAAAGACTGAGACTACTTATACCAGGGATGCCCAGCAGCACATAAAAGAACCTGCTTTAAGAGATTAGGAAGTCACTATTAGATTTTAGCTCAGAGACATGGGGTACAGCATGGTGGATGGGGAAGGGTGAGGGTGACATGATGTACAATTGGACATCACCATTCAGTGATGAGAGGGATGATCCAGAAATGAGAGCTGGTATGTAGACTTTGGAAGTTCAAGTGAGGAAATGACAGTTCTCAGACAAGAGTGGCAGCAGTGTCCCAAGGTTGCTATGCATTTGAGAGGAGACAGGAAAGGACCCGTGGAGAGGTTGTAAGAGAGCAGGGGTAGGAGTAGGGTTTTGTTGAATGGGTGGTGGTAGCATCATCGGAGTCAAGGGGAAAAGGGTGTGGTCAACAGTGTATGCCCCCAAAGAATTCATGGCTTTTGTAACATCTGTGACCAGGGATCATAACAAGAATAGTGATCGAAATGGAAGCCACACGGTAGGCATGCAGAAGAGTGAGGGGTGACACCCAGCTGGCTGAGAGAATGTCTCAAGAGGATTAGATTCAGTGGACAGAGCGAGTTAGGCCTGCAACTACGGGGGTGAGGAGTGAGGGAGCTGTGCTGTTTTTGGCGCATAATTTGGGCAGGGAACGAATCTACTTGGAAGGGAGAAGGATAACGGTGCAGGAGAAGAGGTAGTGATGGCAAGGCAGAGGGCACAGGAGAGGATGTAGGAGGGGATGCAGGCTGCAGCTGATGCAAGAACTGGAAGGGAGGATGGAACAGGAGAGCAGTGTCCAGCCAAGGGTCTGAATCTCTGAGTAAGGCAGGAGATGAGGCTATCTGTGAGGCGAAAGAACTCAAGTGGTTCTGGAGGGGTGTGAGGCTGTGAAGACACACAGCAGGTTTCCTACCAAGGTACCACCAGTGTGGGGGCTCTTAGGACAGCAATCTGTCCTCTAACAGAATTCTAGCTGACGGGCATAAGGCAGGAGCCATTCTCTCCTCTTCCTAGCAATCCTTGGTTTGTAGTCTGTGCCTCTGGCATGACATGGGCAACTTCCCTCTCTATGCATTGTGGCCTTCTTCTGAGGACCTAGGCAGTGGGTCTTTTTTTAACTTGATTACATCAACAAAAACTATTTTCAAGTAAGATCACATTCACATAGTCTAGGAGTTAGAACACAAGGGATACTATTCTGTCCAATCTAAAAATAGTTGAAATGACATGACTTAGGCTTGTCAGGGATCAAACTGAAGTGGTGGGGTCATGGAAGAGTGTCCTGCTGCTCAGTGGTTACCCAACTTGTTCCCCAGCTGGTCAGCAGCTGTTCTTGAGGCAGCTCAACCCTACCCACCACAAAGAGCCTTCCTTGCCTCCCACTAGGGACAAAGACTTCTGGCCTCTCTTGTCTTCCTCCCTTCCCATCCCAGGCTGGGTCTCTGCATGCCTTTTGACACCTTCCTCTGCCCAAAGATCTACTGTTCAAAAGGCCCACTGCAGGCCAGCTGCAGAGATGACCCCACCTCCCAGGAACTGAATGAGAAGAGGCAGAACCCCAGCCTCTCATGGAACACATGCTGTTTCTATGCTGTTTTGCTCAGAGTTCCAGGAAGCAGAGGACCTTGGGGATTCTGACCAAAGAACTAAAGGAATAAACCCCCTTCTGTATTTTTAATCCCCACAAGGAGAAGCCTTATTGTCCCCTTTCTGGAATGTCAGGAATGGACTGCTTTTGTCCAGACAGAGTTAAGCTATGGCTAGAGAACCTTTCCCTGCTGTTTCTCTGCAGATCAGTGCTAGGCTTAGAGCTTTCGCCCTTCAGGGCCAAGGTGAGAATGTAAACACCCAGTCCCTCTGGAAACTGGCTGGGACCTTCTCCAGGGAGGAAGGGTTGCTCATGGTTTGGCCATGGTCCCAAGCCTTATGTACAGCAATGCTGAGTACCAACTTGCAGAGCTTGGGGTGGATCCTCAAGTGACCTTCCGTTTCTCCTCTACCCATTGGAGAAGGCCATTCCACTCCAAACAACATTCCTCCGATAAAATCAGTTACACACTGTAAACGTCAAGGAGCCTGGAACAATCTCCTCTGGTGCAATAGGATTCTGATAAACCTTCTCTATTTTGCAAAACCTTGCAGCATGAAACATCCTCCCTGGAAGAGCAGGGAAATTCCTGGGATGCCTGGATACTGGGCAAAGTGGCCAGGGCCCCAGGGAAGGAGCAGAAAGCCCAGAGTCCCATTGTGGGCAGAGAGATTAGAGTGTTCAGACATCAACAATAGTTGTGTGCTTCTCAAGAGACAGATCAGGGACCAGTCTCCAAAGCTGCAAAAACAAAAAAAAACAAAAAAAAAAAAAAAAAACAAAACAAAAACAAAAAAACAAAACTGCATTTACAACACTTTCTCCACTCACTTGGTCCAGGCTCACATTAGTGCTACACACTCACCTTCCTGCAGCCCAGGTCTGCCACACTCCTGGCCTCTCTTCTCCACCCCTCTCAACATGAGCCTGGAAGTTTCCATCTTCCCAAAGTCCTGCTGGACCCTAGCCAAGTCTTGCTGTGTCTGTTCATAGGTGTTTTGTCTGCAGGTCAGTCTCTGGGTGTCTCAGCTGGACCATCCTCTTTGCTACCTCCTCCTCAGCTTCTTTCCTCTGTTTATGCCTTCTTTCCAACCAATTCCCCCATATTTCACCCCTTCCCTTTCTAATTCTTCTCCTTAACTGCTGGTTGACACAGAACCAAATGCATCTCTCCTGGGTCTGAGGAATAGGCTTCCACGGGCTCTGATGTGTGGCCTGATGACAGGGAGTCATTTGAGAAGGCTCCAAGAATAAGCCACATGTACAGGAGTGTTCTGGGGAAGAACTCCAAGAACCTCGAGAGATGGGGGTACTAGGCAAAGCCTGAAAATTGGATATCAGACCAATGTCTGGACAGCAGACTTGGGTGGGGGGCTGGCTTCTTTACAAAATTCTACTGCATAGGATTCTTCTAGTAAACCAGACTCCCCAGCCACAGGGCTTGGACATCAGCATTCCTTACATGCTCCCCCAACAATTTTAGCTGAAACACAGCTGAAACCACTCCTACCCAATGTGTAAAGAAGCAGAGACTGTGCGCAACTTCCAGCAAGGAAGAGTCACAACAGTGTGGTCATTTGAGAAGCTGTTGTCTTGCATCTACCCTGTGTCAGTAGACACTATGCTAGGCTCCAGCTATTGAAAGATAAGCAAGATATATATGGCTGGAGAGATGGCTCAGTGGTTAAGAGCACTCGCTGTTCTTGCATAATTGTTGTATTTGATTCCCAGCATCCATGGGGCTGCTTACAACTATCTATAACTCCAGTGACAGGGGTTTGATGTTCTCCCTCTTACGGCCTCTATGGGCACTGCACACACAGACACACATACAGGCAAAACATCCATACACATAAAATAAGATAAAATAAAATAAAAAGAGATAGTCCTTAGCCTTGAGAAGCTACCAGAGTCAGTCTGTTTACTGTGAGTTATTTTACATAAATACCAAGTGCTCTAATTCTGAGATGTAGCTTTGGGCATTAGACTGCTGTTTCCCAATGGTTTCCTAAGCAAAGCAAGCAGAGAATTCTTTTTTTTTTCCCTTTAATTTTGAGACAGGGTCTTGCTATGAAACCCTTGTTGGCTTGGTACTTCCCATGAGACCAGGTTAGCCTTAAACTCATAGCAATCCCCCTGCTTCAGCCTCCTGGCATCTGGGATTATAGTCATGAGCTATTGCATCCAGCTAGAATAAATGGACTAACATAGAGGTGCTGCACCCTACCGGGGTGATAGACACAGTGTTGGGAGAAGAGAGGGAGTGAGTGAGAGGTCATGCCCAGCTGGCTGAGAGAATGTCTCAAGAAGGTTGGGTCTGGTGGACAGAGTGAATTGAGCCAGTAACTATGGGGGTGAGAAGTGAGGGAGCTGTGCTGTTTTTAGTGCAGAATTTTACAGGGAAAGGATCTACTTGGGAGGAAGGAGAACAAAAGTCTAGGAAAAAAATGACAAGGGCAACAGCAAGGGCTTGGACTCCATTAAGATTAGAAAACAGAGACAAGGTGGGTGGGAGGGCTGGGAACCAGTAGCTAGTCCCTATGGTGTCTATTCCCAGGTTTTGGTGGCACCACCCAAGTACAGCCTTTTCCAGTGCAAGCTGGCTATCTGAGGGTTGCACTCAATTCTTGCCTCTTTATCTTAGAACACTCTGTTTCCAGGACCCACATGAGGTGGTCATTGAGTATCGGGGGTGAATAAAGAAACATTATGGCATGTGTAGACTGACTGAATCCATGATGGGTTGCTAGGTTGACAGGCACATCAAAAATAATTAAAATTGGGCTGGGAATATGGCTCAGTGGCTTTGCTGCCAAGCATGAAGAGTGGACTTGGGGCATCAGAACACAGGGACATGCTGGCTTGGCATGGCAGCTTGCCTATATTCCAGCTTCTGAGCAAAGTGGCACCAGCCACATTAGTGAGCTCTGGGTTTGACTAAGAGACTCTGCCTAATAAGTAAGGTAGAAAACCAGGAGGGTTCCCTACATCATCTTCAGGCCTCTACATGTGCACATACACACATGAATATGCAATCACAAATGCCCACATACCTGCTGTATAACAGTTTCTTTAGAGATTGAAACATTCCATCTTGCAAGGAAGCTCCTTAAGCATGAAGGTAAACAATTAAAAACAGCTTCAAGAAGTCTCTGAAACTGACTAGATTCACCAGGCCTCTCCCTGACAGAGTAAGCAATAAAAATTGCTTGAGAGTCCCTCTGGGATAAGCCAATAAGCCAAGCTGCAAAGAACACTCAGACCAGACCAGACCAGACCAGACCAGACCAGGAAGCAGAAACCAGCTGAGCTTCCTGGAAGAGGTTTAAACCAACTGAGTCACTTGGAAAGGACACTCTCCCACCTGTGGAGCTGCCTGCAGGCTGTGCAGTGGGCTCCATGTTCCCAGCTTTGTGAGCTGTCACCCATGCTGGGGTGGGCTTTGGTGATGCAGCTGTCTTTGAGTCATTTCTGCTCCTGTAAGTGACCCCTCACTCATATGTATGTAAGTAATCCCAAGAAACTCATTGGTTCACCAAATTGGTCTTTGATGGTATCTGTACTGTGGTGAGATCCTTGTCTGGGGTGAGTAGATGTGTGTGTTATGTCTCCCCAGGAAAAGTTTTATAATACAACACTACCACATACACATAACAAGAAAAAAAAAAAAAACCAGAATACTTAAAATTATACATTGTGGTAATTTTCAACAAGGCAAAAGAAAGCCAATATATACATGAATAAACAACAGCATAAAACTAAAGTTACAAAGTCAATTACATACTCGATTTATGGAAATTCTTCTGTCTAAATGAAAGGCGTTCCTTCAAAATCAGTACCTTGGGAGGCTGTGTAGTCATTCCAGCAACACTGTCAAGCCTCAAAATGTGCTGAGTCTGCTTCATTTTTTCCCCATACTTGAAGACAATTTAGCTTGGCGAATCCCTTTATGCCCAGATTTGATTCCAAATAATTTCTGGCTCTCTCAGAAACAAAATAAAAACTTGCCATCAATTAGAATGTTCACAGGCTTCGTTTTAGTTTTGAGATGAAATTGTGTTACCCCAGGCTGGTCCTGAGTGCCTAGGCTCAAGTGAGTGACTAAGACTATCAGCACAGACCATTACACTGGGTTTTAAGGGCTATTGAGAATCTTGAGAATGGAGCTCCAAGCATGCCATGAAGACACCTGTGTCACTGGATAAGTGAGTGAAGGCACAAACCCACTTAGGGCAGATGGGGAGATTCATATCAGGAAAGACTGTGGTCTATCTGTTTTTGTCCTGAAGCTCAGTGTCAACATAAGCCTGATGTCCTCCATGTCCTCAGCACCCAGCAGGCCTGTATTTCCTAGCCCTCTTTCAATCAGATGTGATGTGTCTAGCCTGAGCAATGAATACAGGAGGAGGTAATACAGGCACTTCCAGTCCTGATCCCCTCACCTCCAACACCTGCTGGTGCCCCTGTCTTCTCGTACCTGTCAGCTGGGGGCAGAGATGTTGAAGAAGCCTACTTCTCTAGGCCAGTGCAGAGCCCTGCTCTCTCTCTCTGACTTGTATCAGACAGTAACATGGGCTGGAATGCATTTACAGTGTCAAGTCACTGAGGATCATGGAGCTTTATTATAGCAGAAAATGGGCCCTGACTGATACAGAACCACAGAGTTGCCCATGTCAGAAGAGTTCAATTACAAATTGATGCTGCCATCTGAGGCACCAGCCCTCGAGACATTCAGTTTGGGGTCTATATTTGAAACCAGTGCTGTTTGCTCCGTTCAGTTTCTTAATACACATGCCCTCTGTCTGAGGAATGACTGCTAATCCTTTGAAACATCACTTGCATATGTACACACACAGTTGTTGCTGTTATTGTATTAGCAAATAAAAGAGGAAGAAAGCGACTTGGAGATGGCTCTGTGGCTCAGCAGGTAAAGGTGCTTGCAGCCAAGTCTGATGATCAGAGTTTAATTCCTGGGACCCACTACACAAATTGTCCTCTGGCCTTGACACAGGCTGATACATATGCCATCACATCTGTATATTCCCTTCAACTAAAAATAAAATTAAAACTTTAAACATTTAATTGTGTGTGTGTGTGTACATGTAGGCAGGTACCCAAAAACTGGGTTACAGAGTGCCATGTGGGACCTGGGAACCAAACTCTGGTCCTCTGCAAGTTGCAGACATGCCCCAAAATAAAGTATCTTAAAGGAGAAAGAAATTCAGGCTGCCTGTTATTTTAGGCCCCATTTAGGGAACCATTCTCCCTCTCTTAAAAGGAGGCCATGTCCCTGCCACTCAATGAATGTGGGAGTATTCACTGTCATCCACTCAGTTCAGCCCATTAGATCAGGACATAGAGAAAGGGCACCTCTCGATGGCTTCAATGTTATGAGATAGGCTATTTATCCAGGAGCACAGCCAGCTGGGGGACCCCTGACTGGGGGTGGTCTTCCTTGCTATCTGCTCTTTTTCCTGGATATGACCCTCCTATGGATACCTCAGCAAGAGTTAGGGGCCTTTGTTGTAGAATATTAGCTTAAGATGTGCTACATTCATTTATGCTGTGGAATATTTAATGGTGCAAAGATTGTTGCATTCTTTTATGTTGTATTTGTTTAACTCTGTAGAACTGTGTTACTTTGCCTGCCTAAACCACCTGATTGGTCTAATAAAGAGCCAAACAGCTAATAGCTAGGCAGGGGAGGGATAAGTGGGGCTCTCAGGCAGAGTGAATAAGTGGGGGAGGAATCTTATTCACCCAGCCACACAGCCAGATGTGGAGTAAGAAGGAAGGCAAGATATATAGAACAGAGGAAGATAAAAGCCCAGAGGCAAAAGATAAAGAGGATAATTTAAGTTAAGAAAAGCTGGTTAGAGAACAGGAAGATCGAGTCAGGGAAAGAATAGAAGAGAGCAAGAAAAGAGATACCATAATGGGGGGGGGGCATTATAGGTTTTAAGAGAAACCTGGCACTAGGGAAATGTCCAGAGATCTACAAGGATGACCCCAACTAATAATCTAATCAATAGTGGAAAGGCTACCTTAGATGCCTTTCCCTGATAATGAGATTGATAACTACCTTATATGCCATCCTTCATCCAGTAGCTGATGGAAGCAGAAGCAGACATCCACAGCTAAACATTGAGTCGAACTCCTGGAATCTAGTTACAGAGAGGGAGCAGTGATGAGCAAAGGTGTCAAGACTAGGCTACAGAAAGCCACAGAAACAGCTGACCTGAACAAGGGGGAGCTCATGGACTCCAGTCTGATAGCTGGGAAACCAACAAAGGACTGACCCAGATTCCCTGAATGTGGTGTTAATTGGGAGGACTGTGCAGTCTATGGGGCCTCTGGTAATGGATCAGTATTTATCCCTAGTATAAGAATGGATTTTGGGAGCCCATTCCACATAGAGGGATACTTTTTCAGCCTAGACACATGGTGGAGGGCATAGGCCATGCTCCAAATGATATGGCAAACTTTGAAGACTCCCCATGGAAGGCCTCGCCCTCCCTGGGGAGCAGAAAGGGGATAAGATGGGGGTTTGTGAGGGGAAACAGGGGAGGACGGGAAGATGTGGGAACTGGTATTAACAAGCCAAGCTAAGGCCAGGGCATCTATAAGTAAGAATTAGTCTCTGTGTATTTATTTGGGAGCTAAGTAGTGAGCTCCCCCAAAAGCCAATAGGCCTTCCATGCCTTAGCTGAGAACTGGCAGCTATTTCTGCTGATCAATTGTCCTGAAGGAGCCCGAGCATGTTTTAAGATGAGGGTGTGCTGGCAGCTTTAGTGAGATGTCTTTGGTTCCCCTGCCTCTGGAGGAGTGAGGACAACACGGAGAAACTCCAGGACAGGCCACCACTACACCAAGCCTCTCCTCTCAGTCACCTATATGAACTCCAAGGAGACAAGGCTAGAAGGGGTTAAAGCGGGCCAGGAGATGGGTGTTTGCTCTGGAATCCACCTTGGTTCAGAAGAATAAGAGAGAAAAATTCTCAAGGCTGTAGGCAGATCAGAGAGAAGGCTGAGAGAGGTATGTAGGGGACAGGAGGGGACCAGAAGAACTTGACAGGCCAGAGACAGAGTAAGGGCAGAGCTTTGTGGTTCTCCCAGCTCTGGCCTGGACATGCCCCAGATCTGCTGTTGGCTGGAGAAGGTGTCCTGCTAGGTCTGTGGCTCATGAAATGCCACATGGTCTCCTGAAGCAGCAGGCTCTGAAATTGGCTCTGAAATTCCAGGCTAGTTAGTGCCAAGAAGTATTGCAGATTGTATGAGGTTTTTATTCTTCCTGTGCTGCCCACAGTAACTGACATAATTAGTGGAGGTGGCTCTTAACACTACTACCCACTCCCCCATCTTTGTCTCCTCAAAAAAAAAATTTTTTTTAAAGTCTCATTTTATTTAGTACTCAGAACTCCATGCACTAGCTGGTAGGAATTTCCATAATTCCATTCCCATTTCACAGAGATAAGTGACAAAAAGCATATACAAGGTTACAAAGCTAGTAATTGTACTAAAGCCAGGACATCACCTAGAAACTCACCTAGAAGAAAGTGGTAGACCAGTAAGTCCATCTAAAAGAAAGAGATAGACCGGTTGGTAGACTGAAGTTAGTCTTTGTCTCTAACTGGCACTTCATTTACTCCTATGCACCTTGTTCCTTGGTTCAAAAGCCTTTTTGTATCTTCTTTTCTGTTTTAAGGTTTATACATTCTTTTTCTAAATTTTTATTTAAATTAACAACAATCTTACTTTACATACCAATCCCAGTTCCCTCTCCCTCCTCCCATTCCCCCACACATTTTATTATTATTTAAAATTTAAACTTTGTGTGTGTGGTATATAAGTACATGGTTGATACACATATGTGTGTGCATACTTCTATGCATGTGTAGGACTTCACCTGGCTTTTATGTGGGTGTGTGGGATTTGAACTCTGGTCCTCATTCTTGCACAACCAGCCCTCTTACACACTAAGCCATCTTCTCAGCCTTTCTTCCTATATCTTCTAACAAACATGGTTTCAAATTCACTTCAGAATCTGGGTTCCTAGCTCCCTTGTCTCCCCAGCTATCCTGAGGTTCTCTTGAAGTAATGGGCATGGCCTTACTCTCCTCTGCAACTGAACCTGTCAGATATGGTAGGTAAAGGATATCCTCAAAGATGGCTGCACCCTCATCCCAAGAACCTGTGGATACGTGACTGACACAGCAAAGGGACCTGGATGGGGAGATTGTGCTGGGTTACTAGCTGATCCAGAATAATCACAAGGGTCCCTAAAAGCAGAAGAAGGAGGCAGGAGGGTCAGAAAAAGAGCTGTGATAGAGGGTGTGCTTGCTGGTGGCTGGGTTAAGGTGAAAGGCACAAGAGCAAGGAATAAAGGCAGCTCCTAGAAGCTGGACGAACCAAGCAACTCAGTTTCTCTAGAGCCTCTAGAGCAGTGGTTCTCGCCTTCCTAATACTGGGACCCTTTAATACAGTTCCTCGTGTTGTTGTGACCCCCCTACCATAAAACTGTTTTCGTTGCTACTTTATAATTGTAATTTTCCTACTATTATGAATCATGATGTAAATATTTTTGGAGGTTGAAGTTTGCCAAAGGGATCAAGACTCTCAGGTTGAGAACCCCAGCACTAGAGACTATGGCTCTGTTTGTGCCATCATTTTATTTCAAGACTCTTCTGACCTCTTTAACTGTAAGAGAGCCTTGATTCAAACTGCTGATGTCAGCTGCATTTATCAGCTTCAGTTGCCAGCAGGAGCTTTGCACGCCCTCAGAGAATTAATACAGAAACTGGGCTGGAGAGGAGGCTCAGTGGCTAAGAGAGCTACTCCGCTCTTGCAGAGGACCTCAGTTCAAGTTCCAACACCAAAATCGGGCAACTCACAGCTGCCTCTAACCCCATTTGATACTTTGACATCTCTCTGACCTCCTTGCATACATGCACAGGCACACATATACAAATATTTAATACATAGACTGGCACCTTGTGTCCCATCTTTAAATACTTTGGGTCAGAAACCTGAAGGGAATGATTGAATCCTGAGCCTCAGATTCCACCACAATTTAAATTGTTTATGTTTGGTGCATCTAATTATGTAAATCAGAGGGCAGATATCATCACCTTTGGAGACACCTGAGAAAGTCACCCCTGTTCTGGTTTCCAGCCTTGAATTCTACAATGATCCAGGGGACCTGGGATGGGACTGGAAGGATGGCTGAGAGGTTAAGATCACTGGCAGCTCTTCCAGAGGACCTGGGTTCAATTCCCAACACCCATATGGTAGCTCTCTGTAATCCTAGTCCTCTTCTGGCCTCCATAGACACCAAGCCTGAATGTGGTGTACAGACATACATGTAAGTAAAACATTCATATACATAAAATAATTTTAAAACATTTAAAAAACAAAAGAATGCTCTGGGATTGGGCTGTACACACACCAAGGCCAAGGGTGGGTGGGGGCTGAGGAGAGGAGTTCTTTGAATGACCTGTGATTGTATCTTTATCTGAGAGAGTTCTACAGTTGCCTGGGTCAGGTGAGGCGAGGGGGATGCCAAGCTCTGTATATGAAGCTCTGGGTAGAGTTTCTCTAGTCTTAGATGTTGGAAGGATTGACTGTCAGATGGGTTGATGGAGGAGTTAGCGGGTAAGAAGGCAGGTGAATTACTAGGTGAGTCAATCAGTGAATGGCTTAAGGGAGGGACTCATTCCTGGTCCCAGAAAGTCAGACGTAATCATCTTCATTCAGACATTGTCTCCTACTCCTGTGGGCCCGTTGGTGAACTTTTGATTGAGGCATCTGCATGTGGTGTCATATATACTAATGGGGCTGATAATTAAGAATATCCTTTTGTCCTCTTGTGGTGGTGCACGTCTTTATTTCTAGCACTGGGGAGACAGAGTCAGGCAGATCTCTGTAAGTTCAAGGCCAGCTTGGTCTACAGAGTTAGTTCCAGGACAGTCAGAACTACACAGAGAAATCCTGTCTGGAAAAAAAAAGAAAGAAAGAAAGGAAGGAAGGAAGGGAGGGAGGGAGGGAGGGAGGGAGGGAGGAAGGGAGGGAGGGAGGGGGGGGGAAGTACACAATAGCTAATCTTTGTCATTAGCCATATCTGGAATCAACTAAGCCCCAAGGAAGCAGTTGAGCACATTTTTTTCTTTTTTTTTAAAGACTGGATCTTTTGAGGTAAGAAGATCCACCCTAAATCTACACCTTCTGTTGACAGCCAACATAAATGACATGAAAGGAAGCTTTTGCTTTTTGCCTGCTTACTCTAATTTTCATTGGCAAGTTCATCTACCCTGCTGCCATGCTGCCAAGGCATTCCTTCAGTGGTATTAGAACTTACTTCTGTGGGACTCCCATGTAGACAGAAGACCTGCTGAGACATCCAGACTCACAGATGGAGCAACTACCAGATCTGCACCTTTCCATCCGGAGACAGCCAATGTTGGACCGGCTGGACCACAGCCTGTGAGGTACTGAATCAATCTCTCTCTCTCTCTCTCTCTCTCTCTCTCTCTCTCTCTCCCTCCCTCCCTCCTCCTCTCTCTCTCTCTCTCTCTCTCTCTCTCTCTCTCTCTCTCTCTCTCTCTCTCTCTCTCTCTCTCTCCACACACACACTAGAGACCCCTGACTAATGTGTACATAAGCCTTGTCTGAATGAGTCACTGACAGGCATATTTAGTCACCGTAGTGACCTACAATATATGGGTTCTATATGACACTTGTTAATGTGCCCTCCGGTGCCACCTGCACCACCTGTCTCTGGTCGGGTTACTGGTTCCATCTCAGCTGGATGGACCCGTTCCAGGTGGACTCCAGTCAGGCTCTCTCCATGCAGTACTGTTAGGCATTCACACACGTGCACATTACAAGTGCAGGTGGCTGGCTAATGTCTCCTAGGCTCCTCCTTTAATTTGGGGAAATAAGAACCAGGAGTTAAATTCTGACTCCTCCATCTGGAAAAACTGGTCTTGAGTCAGGTTTTCTGCACTCACAGGTTTCAATGGAGACATCATGCCCTCTTACGTGGCTGGGAATCCATCCTCGTTGCCTTGAACCTCTCTCTTCTGCTTCTCACTCCTGACTTGGAGGTAGCTTGTAAACATTTACTTTCCAAGGAACCTAGGCTGAACTATGATCACAGCTATGTGATCTAGCTGGGGTTAAATACAAGAACTTTGGATCCTGTTAGGGGTTTGGCACTTACCACCTGTCCCCTGCCCCCAAACACTGGGCTATTCATTTTTGTGTCCCCAACACAGAGTGTACAGTTTCTGATTTCCACAGTGACCCAGTCCTCTTATTCTTCTCTGTAAGATGAATCCCATTGGAGGATGCTCTTCTTGTTGGAGGATGCCCTTCCTGAGTCTTCTGTATATTAGTTTTGGCCTTTATCATCTTATTCAAGCTCTGTGGGTATTCCAGCTCACTGGTGTGCAGAATTCAAAAAGCAAAAGCAGATGCAGACAACATCTTCTGTGCTGGGCAGAAAATGGTCCCAAAGATGCCTATGTCCTGTTCCTCAGGTCCTACCAATACCTCCTCACTTTAAAATAAATGCATTTGCAAATGTGATTAAATTAAGGCTTCTGAGCTGGGCTCAGCCTGGTTATCTTGGGCCTCAGTATAATCACATGCTTCCTTAGATGATAAAAATGAAGATGGACTTCACATGTCCCCAGAAGGCAATGCATGGTAGCTGTGACCTGTGGTGTTGGCTTTGAATTGCAGTGATATGGTCACAAATCCAGGAATGCTGGCAGCCAACAAAGCTAGAGAAGGCACAAAACAAATTCCACCAGAGTTTGTGGGGGAGTTCAGTTTTGTTTCTTGGCCTTGGTTTTTGACTCAGTAAGACTGATTTGAGATTTCTGTATTCCATGAAAAAAAAAAAAAAGTACTTCTACTGTTTTAAAGGCATCTATCTGGTCTGTGTGAATAATTACCGGGGCCACAGAAAACTTCATGAATATAGGTTCTTATTTAAAAAGACCTTCAGATATGGTAGCTGAGGCCAGAGAACTACAAGTTCAAGGCTAGCCTGGGCTACAGAGTGGGTTCCAGGCCAGCCAGAACCACATCAAGACCCTGTCATCAAAACAAAAACAAAACAGGTCCCCAGGGATCACTGCCCTTGGCTTTACATGAATAGTTGACTTCATTTCACCATCCTCCTGCCTCAGCCTCCTAAGTGATGTTATTAAACCATGCCCAGCTCGATCTGTCCTTTTTGTACTTTGTTTCATGTGGATTGATGTTTGCCTGCATGTATGGCTGCATACTACATTCTCTGGTGCGACCAGAGGCTAGGAGAGGGTCTCTGATCCCCTAAAATTGCAGTTACAGACAGTTGTAGGCCACCACGTAGGTCTGGGGAATTGATCCCTAGTCTCCTGGAAGAGTAAGAAGTGTTTTTAACCACTGAACCATCCCTCCAGCCTGTGTCCTTTAAAAATGTCTTAAAATTTTATGTGAGTATATGTGCCTAAATGAGGTTCTGTGTGTTGCACGCATGCTCATGTATGATGTAAATCAGAGCATATCTGTAGAGGTCAGAGGACAACTTATGAGAGTTAGTTTTCTCCTTCTACCATGTGGATTCTGGGAATAGAACTCTGGTGGTCAGGCTTGGAAGCAAGTGTCCTTCCTGGGCCTTTTTGTGGTGTTTCTATTCCCATGTTTTTTTCAACCTAAAGTCCACATTCTTTAAAAATACCAGAAGATGATTACACATTTGTTCTTTAAGCACAGGTAGGTATTGTTCCCAGACACCAAGAATGAGGTCTTGTTTTGCAGAAGAGAAGGTTCTAAGCTGAGTCCTCAGGCCCTTCTCAGCTCTTACCTACTCTAAGCTTTTCTAACTAACATACAAGTGTTCAATAAAGTGAGTTCACAGTGTATCCAGCACAGAACCCTGGGTGGAGCTTGTTAAAGATGTGGAGCCCATGCCTCAGGCAAGGTTAGCATAGCATCTCAAGAAAACGTGCAGAAAAGTCGAAAGAGACCCAGCAGCTCACCCCTCCATGCTCAGTGGTGAAACTGGAGCCTGGGCCAGGGGATGAACTTACCAGGAAGCCTGGTCCCCAGTGCTAGATGCTCATGATGAGTGTCAGGCCCAGCTCACAAAGGAATCAAGAGTCCTGTCACCTCTTGCTATTCATGTCACAAAACAGAAGCAATGGTGTCAGAGAATCAAGGACTACACATATTTTTGATAACACTAGTCATCACGGTTAGGCAATTCATAATAATTTATTTCCTTCTCTTCTCCCCACCCATGTTGATAAAGTGTCTTGTTGTACAGCCTAGATTGTCTTCAAACTTTTGATCCTCCAGTCTCATCTCTTGAGTCCTGGGATTCCAGGTGACAACCATGCCTGGCCAGTTATTTGACTCGTTAACTAAAAAGCACTTCTCCAAACAGTAACAGCTTATGCATGCACATCCCCACTGACCCTGCACTCTCCTACTGAGAACTTATCTGCAGGGATGCTCCACGGCTGTGTATACAAACATAATGACTCATTGCAGAAGTTTATCAAAATGCTGTTACCATGAGACTGATAAAATAAATTGTGGCACACTCAGACATTAAAGACATAATGAGGAGACTGTAAGCACCATCACGGAAATGCTTCCAAGGCAGATCAAGGGAGAAGGCAAGATGCTGTGGAATGTGTGCATACAGAGCTGCATTTGTGGACAAGAAGGTGTAAGGACCCCTTTCCTATTTGTAAAGAGATGGTTGGTGTATGTGTGACAAGTGGTTACCTCTGTGGTGAGGACCCAGGAGGAGAAGGAGACTTTTACCCTGCATATAATTACATTCAGTGACTTGGAACCACGTGAGTGAAGTATATAAAGTGTTTATTGTGGTCCTTACAATAAGAAATCTGGTTTTGGTTCTCTACATATGATCGTCTTAGTGTCACCTGATCACCCTGGTGGCCTGTGGGATGTTCAGATTGGGTACATGTAGAAGCCATGGCCACACCTAGTGTCTGGTTAGACATGCCACTTCAGACCAGAATATGATTTCTGGCGTCCAAGGCTGTGGTGGGAAGACCAGTGTTGGGATTTCTCATTGGTAGAAGCAGTTTTCAAAGGTTCTGAGGTTTGGGTCCCCCAACTCCAAGGCAGCTTCTAGAAAGGAGAAGTCCAGCAAGGTTCTAGAAGGGAGGCATCAGCTGTTCCCGACTTACGAGGGAGGAATGGTGATAGCGATCTCGGGTGGCAAAGTCTGTGTTCTCCTGGGTAAGCTGAGTCATTGCCATGTCAACCTTGGCCGGGGATGGTGCCAAGACGATCTGTTCCTGGTTGGACCTCAGGCTTCTTCAGTGAGAGACATGGGAAAGGGAGAAGGGAACAAGGAATGGAGATGAACAGTGGGAGCCAGTCTTCCCTGGATAGAGACACTGTGCAAATGCCAGCGGTCCTAACTGTAGCCTGTATTTAAAAGCTTAAAACACAACTGCTGGGGACTACAACAGTCTATGAGCTCAAAGAACCAGGAACAGTGTCGAGTGATGTGACGAGAGTAACATTAACTGTTCCCAAGTGGAACAGTAGAAAACTGTACTCTCTAACAAGAGACTCCCACACTGAATGGCAAATCTACAGAATGGAGAAGAATGGATAGAGAAACTGCTTTGATTCATTAGGAAGTAGGGTGAGGTGTTACACAGGCTGCCTGGGAGAAAAGGTATCAATGGTATCCCTACAGCCGATCGTGCTTACTACAAAAACACTTTTCATGGCAAGATGTGCCTATGGCTGCAGTAGTGGCAGGAAGGTTGTGGGTGTAACCAACTGTTTTTGGATTGGATTGGAGGCCTGCTCCATAGAAAGGAATTAAGGCTTAGAACCATAGACCTGCTCAAAAGTCATGGCTTAGAAGGTTACAGGACCCAGGGAGGAACCTACTACTGTTGTTTTTCTAAAGAACATGATGTAAAACTTATTGCTTACATACAACAAGCAGATTAGTGCTGCCTTCAACCTTAGCCAGGGAAGCTTCTCTCTGTAGTGGGCATCAGCTAACACAAAGCCTCATAACTGGTCATCGTGCTGAGAATAAGTGTCTATTGGGTACGAAGCCCTCAATGAGACATCTCAGCACAAGGCTGAGAGAACATAAGGAAGAGGGGCAGAATGAAGGAGCAGGGGAGGAAGAGGTGCTGCAAAATGCTGTCCTTTGGACGTGGCATGGCCACGGCACTCACAAACTCATTGCAGCTGGGATTACTCTCACACAGTCAAGCCAACAAGATCAATGGGCATTCCAGCAGGCAGCACTTATGGGGCTCAGTGTTATCACACACAAAAAAGGAGAGGACATGAAATGGGAAGGGGGATTGCTGCAGGTGCCTGGGGACTTGGTGCACAAGATCAAATGCATTGATTACATGTATAAAATTATCAAAGGCTAAGCAAACAGGAGATAGTCTATAAGAAAGAAGGAAGGGAATGGAAAGGAAGGGAAGGGAAGGGAAAGAAGGGAAGGGAAGGAAGGAAGGAAGGAAGGAAGGAAGGAAGGAAGGAAGGAAGGAAGGAAGGAAGGAAGCTGAGTGAGTAGTTGCCAGGGCACCAAGGTTACTGAGCAAGCAGTGGATATAACAGGACCAGGATTTGGGTACCAAAGCAGTAAAGACAAAGAGAAGCCCAGGTTTAGCCTACTGGCGCCAGTTTCTGCACATGCAGGTGGAGACACTCGTGAAGGTCATGCACCAGGCTGATTCCAGAGGAAGGTATTAGAGGCTGGAGAAGGTATTGCTGCTCCTAGCTCTGGCCCTCATCAGCTAGTGGCCTCAGGATGCCTCCATCCTCACAGGTCTCTGTCCTCTCTCTCTTCCATGGCCCTTCCCGGTCCAGAGCCTATCAGGTGGTTGAGTTCTCCCAAAGACACAGATTTCCTCTGAACATCTTCCCCACAACAGATTCAGCTGCTTTACTTAGAGTAACGTTCAAGTGCTCAAATCAGGAATGTAAGACAAGACAAAGAGGGATGCAAAAAGATGAAGTCTAAGGATGGGAGTCTGTAGAACTTCAGCAGCAGTGTCAGCTGACCCCAGAAAATGTCTGATCACATGACCCGGGCACTACAGACATTTGTGGAGAATGGACCTAAATTAGTTCTGTTAAGAGTTCCTGAAAACTGAATTTGCTTTTGTAAGGCTGGAATCTGCAAACAGAAGTGGTCAAAATGCCACCGTAGACAATCATAGATGTTCTGTTGATATTTATTTATTTATTTATTTATTTATTTATTTATTTATTTATATATTTATAACAGGTAAAAGCCACACATTCTTCCGGATTCAGGGAAATCAGTTTCTTCAGGGAAATCAGTTTCCTAGAACTGCTTGCAGACCCTCATCAGGACAGTTGCTAGGGCTCCAGGGAAGAAAGTCTTCTAAAGGTCAGGGCTAACCTCACAGAGTAACTGTGAGATACAGGTACAACAGAGGTCAGAACATAGCAAACCCTTCCACCCCAGCACACTTAACAGTGATTTGCCCTTGGTTTTGAAGGACATTTTGGGGAAAGTCAAATCTACAGAGCAGAAAGCAAGGCTACCCATTACTATTTTTAAGCCACTTCTTGGCCTTTCCCTCCTCTAAATCATCACAAAGCACACCCAGGAGCTGTGGTGAGGCCAGCAAGTTTGATGTTGACTTGGCCAAGGCTCCTCAACCCACTTCGCTAGTCCAGAGCCATGCACTGAGAGACTAGTGTGTTAAATAACTTCTGTTTCAACCAAAGGGCTGTCTTTTCCCAGGAACACCCTCCTAATACCTTGGAGGTGACATCCCAGGAATTCAGAGTACACCTGCAGGAACCATGGTGAACCCCCTGGCCAGTTTTTAGGATTTCAAACCAGAAATGACTAAATATATTCTTGTAAATCAGATTATACCAAATATCCCCACCCACACATTTGAAGCTCAAAATTTTGTGGGCAGCTTCTATACCAAACCCATTTCCACTTAATCTACTTTCTCTCAGGACTAAGTGATGGGAGAAAGATCTGTGTAGGTGTGCTGTGACCTCATGCCTCAGACAGGAAGAGGGGCAGAGGTTACCCCACATTTAGCACAGCTCCAGGGAGGACATAAAATAGCCAGGAAATGCAGCTGATAGAGTTTTCATTCTGTTCACACACTGTGCTCCGGGACCCTCAAATCTTTGAGTTCCCACTTGATTTCCATCCCCCCACACTTTTATCTTTGTCATCCCAAGCTATAGCACAAAATTCTCACTCCTTGTGCCAACTTGAACAGATTGGCAGTATTTCCAGAGAGTTATTGCAAAAATGATGATGGGGTAGGGGCTGGAGAGATGGCTCAGTGGTTAAGAAAAAAGCACTGTTCCTAAAGAGGACCCAAGTTCTGTTCCCAGCTCTCAATTTGGGCAGTTTATAACTACCTGTAACTCCAACTCCAGAGAAATCCAATAACTCTAGCCTCCTAAGGTACCTATACTCATGTGCATATATGTATGTATGTATGTATGTATGTATGTATGTATGTATGTATGTATGCATGCATGCTTTGGAATGCAGAGGGATGGTTCAATCTTCATGGAATTTTGGTTCTGGGGATGAGTGGTTATGGCTATATGACAATATGATTGTATTTAATACCATGAATATGCACTTACAGATGATTAAGATGATAAATTTTACATTATGTGTTTAACACCCCCCCACACACACACACACAAAGCTAAGAAGCAAACACAAAAAGAGAAAAAGGATTCTACCCTTACATCTGGAATCAATAGAAACAGGTCCTAAACTTCATTAGCAATGTCTGGGCATGGAAGGTGCAGATATTGGCAAACACAAACCACACATCCAGAGTTTCAAAATCAAACCATCAAAATGAAATCAAATAAGCCCTGGGCTGCAATCTGCTTGGACTTGCCTGGCCTGCATCTGATACTGAAAGGGGGTCACAAGGCAGAAGTAGTTCCCAGAACCCGGAGGCCATAAAGGGTGAGGAAGTTTGGGTTTCCTGCTAGGGTGGGAAGAAGCCAGAGAGAAGGGGCAGCAGGGGACATTCCCTTCACCATAAGCCCCTGCCCTGCTCTTCTGTGTGTGTGAGTGTGTGTGTGTGTGTGTGTGTGTGTGTGTGTGTGTGTGTGTGTGTGAGAGAGAGAGAGAGAGAGAGAGAGAGAGAGAGAGAGAGAGAGAGAAAGAGAGAGAGAATGGCAGACTCACAGAGGTTTTCACAGCCTCTCATCTGTGTCCATACTTGGCTTATAGAGTGTCTGTCACAAGTAGAGTGTAGAGTGACACCAACTACCTTTGGCCTAGATGAGAAACTGAGACCCAATTTCACTTTTCCTTAGGCTTTGATCTTGAGCACAGTTAAGTATTGGTGGAAATGTGACGTAGGTAGACTGTGAACCTGCTGAGATCAGCTCCAGTGACCTGTCAGCCAGACTGAGGGCATGAAGGGAAGAGGACATGAGCCTGTAGGAGGTTCTGACGAGCGAGTCCAGTAAAGAGGAGTGGAGGACAGTGAGGACGAGTGTGGGTGCTGAGTGTGAGTGTGAGGATGAGTGTGGGTGCTGAGTGTGAATGTGAGGATGAGTATGGGTGTGAGGACAGTGAGGATGAGTGTGAGGATGAGTGTGGGTGCTGACTGTGAGGATAATGAGGATGAGTGTGAGGATGAGTGTGGGTGCTGAGTGTGAGTGTGAGGATGAGTGTGAAGATGAGTGTGAGTGTGAGGATGAGTGTGGGTGCTGAGTGTGAGTGTGAGGATGAGTGTGGGTGCTGAGTGTGAGTGTGAGTATGAGTGTGAGTGCTGAGTGTGAGGATAATGAGAATGAGTATGAGCACTGAGTGTGAGTGTAAGGATGAGTGTGGGTGTGAGAATGAGTATGAGCACTGAGTGTGAGTGTAAGGATGAGTGTGGGTGCTGAGTGTGAGGATAATGAGGATGAGTGTGGGTGCTGAGTGTGAGTGTGAGGATGAGTGTGAGGATAGTGAGGACGAGTGTGAGCACTGAGTGTGAGGAGGAGGACAGTAATGTGGGAACAATGGAGCTTCTCCATCGCTGGGTTCTGCTCTACAGCCCAGGCCCACACACATCCAGGAACAAGACCCCGGAGGCACCTCCCCAGCCTGGGGCACTCATCCATCAGCCCCAGTGGGCACCGACCTGCAGGAGGGCGTCAGGAGGGACTTCATCCATCGGAAAAAGCTGAAGTTTGAGGCTGTTCCTGTGAGGAAGAGGAGATGGGCATAGACTTTGAGGACTTTTCATAGACATCTTGAACCCCAGCTTCATAGGGACTTACACATCCCTTAAAACACTCACACACACCTTTCACGTGTGTGCACAAACAGAATGAGCACACTTTCTCACTCAAACCAAAGAGTGTTCACTGTCACACAGCCTGCCAGCAGCCTGCCTGGTGCTCATGGACAGTTCTCAAAAACTCATTTCTACCTCCACATCCCTTGGGAGGAGACTGGTGGAGCCTGCTGTAAAGAAAGGGGAATGGCACTGCTGCTTTTGCCTTAGGGATTGAGACACATTTTCACGATGTGCTGAATGCATCACCAGGACCACATACTCTGAGAAAGGGAACATGCCTTTTTAATCCTCATAACCTCATAGGATCTGGCACTTAGATAGTTTCTAACAGGTGTTAAATGAACAACACAGTTCAGTGTGCAGAATTGTTTGAAGTAAGGCATTTGTTTGTTTTTGTATTAGCCAGATAACCTTTGTTATCTGAGTAAAGTTTGATCTGAGTAAAGTTCAACCTTAAATATGCATATGTAGTAAAATATATATTTATATAACATATATTTATTTATTATTCACACATAGCACACTATATATATTTATCTATAAAATGTTTATATATTGTCTATAATATCAATATATTACTGCATATAATTACTATGCAATATAAATTATATATTAAATACTATAATAATATTAATATTACTTAAATATATAACATAAATATATATTTATGACTATATAACCTATTCATATGATTATATTACATAATTATTCTATAACATGTTATTATATTTTATGTAATACATGTTATATATTATGCATTACATATGTTTATTATTGAGTATATATATTTAATTTTAGGGCAGTACAGGCTACTGAGAAAGACCCCATCTCAATTAAATGAATAATAACACCTTATCTGGGCTTGCTGTGATAATAAATACATCTTGTCCCAGCATTTGGGAGGTAGAGGCAGGCAGATTTCTATGAGTTTGAGGCCAACTTAGTCTACATAAAGAACTCTAGGCCAGCCTGGGCTACATAGTAAGGTCTTGTCTAAAACAACAACAAATCCCTTTGTTGATGATCTGTCTTAGTTACTTTTCTGTTGCTGTCATAAAATACTGTGACCAAGACAACTTATAGAAGGAAGGATTTATTTGGGTTTGTGGTTCCAGGGGGTAAGAGTCTGTCCCCATCACTGCAGGGAAACATGACAGCAGATGGGGCATCTGGAACACAGGCTGAGTGCTCACATCTTAAACCACAATCAGGAAGCCAGGAAATCAGACTGGGGCCAGCATGTGGTTTTTGAAATCTCAGAGCACATGCCTACTGACATATTCCCCCAGCAAGGCTCCACCTCCTAAGGCTACTAGAACAGCACCACCAGGTGGGAACCCATGTTCAGATACCCAAGACTATGAGGGACATTTCCTTCAAACCACCACAACCTTGGCATGACATTACATATAACCCACCCACCCAAGGCAGGGGTTCAATCCAGTCCAGACTGGCCTTGAACTTAAAGGTCTTCCTTTCTTGGCATTCCAAGTGCTAGAATTATAGGCGCACACCACCCTGCCCAGCTCAAATTATATATGACTTTGGAAAACTAATGAATCAAAAATTTAGAAAAGGCATTCCTCAATTACATGAACAGATACAGCTGAAATAGACTAGTGAGACCATGTTTAATGCATGATCAAGAATCAGCAGTGTTTTAAGATGCTTATGTTCAAATCTTGTCTTGGTATCTTGTAAGGCTCCTGTGGTAAAACAGAGCAAACATTATAAATCTGCAATAGTATATGTTACTGCAGAGAGTAGAATCCTAATATATTTAGGTAATCAATATGTATTCTATAGAAGATACAAAATAGAAGAGTTATTAATTGATCTTTCTTATATGTGATCATTTAAATTCTAAATTATCTAAATTATAGACACTGGCTTGAAATTTTATTTCATACTTGCCTGTGATTGGATTTTTGGGAAAATATTTAGATCACCTAAGATGAAGCAATCATTGATGTAATCATTATGTTAATTAAAATATATTATATCTGTAAAATTAGATAATATCAGACCTTTCATAGCATTACTGTTTTTCTAAGACATTATTTTTAGTACATGTTTTCACTTTTAATTTCTGTAAAAATATATATAGCAAACTGCTGTAATTCTGAAGATCTTTTTTTCTGGTATGTCCAGATTGTTCTTGTCCATCTGATTTAGCTAGGATGTGAGAGTAATTACTTTCTGTTTTTGAGACAGGATCTCATTGTGTAGCTCTATCTGGCATAGAACTCTCTACGTAGACTAGACTGACCCTGAACTCAGAGATCCACCTGTCTCTGCCTCCTGGGTGTTCCGCACCTAGTGATATTAATTGCTTTATTTTAAATTGGAGCATCATAGAGTTTTCTGGAAAGCCCCCCCCCCAGTGTGTGTGTGTGTGTGTGTGTGTGTGTGTGTGTGTGTGTGTGTGTGTGTGTGAGTGCGTGCATGGTGCTAGGGATTAAACTCAGGGTCTTGGGTATGCTATGCCAGCACTCCACCACTCAGTTACACCTCCACCTCATCTTTTAAGAAATACTTTGTTTTGTTTTGTTTTTAATTGTCTATGTGTGTGGGTATATTCATATGATTTCAGCCTATAAGGGGACATTGAATGCCCTGGAACTGGACTTGTAGGAGGTTGTGAACCATCCCATGTGGGTTCTGGGAGATGAATAATTTGAGTCCTCTGCAAGCACTGAAGGTGCTTTAAACTGTCTGGCCAACTCTCCAGTCCTCCTTCAATGTATCTTTTTAAAAATAATATTTTATTCACTATTTCAGAGTTTCAGAAAATGAATTTTATCATTTCAGCTCTCTCTCTCTCTCTGTCTCTGTCTCTCTCTGTCTCTCTGTCTCTCCCTCTCCCTCTCTCTCTCTCTCTCTCTCTCTCTCTCTCTCTCTCTCTCTCTCTCTCTCTCTCTCTCTCTCTCTCTCTCTCTCTCTCCTCCTTTCAGATCCACCTCCCTAAACCCATTGAGTCCGATTTGTGTTGCCCAGCTGCTCTTGGGAGTGGGACAGCCCTGGAGTGTGGTTAGCCTACTGGATTTCACACCATTAAAGAAAACTGACTCTCAGACTGGGCATGGTGGCACAAGCCTTTAATCCCAGAACCTGGGAAGCAGAGGCTGGCACATCTCTGTGAATTCAAGGCCAGTCTTGTCTAAGATGTGAGTTCCAGGTCCGCCAGGGCTACACAGTGAGACCCTGTCTTAAAGAAAAAAGAAACACATAAAAAATAAAATTGACTTTCCCTCTCCCAGCAGCTTTTGAATGCCAATGGCTCCTCATTTAGTAGTGGGATTTTGTTTCTACCTCCCTCTCTCCATGTTGAGAATTTGTCTGGCTTGAGATTGCAACAAGTCTTGAGCATAGTCACAATCATTGTGAGTACATACGTGTGACTGCCCTGTCATATCTGGAAAAGACTGTTTCCTTTGAGTTCTCTGCCACCTCTCTTACAATCTTTCTGCCCCTATTTGGAGAAGACCATGAGTCTTAGGGTGAGGAATGTGGTATGTATGGCCTTTTTAGGGGTAAGTACTCCACAGTCCCTTAATCCTTAGATGTTGATCAGTTGAATATCTCTGTGTTCATTGCCACCTACTGATAGGGGATGGCCTTCTGTATATATGTTTCTCTTATTGGTCGATGAATAAAACACTGATTGGCCAGGCAGAAAGGTAGGCAGGGCTAGGAGATGAGGAGAAGGCTGGGGAGAGAGGCACCAGGGAGAGATACCATGGTGCCCAAGGAGGAACATGCTGGATTATGGGTAAGCCACAGCCTCGTGGCAATACATAGATTAGTAGTTATGGGTTAATAATTAAGAGGGAGATAGATAGTAAGAAGCCCTAACCATTGGCCAACAGTTTTATAACTAATATAGCATCCGTGTGTTTATTTGGGGCTAAAGGGTGTCAGGACCTGGTGGAAAGACAGACCAGCAACAATTTACTTTAAGAAAACGTTTCTCTGATGAGGGCTAATAGGTACACTGATCTATGAGTATAGCAATAGGTCATTGGGAGCTGTTTTAATGGTATGTCTATTTAGCAGTATTAGGTTCTCCCTTGGGGCTTATGACCTATTTATCCACAGGTTCTTGGCCCCATTGACAGTGCCACATATGGGTTCCATCTCATGGAATGGATTTTAGATCAATCAGAAAGTGGTTGGTTACTCCCATAACATTTGTGCCATTATTGCACTAGTGACATATCCTGCCAGGTCACTCATTTATTGTAGCTCATAGTGCTCCCTGCTGGGTGGGGCCGATGATTACTTTTCTCCTCCAGGAGACTGCATAGCACCTTCCAGCACCATGAAAGCTAGCCAAATTCTAGAGGGAAACCAAGAATAGTGGAAATCACCTGTAATGTTTTATGGTTTCTACAGGGAACCTCACTGGCCAAGGACTCAAAAAGAGGTAACCTATTCTGGTTCTTGGGTTTTTATTTGCCAGCATGTGGTATCTTGTTAGAGTATTGTACCTGCATTGTAAACTATTTTTATATGTATATATGCATATTTGATGAAGGTTCTATAGTACTAAGAATGCTTTTTCAAAAGTGTTAGTAATCCCTCCCTATATTCCCTCCTCTACCATGCCCTCCCACCTCCCACTCCATTTAATCTTCCTTGTTCCATTATTCTCTCTTCCTCTGTTATATTGCTGTGGTCTATGTCCCCTCTATTAAAAGCATACCCCCAATGGTTCCTTACTACTTTCCTAATCTCTATAGGTATTCCAAATGAACCATACATATCTAACTATTCCAAACTAACATCCACATATAAGAGAAAACATGCAACATTTGTAAAGTAACATGAGTCTGTGTTACTTTACTTACAATGACTATCTTCATTCACCTTTGCATTCCAGAATTTCATCTTTAATAGCTGACTAATATTCTATTGTGTAAATGTACAATAGCCAGGAAATGGAAATAGCCTAGATGTCCATCAACTGATGAATAGGTAATGAAAATTCGATGAATTTACACAATGGAGTATTATTCAGCTGTTAATACATCTTTAAGATTGCTTTATTATTGAGGAAAAATATAAATTATGTGCTGTGGTTTGAATGTGTTCCCCAAAGTTCATGTGTGGGAACTTTATCTTTAGTGTAAGTATTGAAAGGCAGGATCCTGAGATGGTCCTGTCATGGTGGCTCTGTTCTCTTAACTGGAGTGATGCTCTCTCTATCCTGAGAGTGGCTGAGTTATCTAGGGAGTGGGTGAGTTATCTAGGAAGTGGGTTAGTTATCTAGAGAATGGGTTAGTTATCTAGAGAGAGTGTTATTTATCTAGGGAGTGGGTTAGTTATCTAGGGAGTGGTTATTTAGAGAGTGGGTTAGTCATCTAGGAAATGGGTTAGTTATCTAGGGAGTGGATTCCTGATAAAAAAGATCATTTCATCTCTCTTCCTCTCCTTCCTTCTCTTTTCTGCCTCTATGACAGGGGATGTCCTTTTATATATGTTTCTCTTATTGGTTGATGAATAAAACACTGTTAGGCCAATGGCCAATGAGGCAGTCAGATGACTAGGAGAGAAGTCTTGGAAAAGTAGCCAAGAGAGCCTGCCATAACAGTTGCAATGCAGCAGGCAAAGGAGTTACAGGTCCAGCATTCTTCAGTAAGCCAAGACCATGTGGAAACACATAAGTAGTTATGGGTTAATAATTAAGATAGACCTAGCCAATAAGAAGCACTAGCCAATGGCCAATAGCTTTATAATTAATATAGCATTCGTGTGTTCATTAAGGGCTCAAGGGCGGTGGGACCCTAGCTGGGACAAAGAAAACCTATTGTTACACCCCTAGTTCCATATCTGCCATGGGATATATTTCTCTGTATTATAATGCATCAATTAGGCCTTAACCTAAGTGCTCTCTAATCCTATACTTCTCAGTCTCCAGAACCCTTAGCTGAATAATTTTTTGTTGTTTATAAGTTGTTCAGTTTATGGTATTCTGCCTTATTGCCTTATTATTAGGAAGGAGACATTTTCTGTTTTTTTTTTGTTTTTGTTTTTGTTTTTGTTTTTGTTTTGTTTTGTTTTTTTTGTAGAGAGGGCTTTATTATGTTGCCCTGGCTAACCTATATAACTTGCTATGTAGTCCAGGCTTGCAGGGTCTTAGCCCAACCACAGAAGGCACTGGGTCCAAGGAAGGGTAAGTGCACCGCTTGCCTTTTCCCCAGCCTCCCAGGATCCCGGAGACAATCAGACACAGTAGGGAGTCTACTCAAGCAGGAACTCCTTTATTGCCCCACAGCAAGTATCTTTTAAAGAAAAAAAAAATCACAGGATGAGAAACAGCCAGCCAATGGTTTTAAAGGTCAACGTAATGTGCCTAGGCACCCTATGCTTTACCTAATGAACACAAGTCATTCATACAGTGACCTCATCTGGTTCAATATTGGCAACCAATCACACTTTTTTGTAAACATCTCAGGACTCACCTTCCTGACTGGCTTGAGTGCCCTTCACAGGCTGGCCTTGAACTCACACAGATCTGCCTACCTCTGTTTCTTGAGTGCTGGGATTAAAGGTATGCACCATCATATTCGGCTATTTTCTTTTTCATATGTATAGGTTCTCCAATGATATAATTTCTTTTATTCCTGGTTTTGGTCATTTGTATCTTTTCTTATTCTGATTGGTCTGCCCAGAAGCCTACTGGTTTTACTGACCTTCTGACAAGAATGTCCTCCAGACACACAAGTGTTTGAGCACTGGGGCCTCAGATAGTGGCACTGTTTGGGAAAGTTTAGGAAATGTGGCCTTGCTGGAGGGGGAATGTCTCTAGAGGTAGGCTTTGAGCTATTAAAGCCATTCTTGGTGCTCTTTCTGCTTTGTACTTGTTGTTCAAGATGTGAATTCTCAGCATTCAGTTCCTGCCTTCCTGCCTACTGCTTGCTGTCATGATGAACTCTTATTCCTTTGGAACCCTGATCCCAAATAAACCCTTCCTTTTGTAAATTGTCTTGGTCAAATGATATTATAGCATTAACTCACAGCATAGGAAATGTATAACATTATACTACATCAGTATACTGTATTTCAATATATTATTTTATCCTTGCCTCTTTTGCCATTGTTGTCATCCATTTTAGTTCTATAGGTCTTGTAAGTCTCAAATTATTTGCCAGTGTAATTCATTTATAGTTATTTATGTGCATGTCATATTTTTAACACAAAATTCTTCAATGGAAACTAGAAAATATAAGGGAAATAGTAGCACAATGATTTAGCTACTTACCTAGGTAAAGACTTGGACTGGCCTGGCCAATGTAGAAATACACAATGACAGCAACACCCATGCTAACTAGGGTATAGACCCACTGAATCACAAACATGATGAGAAAGGATGCAACAGCCTACAGAAATAGATAGGAAGGGTAAGTCACCTAATGGTTTTGCATAGGGTAATCAAAATACATGACTATGTAAGACCTTAGGAGACAGTGATCTCTCTGAGCTCTGAACAATTAAAGTTTGCTTATAATAAAAGTAAGTAAATAATAATAGTAAATAAAAATACTTATAATAAAAGTCTGAATAATTAAAGTTTAATTACATGAAATAAATAACAAAGTTTACTTACTGGGGTAGTGTGCCAGTTAGGTTGTTTTTTGTTTGTTTGTTTTGTTTTTGTTTTTGTCACTTGTACTTTTGTCAACATGTACTAGGATCATCTGGGAATAGGGAACCCAGTTGAGAAAATGCCCCCATCAGATTGGCCTCTAGGCATTTTTAAAAATATTGTTAATTGATGGGGAAGGACCCATCCAATTCCGGGTAGTACCATCACTGGGCAGGTGGTTCTAGAGTGTATAAGAAAGCAGGCTGCATAAGCCCCATCATAGTGGGAAGTCACCACAAGAGGATTTGAGGCAGTCACTTTGCACTGACAGTCTAGAGCACAGGAGCAGCTCACTTTCTCAGTTCAGGGTCCCAGCCTAAGGAATGGTGTCACCCACACTGGGCAGTTCTTCCCAGCCCAGTTGACCATAGACACTCCCCAAAGCCTGTTTCCCTGTCCGCTCTACATCTCACCAAGCTGACATTAACTATCACACTATTTTACACTCCTTCCTACAATCAGCAAATTTGCATGAAATCAGTAACCCAGGGTGATCAGATACGATTATTTAAATAGTAGATAACTGATTAAAATGAGTGGTTGATTAAATGTAAATCTTGTCATAGTGGTTCATCTTAATTCCAATAAAGCAAGCAATTTAATCATGTTGATGCTAATTGATACCTTTTTTCCCTTAAATCTCTCTGTCTCATACACACACACCTTCACCTGAATCATTTCTTAAGGACACTGAGATCAAGAAGTTACTCACCCCAAACAGGGAGACCCATGGGTTACACATGCAAGAGTAGGAAGCGCTTGGTCTCCTCCGGACCTCTTGTTCCTGAAGTCGGCATTTCAGAAAGAAATCTAAAAAATGAATTGGCCAAACCCTTCATTACTGACTTACTACCAATCCCTCTCTAATTTTGTAAGTAAATATCTACAAGCTCATATGCCCTGATTTTGCAATTTAGCCTGGAACGAGCGCAAACGCTTGCTCGTGGAGAAGGAAGGACAAAGGACTTACAGCTCATGCCAGGCACAGACCTGAAAAGAATAGGAAGAAAGGCCAGAGTAGAAGTGGACGCCTCCCCAAGCCCGCTGCACATTTGTCCTCCCTGTCGTCTAGGGGCACCCAGAGCCCCTTTCTTCCCTGTCTTTCAGATGGAGGGGTCAGAAGCCAGGAGCTGGACCCTGCTGTTTGGGGTCCCTTGTGGCCACTGGAACTGTTGGGCCAGGCTGGCTTTTGTCTGCAAAGGGATAGTTTTTGTTACCATCTAATAGCTGGGCATTTAAGTTAACCTGGTCTCAGATACAGACCAGAAGCTGACAAAGGAGATGGGGAGAGGGGGAACCCACCCCTTATTCCTTCCTCTGGCTGTTGAAGAGGCCGAGGGGAACCAAAAGACCCGAGCACAGCATACTGGTTCCACTCCCTTCACGGATTTCTGGCACATGGGAGCGTCCTGGAGTTGCATGTTTTAGTTAGCTCTCTGCCTTCTCAGTTTACATGACCCCAGACACGCTCATTTAACCGTGGACACGCATATAGATCATTTCACTAAGTGTCTAACCCCATGAGCCCTCTGTGCGAGGTGATTCAAACAACTGGGGATGCTGGATTAACCTTGCTGTGTGTTTGTGCCTCATTTTGACACTAAACTCTCATAGCCAGCTGCGCAGGAAATGTATCAACCCCTTAACCTTGACTTCCCAGCATCAAGTTCATTCTTCAGCTAAAATACCTGAGGGTGCCAGCCCTGTCCTGGTCCTTTGCTCCACGTCTTGATCCTGTCTCACTCCGTTTTCCTCTTTCCTCGGACTGCTTCTCATGGGTCCCATCTCTCTGCTTGCCTATCATCTACACCTCAGGTCACAGCCCCTATGACTGCCTCACAAAAGTTCACCCCTACCACAACAATCTAAGTCCTCACAGTATTGGCATTTCTTTGTTCCACCCCCTTTCTGTCACAGAATTTGCTATCATTTGCACCTGCGGTTCTATATACTTATTTATATCTTTCTGTGCCCCCTGGAGTACATGCGTCTTGGGGGCAGGATCCAGGTCGATCTTGAGGCTAAGGCTTACAGCTGGCAATTGACATGCATTTCAGTGCAAGTCTGCTATCCTCTCTGGACCCCGTGCCTTTTAGAACTAGTCCCTCTGGACCACAGTGATGGGGCAATCTGTAATCTCAGTGCTCAAGAATCTAAGGCAGAAGGAAGGATCACAAATTCTAGGCTAACCAGAGTTACACAAAGGGACTGTGATTTAAAAGCAAAAACTAAACCAGACCAAACAGGCAAGTTTAGTTCAAACCATAACAAGGTGTGACATAATCTATTTAATCTGACACATGTACTCATGCACCGGAGGCCTACTTGCCTGTTGACAGATTTTCAGGGAAGCAACTGGATCGTGAAAGCTACGGTGTCATAAATGGATGCCCCCTGATGGTTTCATAACTTGGTAACATTATTAGGAGGTGAGAGAACCATTAGAACTGGTTCTTGGTGGGAGGAAGGTGATCACTCGGGTAGGGGTGTGCCTCTGAGAGGTATGTGGTGTCCCTGCCCCTTTTTCTCCTTCTCTTACTGCTTACTATCCATTACGAGGTGAGCAGCCTGGACCACATGCTCCTGCCGCCTCAACATCCTGCAACACCTTGGGCCCAGAGGCAACAGAACAGACCCTTGCAGACTGAAAGCAAAGAATAAAGACTGGCTCTTCCCTTCAAGTCACTTCCCTTCAAGTAACAGCACAGGAAGTCAGACAGTTCACCCTTTGTCGTGCAGTCCTTTACCATCTTCCTGGTTATGTGTTGCATTTCTCTGAGTAAAGATTTCAGCCCGTGCTTTGCCATCTTCCACTGTCAGCACTGTCTATCTTCGTACTCGGTAACTTCTGTATGAGCAACACACTCAACATCCTTCCCTCTCAGTTCCGTGAAAGCTTCGCTCCAGCAATCACTCACTTTGATTTCTCCTCCCTTAGCCACACTTGAGGGCTGTCATCACAGGTAACCTAACATCATTTTACACACACACACACACACACACACACACACACACACACACACAACGAGAGAGAGAGAGAGAGAGAGAGAGAGAGAGAGAGAGAGAGAGAGAGAGAGAGAGAGAGAATCTGTATCATACATATATTTTTTTCAGGTTTTTTTTTTTTCTGCCATCTTTCACTCCTGGTCCATAGAAGGACCCTGGAATAGTTCTGCTTTCCATTTCTCACTTCCTATTTTCACTTCTATCTTACCTAGCCCAGGTATGGCTATAGCTTAGACACTTAGTGCTCCCAAAGAATTAGGAGGAGTCATCTAGTGCAAGGTCTTTTGTCATTGAGGCATGTTCTTAAAAGGGACCCTGGCCACATCCCTTTTTGTGGCCTGGCTGTGATGTGAGTGTTTATGATCCGACACAAACTCCTGCCATGAGGCATTATCTTGACACAGCCTTCAAACAAGAAGCTAACTGGTTACAAGAGAAAATTTCCCAAACTGTCAGCCAAAATGAACCTTTTCTCTTGTTAAGTCTGTTGTGTCGGGTGTTACAGCAGTGCGGGTGTTAATGCATGTTACAGTCATGCAGTGTTGTAGTGTGGGTGGCAGAGCAGTGCAGGTATTATAGTAATGCAACACTGACTAACACAGGTTCTCGGCCTAAGACTGCCAGGGCTCTCTAGCACATATGTCTGTTTCCATGTTAGTTTTCTCAGTGAACTTGTGTCCACTCAACTCACTCTCCTAAGTTGTAAAATAGCAAACAGAACTTCCATGCCCACCGTATCTGCAGCCTGCCTGTGTCTGTGCCCTCTGCCCCACTGCCCCTCCTCTACAGAACATGCTCAGTCCCTTTCTTACCTCAGACACATGGCCCCCTGGCCTACATCCTGGATCTGGTGCTTTTGGTCTGCTCTGAACTTTGTTCTCACATTGCCAATTTATCTATCCCCTCCTGAACCAGTCCTATTACATACAACTACAGTGCCATTTCTCTCACCTAAACAAATATGTCCAGGTTACTCATTAGCTACTGCCCTGTTTCTCTGTTTCTTCAACAGCAAACCTCCTTTACAATTTTATCTGTTCAATATCTATAGCCCATTGCTTTTTTTAAAAAATTCATTCTTCATTTGTTTCTGAGACAGGGTCTTACTATGTAGCCAGGCTGGCCTCAAACTTGCACTCTTCCTGCCTTAGCCTCCACAGGCTGATAGTATAGGCATGTACCCTCACAAAGGGCTTCACTCACCCACTCTGGAGATAGCTGACTCCGCTGAGCATTCTTACCAAGTTTGCCAAAGATCTGAATCTAACTCAAGCCCCATTCATTCTGTTTGACGCATTAGGTCTTCCTTCTCCTGTGTACCCCACCTTCCTGGTTTCCTCTCCACCCGTTCTCAGCTCCCTTGGCTATTTCTTTTCCTCCTTCAAAAATACTGTAGCACCACCATGTCCAATCCTCAGCACCCATCCTCTCCCCTGTGTGCCCACTTCTAAGAGAGCTCATCTGGTCCTGTGCTTGAAGTACTAGCCACATAACAAGAACTCTGAGTCTGGATCATCTTTGAACTTAGGATTTCCATATCTAATTGCCTTGTCAATACTTCTCAGCTGAATTGGAAATCTATCATTCCCAAGACTCTTTGAAGACCAAGTCAATGATATGATTTTTGCAAACAGCTAGTATTCGTGCTGTGACTTCTCTTTCTCACACTTCTACCTCTAGCCCATCTGTAAGTCCAGTTGATTGTGAATATGACCACTCCTTGCCACCTCTGCAGCTGCCTTCCTGGTCTAAGACACTTTGTGTTTTCATCTGCTGACCACAGTGGGTCCTGTGGCAGATATCGCAGCTACCTATTGCTAAGGGTTTTTTGCAGTTACATGGCCATATGACCAATATCTCACCAAGAAAGAGCAGTCCCGGAGAGTGTCACTTCTGAACCAAGGCCTTTGCCTCTTTTGTTTCTCCTCTGCCTGAGATCTGAATGTGTAACTCAGCCATGACATCAGCATGGCAAGGTCCTGGGGTCTGTGTGTCTTCAGATCTTCAAAGGACCTTGAAGCAGTGCATTGAAGAGAACCAAACTCTCACCGACCTGGAACACCCTTCTTAGATTGTTAATGCAAGTGAGAAACAACCTTCTGTTCTGTGCAAACCACTGTGCTTTTATTTCATTTATTTTAGCCTCTTTGCCTCCCAACAAGATCTTTTCTGATAAATGCATGTGACACACCACACCTTCCTGCCAGGGACAGTTAGTGTTTGTTACCAACTTGTCAGAATCTAGAATCTCTAGGAGACAAGCCTCTAGATTAAGTTAATTGAAGTGCAAAGACCCACCCTAAAAGGGGACAGCACTGTTCTTTGAACTTGAATATCAGACTACAGGAAAATGCAAAAGCTAATTGAGAACTGACATCATCACTCTCTGTTGCCTGACTGTGGATAGAGGTGACTAGCTGCCTCCTCAAGCTCCTGCCACCACGGTGGACTCCACCCTTGAACTGTAAGCTAGAATAAGCCCCTTTTCCCGTAAGTTGTTCTTGTAAGGTGTCTTTGCCTCAGCAAGATGTAAAGTAACTGATAAGGCACCCCAGTCTACATTCCAGGATGCAGACTGTGTTTTTAACTCTTTATCACATTTACCACTTACATTCCAATGTATGTTTGCTAATTGCACATCTTCCCCCACAAGAAAGAAAGCTCCATGGCACCAAAACCTTCCTGTATCTGCTCAGCATGTTCTTCCAACACTTAAAATAAACCATGGAATCCATACATGTGGTTGTACAAATAAGCCATTCACCCCCAAAGACATCATCTTCATGCTCTCAAATCCCATTTGATTTCATTGTGTGCTTATAAGTACAAGCTTACAAGAGCTCCTGAACAAATTGGGAACATGGGGGAGAGGGGAGGGAGGCAGGAGAAAGAGGAAGGGAAAAGAAGAAAGGGAGGAGAACAGGAGGAATCAGGAAGATTGAGTGAGGAGATGAATAGAGGAGAGCAAGAAAAGAGACACATCAATAGAGGGAGCCGTTATAGGTTTAAAGAGAAATGTGGCATTAGAGAATTGTACAGAGATCCACAGGATGACCCAACTAGGAATCTAAGCAATAGTGGAGAGGCTACCTTAAATGACCTTCCCCTATAATGAGAATGATGACTACCTTAAATGCCATCCTAAAGCCTTCATCCAGTAGCTGATGAAAACAGAAGCAGAGATTTACAGCTAAACACTGAGCCAAACTCCTGGAAGTCAGTTTCAGAGAGGGAGGAGAGATGAACAAAGAGGTCAAGACCATGCTGGAAAAACCCACAGAAACAGCTGACCTGAGTAAGCAGGAACTCAGGGACCCCAGTCTGACAGCCGGGGAACCAACATAGGACCAAACCAGACTCCATGAACATGGGTGACAACAAGGAGAACTGGGCAGTCTATGGGGCCTCTGGCAGTGAACCAGGATGTATCCCTAGTGCATGAACAGACTTTGGGAGCCCATTCCCCATGGAGGGATACTCTCTTAGCCTAGATACATGGGGGAGGGCCTAGGCCCTACCCCAAATAACTTGACAGATTTTGATGATCCCTCATGAAAGGCCTCATTGTCCCTAGGGAGTGGATGGGAGATGGGATGGGGGTGTCGGTGTGGGGCATGGGAGGATGGGAGGGAGAGGAAACTGGGATTGATATGTAATAATAAGATGATTTTTAATAAAATATAAAAAATGGGAAAAAAAAGAAGTGCTCAATAAGTCAATAAGTCTCAGTTGAGAGTTACCATTGTTTTGAATGGATGGCTTTCTTGCTTTTTCTTTTTGAGTTAGATTCTAGCTATGAAAGCAAGGTTGGCCTGGACCTCAGAATCCTCTTGCCTCAGCCTCCTACAGGGGTTCAGGTATGAGCCACCAGGCCTGGCTCCAATACTTTTTAATTTTTTTAAAGAAGGAATCTGATTATGGGTGCTATGACTTAAGATGTGTAATTTTAACATGTCATTGCATGAGTCATTCTTGTCAATCTCAGCCTTTAATGAAATACAGTTGCCTTTTCAGTTCAGAAGAAACAGCACTGGCCAAGACTGCAAATGTCTGCCTCACTGAGATGTGTCAGATGCTAAGCTCTGTCTTCCCCAACACCTGATCTTGTAGAACCTCAATTACATAATTAGTCCCTGACTCCAGAAGTGATGATATACATCCAATGGAAACTGGGCTTATTTGGGGGAGTTTCGGTCTTTAGTTCAGCATGATTGTCTTTTGTCATACAGTGAACCAGAGCTTTCATCCAATCCCATTGTCATGAAAGGAAACAACAGACAGTTAGTTAAAAGGCCTGGGCTCGGTATTCAGTGGTTTGGGTATGTTCCAAGCATTTTCCACCTACCATATCTTCAAGTTACTAAGGGCTTATCAGGACACACCTCTACAGCTAGCCAAAAGAAGCATCTGTATTGTTCCTAAAGGAAGTATGTGTGGGTGTGTATGTGTGTGTGTGTGTGTGTGTGTGTGTGTGTATGTGTGTGTGTGTATGTATGTGGGGGAGAGTGTGGGTGTGTATGTGTGTGGGTGTGTATGTGTATGTGTGTGGGGTATGTGTGTAGGTATGTATGCATGTGGGGTATGTGAGATGGGAGGGGTCCAAGTACATGAGAAGGAGAAGGAGGGGGTTTGTTCCCTTGGTAAGTAGACAGTCTTGCTTTGATTTTGTTATTTTGAGATAAAATCTCACATAGCACAGGCTGGCTTCAAGGTCACTGATTGATTATCCATGACTGGCGTTCAGCTTATGATCCTCCTGTCTCTCCCTCCCAAGAGCTGGATTAGAGGTGTGCATCACACTGTCCCTGTATTCATCAGCCATAGAAGGGACAATTCACAGCAGACTTCTCAATGACTGTGCACAAGTGTAACAAAATAAGCAGTCACTCATAACTCCAGATGACCAGGTCCCCATACCCTTATAGACTGACTACAGACTTGACTGTAAGAAGCAAATCTTACACACACTTGAGGGGGAGAGGATAGTTGCTCTTGCCAGCAATCCTAGGGAGTAATAACCAGGAAGGCAGCTATACTGCGTCGAGCTTACAGTTGGAAAGCAACAACTAAGCAAAGTGGTACATCATACATGTTAATAGTAGCAAAGCCATAAACAATACATAGTACTGACAAAATCTAGTGGTATGCCTACGGAACTCATGCACATACAAATATTTTAAGCAGGTGGGAACCCAACTGTGTCCATTTTTCAGTCAAGAATTTAAGTAATTTTGTAGAAATTACTTAAAATCCCTACTAAACCATCTCTGAAAATTGATTCCCCCTCTCCCACTCTCTGGCATCCTTTTTGTGGGGACCAAATCCAGAGCCTTGTGTGATGAGCAAGCACTCTACTACTAAGATAGACCACCACTCCCCTCTGCCTCTTTATCAGAATATATAAACATAGGATCCTAAGCAGCATATAGAAACCAAAGATTTAAGCTGCTATGGTCTGCACAGAATTGTGTATAAGGTCTGCCTGGTATTTTTGTCATATTGATATTATAATCTGCTCAGCTACTTTCCAAACGCTGAACATTTATTTCTAATTTGTCATCGATACAAACAATGTCGCCATAACAATCGTGAACACAATTTTTTTGTTTGCTGATTGGGTTGGGTTGTTTCGCTGATACACAATTCCTCAAACAGATTTTTCCAAACCAGGTCAATTATAGAATTTTCCAATTCTTGTAACATCTTCAAAGATCACTTTACTTTCCATGATCAGAGAGCCTGAGGGACTTTTGGCTATGACAATATGAAGAGACCAGTGAGTGTTCCTCCTCTAAAATAAGCGTAAAATACAAAATATAAAAAACAAAAACCAACCACCCCAGGGCATCAGGCACTTACCAAATGAGGAAAACAACTGAAAAGCATTCATTTGTCAAAACCCACTGGGATATAGGGTTCTGTCATATAGCAGAGTATAGTCTCATGTACTCAGGAGATTGAGGCAGGAGGATTGCAAGTTCAAAGCCAGTATAAACAATTTAGTGAACCCCTGTCTCAAAATAAAAAGCAAAAATGACACTGAGGCTGTTATTCAGTGGTAGAGTGTTTGTCTGAGATATCCAGGGTCCTGTGTTCTGTCCCAAGTACCAAAGGAAACCAAAAATCTGCTGGGTATGATCAAGACATACAGTGTGCATGTATGAAATTTTCAAAGAATAAATTTAAAGCATTTAAAAACAAAGAAAACAATTGCTGTAGCTTAGGGTGTTGACAGTGGCTCTGTGGCCTTCCTGCCAGCTGCAAGCTTCCACGAGGGACAAAGAACTTGGATCAGGGAGAAGAGCTAGCTGTTTAAGCTAAATATGATGAGCAATGGAAAAACAAGTGGGGCATTCTGTCACTCCTTCATTTTGCTAATGCGAAGATGTAGACTCAGCCAGCCTGAACAATAGCCTAGAACCTCAATGGGAGAGCCCGGAAAGGCATGATATGTCACTGCAGGGCCAGGTAACTCCCATATTCCCATCAATGACTGGGAAGGCCCAATGGCTGGGAAAATGTAAAAGCAAAGGAGACTGGATACCTGTCCCAAACTGTGCTTCCCAGCCCCTGCACAAGTCCATCTGCAGGTGGCAGAAGTTTAAGGCTTTGTAGACACAGAAGCAACCTTCCGGGAGAGGGGAGCAGACTTCAAAAGTCAAAAATTAAAACTATAATATAAAGCCAACTAAAGACAACAGCAGCAGGGCTGGAGAGATGGCCCAGTAGTTAAGAGCACTGGCTGCTCTTCCAGAGGACCCAGGTTCAAATCCCAGCACTCACATGGTAGCTCACAACTGTCTGTAACTGCAATCTCAAGGGATCCGACAACCCTCACACAGACACACATGCAGGCAAAACACCAATACACATTTAAAAAAAAAAAAAAGACACTAGCAGGAGCCACATACACAGAAACCAGTATAACCTCACTGTGCCACATTGTGAAAAGAACAGCCTCAGTGACCTGAGGGACAATGACAGGGACCAAAGACATGCAAGGCAAGTTCCATGAAGACAAGAGAAACCCAGTACCGGAGAAAACACTTGAAATAATGGTCAACAGGTTCTTGAATTTGATGGAAAAAAAAAAAAACAACTTAAAATCAATGGGTCCAAGAAAAATGAATTAACTGATGTAGTTAACGGGCATGTACCTTTTCTTTAAATTGTTTAGAACTTAATAGATATGTCCTTGTTTGTTTAAGACAGTGTCTCACTGTGCATTCCAGGCTAGCCTGGAACTCACTAAGTAGCCCAGATTGGCTTCACGCTCCTAGTAATCTTCCTGCATTTTCCTGCATGCTGAGATTACAGGCGTGGTGGGATGACAGATGTGGGCAAGCACTCACAGCTGCAGCGACATCTAAAAAGTGATCTAGGTTGTATTCATTTAATCAGCACCATACTTTCTAGTTCATAACAGGTACCATACCTCAGGAAGTAGCGTGCACTTTTGTATTGTGCATTTTTAAATTTATGTGTATGTGTGCATGCATTTGTGTACCACAAGCATGCAGGTGCCTTCAGAGGCACCAGAGTCCCCAAAACTGGAGTTTCAGGTGGTGCCATGAGTGCCATGTAGGTGCTGGGAATAGAACCTGGGTCTTCTGGAAGAGCAGTCAGTTCTCTAAACCACTAAGCTTTGTTGTGTGCTTTTGAAGTCAGGCAAACCTTTGCTCATATCTTGAAGTGCCCAGCTTCTCCAAGCTTCAGTTTTATTATCCATAAAATGCTAATAACAAATGCCTGTCCCTGAGCTTTGGGATGAAACAAGTCATATTAAAGACTTCTTGCTGTGAAGTCTCAGAGGACACACCCAACAAGATTGCTAATTTTAGGTACTGGCAATATATGCCTAAGGATAAAACTCTGAGTCGGGCAGTGGTGGTACACACCTTTAGTTCCAGGACTTGGGAGGCAGAGGCAGAATTGGAGGACAACTTGGCCTATAGAGTGAGTTCCAAGACAGCCAGGGCTACACAGAGAAACCCTGTCTCAATAAAAGAAAATTAAAGAATAAAACTCTGTTGAATGGACATGAATGAATCCGGGCACCAAACTTGCCCAATGTAAACTGTGTGTTCGTGTCTCCTGACCCCCTAGAAGACTGGAGCCTGACCTTCCTGTTTTTAAAAATAATATGCTCTAGGTTTGCTTTTATCAGTTGTGTTTGGCAGAATAATTGTTCCCTTCTGTGACACTGTGTTATACAAATGTTTTTTATTTCTAGTTAATCAGCTCCTTTTTCTTTTTTCTTTGATGATGAAAGTCAGAAGTATCTCTCTTGCCCAGATGGTATAAATAAGGACTCTGTGTATGTAAGGTAAAAAATACAGGCCCAAGTTATCTTTGACTCATGCTGTCAAGAATATTTGACTCTGATTCATTCTTATCATTTAATGGCATTTGGCTTATTAAAGACTACATTTGTCTAACAGTTTAACTCTTCTTGCCTAGTTTACTGACCAGGGTTTCAATTGTTCAACTGCTCATCCATTTAACTAAGCCTGACCAAATGTTTACTTCATCCCCTGGACTGAGAGGGAACACTGTGATGGATATAGATGTGAAAAGGCCCAATGTGTGATCCAGAGATGTAGTGAGGTCATGGTGGAGAAAGAAAATGAATGTTTGTTTTCCTTAAGACAAGCAGATGAATGGGGGACAATATGACTGTGGGAACAAACCTGATATAAATGTCTAACACAACGTGATAAGAACTTAGGCGTCTCCTAGGAATCGAGTGTTCTCACTTGCAGTGGAAAAATTCTCCAAGTCCTCAAAAGAGGTGAACGTCTTTAAAAAGCCAGATGGATTTTAAACGTCACAGATTTCCAAATAGAGAAAGGAGGAGGAGGTGAAACAGTCTGAGGGACAGCACAGGCTAGGAAAGGCAGGATGGAGCGGAATGGGATGGATTTAGGGCCCTAGCGTGGGCTCAGCTGTAATGCTCTATCCCTGGGTGGTCAGGAGTATGTGGCCCAGAGGAGGGTAAGTGCAGGGCTGAAGAGCTGTGCCTGTGACACAAATCTGGACTTCTGACAGAAGGCCTGGGACTTCACAGAGGCTTCTAAGAAATAGATAAAAGTCATTCCATGGACAGTTCAAGAAGGATGAGGGACAGAGTCTGGAGGTAGGACACTAGTTTGGGGACTTGGCAAAAGTCCAAGGTTGAGATGCAGCGTGGCTGTGCCAAGGAAAAGGTAGCAGGGAGGGAGACAGAGGGAACAGTCAACCAAAGCCAGCATTGCTAAGCCTGGACAGCTGGGATAGTGCCCATTAATTCATTAAAAATCACAGACTGGCCCGGTGAGATGGCTCAGCAGGTAAGGGCACCTGCGCCAAGTCTGATGACCTGAGTTCAATCCCTCCTACAGATTGTCCTTTGACCTCTGCACCAGCATGTGCCATGGCACACAAATGAGCACACACACATAAACAGAGTGATAAGAGATAAATATAAATTTGTTTTAACTCACAGACTGACCATGTCTGTCTGGAAAACCCACAGACAGACAGAAAGGTACGGAAACAAGTGTAAACCCCAAACAGAGGGCAGAGTGTGGAGACAGAAGTAAGTCGTAGAAGGTGAAGGCACAGTGAGAACAGCCTATGTACAGCAGAAGAGGTGAACTTTGGGCCCCACAGATGGCTGGCAGGAGACGCCGTTCCCCCAGGAGGACCTCAGCAGACCTCAGGCCAGCTGGCTGATGATAGACCACCTCCGCCATGGGATAAGGTCCTCCTCTGCCCAGCAAGCTGAGGACCAACCTCTGCTTTTGCATTCCCCATCCAAGGTGTTCTTCCTCTGAAAAAAAAAATCCAGCCATTGTGTATGTGCTTGACACAGAGGAACCACAAAGAAGGGAGATCTGAAGGTCTGGGTTTGCCAAATCCCTTGTCTCATTAGACTCCTAGAATGCAAGTGGCCATCTGTGTCTCCTCCCCTCCCTCTCCCCCTCCCCCCGTCCTCAGATTAGACCCAAAAGGAATAAAAGAACCTTAGAGAAAGCCTTTAGTTGTTCACACTTGAGCCAATGAAGAGGCCAGCTTATTCCCAGCCATTCTGCAGTAAGGTTCCCAAATGGCTCTTAGGACAGTTGTCTGTCCCACTGATACCTTGTTTCAAGATGCCCATAGACTCCAAAATTCACATCTCGCATATGAAATGCAGTGTTTTTATAGAACCTGCACATTCTCTAACATGGTAAGTTATGTCTACATTACTTATAGTGCCTAATGCAATGAATGCTGCATAACTAGTTATTAAACTTATTATTTAGTGAGTAAGGCTTAAAAAAGAATAATAATGTTTGATTACTACAGGACTAAATACAAGACAGGACAATGGCAACTTAACTTTTTTTTTCAAATATTTTTCTTCTGTATTTGATTAAATCTATATATGTAAACCATGGATATAGAAGGCCAAGCATATGTTAGTTGTAACCATGAAAAGAAAAACAGGTGATCTAATAAAATCTTGGTAATGCACCTAGGAACTCTAGAACAAGCACAAGAAATGACAACCAAAACAAGAAGACTGCAAGGAATAAGCGAACTTAGGGCTGAAATCAATAAAATAGGAACAAACAAATGAAAAGAATCAATGAAAGAACCAAGGGTTCTTAGAGAAAATCAATAAGGTTGATAAGCCCTTATTCAAATTAACTAAAGGGCAAGGATAGAATATCCAAATTAACAAAATCAGAAATGAAAAGGACATCCAGAGAATCATAAGGACATACTTTAAAAATCTGTATTTCAAAAAAAAGTAAAAATAAAATCTGTATTTCATCAAATTGGAAAATCTAAAAGAAATGGATAATTTTCTTGATATGTACCACTTACCAAAGTTAAATCAAGATCAGATAAACAACTGAAACAGAGCTAGAAGCCCCTGTGGCATAGAAGCAGTCATTAAAAATCTCCTAACCAAAAAAGCCCAGGGCCAGATGGTTTTAGCACAGAATTCTACCAGACTTTCAAGAAAGAGTTAATGCCAATACTCCTCAAATTAGCCATAAGATAGAAACAGAAGGAACATTGTCCAATTCATTTTATGAGGACACAGTTACCCTGAAACCAAAACCACATAAAGACCCAATAAATAAAGAAAATTACTAATTTGCCATATGAACATAGATACAAAAATTCTCAATAAAATACTTGCAAACCAAATCTACGAACACATCAAAAAGGCTTCCTCCCAGAGATGCAGAGATGCAGGGACGGTTCAACATAACCGTCTTCAGACATTGAAGAAACTGAGGAAAATATCAGAAGATGGAAAGATCCCCCATGCTCATGGATCTACAGCAGGATTCATATAGTAACATTACCATCCTACCAAAAGCAATGTACAGATTCAAACCATCCCCTTCAAAATTCCAACACACATATTCTCAGAAAATGGAAGGACAATTTTCAGCTTCTTATACAACACACACACACACACACACACACACACACACACACACACGACCAGCTGAAACAATCCTGAATAATCAGAGAACTGCTAGAGGTAACACCATTCCCAGTCTCAAATTTTACTACAGAGCTATAATAATTAAAACAGCATGCTATTGACACAAAACAGACATGTTGATCAATGGAATTGAATTAAAGACCCTATAGACACCTGGTTTTTGATCAAAAAAAGTCAAAAATACTCAGTGGGGGGAAAAAAACCAACAAATGGTGCTGGTCAAACTAGATGGCTGCCAAGTAGAAGAATGCAAATTGATCCATATTTATCATCCTGCGCAAAACTCAACTCCAAATGGATAAAGGATCTCAATAGACGGCCTTATGCATTGAATCTGGTAGCAGAGAAAGTCTTAGCTCACCGGCTAAGACTTTCTACATGGAACACCAACAGTGCAGACACTAGACCCTCATAAGCCTGAAAAGCACCTGTCTGGCAAAGAATGCCATCATTCAGACAAAGCAGCAGCCTATAGAATGGGAAAAGAGCTATACCAATTACACTTCTAACAGAACGTTAATGTCTAAAATATATAAAGGATTAAAAAACCAACAAAGCAAAAACCTGTACATCAAGAAACAACCCACCAGGCCGTGGTGGTGCACACCTTTAATCCCAGCACCCAGGAGGCAGAGGTAGGTGGATCTCTGAGTTTGAGGTCAGCCTGGTCTATAGAGTGAGTTCCGGGACCACCAGGGTTACACAGATAAGCCCTGTGTTGAAAAATGAAACAACAAAAACAAACAACCCACTTTAAAATGGGGCATGGGGGACTGAGGGGATGGCTCAGCAGTTAAGAGCACTGGTTGCCCTTCCAGAGGTCCTGAGTTCAATTCCCAGAAACCACATGATGGCTCACAACCATCTATAGCAGTCACATGAGATCTGATGCCTTCTTCTATTGTGCAAATATACATACAGACAAAACACCCATATACATAAAATACCTAAAGAAACAAATTTTTCTTTTAAAATAGGGTACAAAAATAGAGAGTTCTCAAAAATAAATAAATAAATAAATAAATAAATAATAAAGAAAACACAATGATTGAGAAGCACTTAAAGAAGTGTTTAACATTCTTAATTTTCTTTTTAGGAAACACAAATCAAACAACTTTGAGACTTCATCTTACACCAGCAAGAATGGACAGGATCAATAAAACAAACAAATGACAGCTCATGCTGTAGAGAACGTGGGGTGTCTTAGTTAAGTTTCTTTTCTTTTCTTTTTTCTTTTTTTGAGACAGGGTTTCTCTGTAGCTTTGGAGCCTGTCCTGGAACTAGCTTTGTAGACCAGGCTGACCTCAAACTCATAAAGATCCACCTGCCTCTGCCTCCTAACTGCTGGAATCAAAGGCTTAGTTAAGGTTTCTATTGCTGAGAAGAGACACCGTGACCACAGCAATGCTTACAAAGGAAAACATTTAATTGAGGTAGTGGCTTACAGTTTCAGAGGTTTAGTCCATTATTATCATGGTGGGGATGGTGTTGGCTACATCTTGATCAGAAAGCAACAAGAAGTGGACTGGTGTCACACTGAGCGTGGCTTGAGGATAGAGGAGTCTTCAGAGCCCACCTCCACAGGGACACACTTCTTCCAACAAGACTATACCTCCTAATAGCTCCACTCCCTTTGGGGGCCATTTTTTTTCAAACCACAACATGGGGTAAGGGGAGCATTCATCCATTGCTGGCAGGAGTGCAAACTTGTACAGCTGCTGTGGAAATCAGTGTGGCAGTTACTCAGGAAGCTGAGAATATATCTACCTCAAGACCCAGCTGTTCCACTCTTAGATATACCCAAGACTCTACATCCTACTACAGAGACTCTTGCTCATCCATGTTCACTGCTGCTCTAGTCATAACAGCTAGAAATTGGGAATAATCTAGGTGTCTATCAACAGACGAATGGATAAAGCAAATGTGCTACGTGTATACAATGGAATATTATCCAGCTTCTAAAAATTGGAATAGAAAATAGAAAACAACCATCCTGAGTGAGGTAACGCAGACCCCAAAAGACAAACATAGTATGTATTCTCTTATATGTTGAATGCTAGATTTTAAGCCTTTGATAGAATTGCTACTATCCACATAACAACAGAGGTTAAGTATAGAGTAAGGGAATAGGCAGGGTGAAAGGAACCCCTAATATAGAGGAAATAGAATATATAGTTATAGAGAGACTAGAACAGGAGGATTATATGGAGAGGGGTAGCCAAAAAGGGGGTAAGGGAGGGAACAGAGAGGCAGCTAACACTAAGGGCCACCTGAGGAAACCTGTTACAGTAGAAGCGTGGTCACACACGGTCACACACGGTCACACACAGATGCACACACACACACACACACACACACACACACACACACACACACACGCGCGCGCGCGCTCTCTCACCACCGAGTGAAACGTTCAGTGCCAGGAATTGGTCACATTTCATTTAAGTCATTGGCCAAGGCTATTGGCTGTTCTCCACAAACTGACCATAAGGCCCTATTGCTGAAGACAACACCTGTGTAACACATTAAAGGCAGATAAAGTCAAGCTGGTGCCTAACTGGAGCTTTAATCCCTATTGAATAATGTTTATGGTCCTGGATAGCATTTTGCACACCACCAAAGGAGAAAACTGAACACCAATCCCATTCCAAACCCTTTAATCTACAATGGTGGCCTGTCTGCATCTTATGATGGTTCAATAGTGGCACACAAGTCACAAAAGTAACCAACCATTACATGATTGATTTGATCTGACACACTTCATGAAACAGAACTCATTCCTGATAATGCTTGGGTGTCCAAGAACTTGAGCCCAGATAAGCCATGGACCTAGGGGGAAATCAAGTACTATTGTTTCACTAAGGGAACATGGCAATAAAATGACTCCTAATGATATTCTGCTATACCCATAGATCAGTGTCTTGCTCAGCCATCATCAGAGAAGCTTCCTTCTTCAGGAGATGGGAACTAATGCAGAGAGCCCACAACAGGACACTGTACAGAGAGTAAGAGGCCTTGGAACACTCAGTCTTAAATGGGATGCCTTCATCAAGCCTCTCTCTCTCCTTAGGACTCAGGGGACTATGCAGAAGAGGAGGCAGAAAGATTGTAATGTCCAGTGGGATTGGAGGACACCAAGAAAATAGTTCTCTTCAGACACAAAAGGACTGATGCATACATAAACTCACACAGACTGTGGCAACATGCACAGGGCCTACACAGATCCAAGCCAGATGGAGTTACAGCACAGAGAAGAGAAATAGATGGCTTCCATCCTTAACCCAGGAGCTATCTCCAACCAGAACAGCTTGAAAAGGAAAGTTTAGTTTTCTCCGATAGAGCCATAGAGCCACACTGGGTATACAAACCACACTTAGGGGGTGGGGAGAGCAGGACCTGCAGTAGACAGACAGTCAACGCAAAACAGACTCGTGCCATTTTTGTTTCTTAATGGTTTGTCTGGGCAATTTTCCTTGTTTGTTTGTTGCTTATCTATTATGATTTCCAGTTTTGTGGTGTGTGTATGTGTGTGTGTGTGTGTGTGTGTGTGTGTGTGTGTGTGTGTGTGTGTGTTCTCATGCTTTTTCTTCCCACTCCTTTCCCTTTTGTCTGTTTGCTTTGTTTTATTCTAGTTTGGTTTTTTATTGGCCATTTGTCTTCTAGAGAGAGAAAGGAAAAGGTGTGGAGTTGGATGGGTGAGGAGGGGGAAAACTCTGGAGGAGATGATGGACAGAAAACTGTAATAGGAATGCAATATTTTTTTTAAAAAAAAAACCTATATTTTGAAAATGTCTTTGCAATAAAAAAGAGAAGGATGGAAGGAGGGAAAGAGGGAGGGAGGAAGGAGGGAGAGGGAGAGAAGGAAGAAGGGAGGGAGGGGAGAGGAAAGGAGGGGACACCAAAAGAAAAGAATCTAGAGAAAATAGGAACAAATTCCAGAGCAGAAATATTTTTGCAGGGAGAAAGAAATGATATATGTCAAGGATACAATAGAACCAGTTATATCCATAAAACAAACAATGGAAAATATTCAAAGTCAGAAAAAAAAATGAAGATAAAGATAAATCAGGTTAGCTGGAATGTTTGGAAATTTAAAAAAGAACAACATGGCCCAGGCTGGTGGTTTCCACCTCACCGCCTTCCTGGTGAAGAAATCAAAAGCCAAGCATCATTCTATAAGCAGGGTTACACTGGGTGAAAAGGCATCTGCTAGCCCGCCTCGCAGGCTGTATCAGCCACATCATGTGACTAAATACCAACGGGAAGGCAGAATGGGCTTTCAAGGGAGGCTCCATGTGACACAGTTTGGAGGCTTGTCTTTTGTGCCTCTTCCCTTCTTTCTTCTACAGCCTGGATGTGACGTAAGGGCAAGCCTCCAGCAGCTCCACCTTGTATCCCAAGACAATCTGCTAAGTGTGTGTGGCAAAGAAAAAAGGAATCCAAGCCACTCAGGGCTGAGGAGTTGCTGCATCCACCTCGGGCTCTTTTTGTAGGAGGCCAGTTAAATCACAACTCTCTCGTGACTTTGTTACTAGTAATCAAGCCTCATTGTGACTGACACAGCAAGCAACATTTAAAACCCAAGTCACCAGAAAAACTGGGAAAGAAATTTGTGACATGTTCTAGAAATGAGAACACGATGACAAGAAAACAGGGCACTGTTTAACAAGGTAGACAGGGGGGGGATGGCAGAGCTGCGGAAAATTATCAAGGAAATCGGTGAACAGTTGTGAGCTCCATGAACAAACATAAACAGTGACAACAGCAGCAGTAGGAGGCTTGGCTGGGCCGTGTCTGTGTGTGTGGCGCCCTGGGAAGGAAGCTGGCTCACGTTTCTTACGTAGTTTTAGCTCTGTCAAGAACAGAAAAAAACAGTTTCCCAGCAAAAGAAAGTTGGAAAGTGAACTACACATAAAGAAATACACATAATATACTTGAAAATGCTGTGGAATAAAGAAAAACACATACAATATCAACATGATGGATGATGGAGAGAGGAGGAAATCTCCAAAGAGATAAAGGTCTTGTTGGGTATTGCGGTACACTAATCCCAGCACTAGGAAGCCCAGCTGAGTTTAAAGCCAGCCTTGGCTATATAATAATTGTAAAACCAATGTGGGCTATATAGTGAGACCCTGAGAGCTCAAGACACAAAAACATAACCTAAAAAGATAGAAAGGACTTGTCTCCGGGAGCCAGAGGCATTGAGAAATTAGTGGGTGGATTTATCAGGTTTGTTTTAAACAAGGAGCTCCTCAGCCCTCTACATCTGAAGTCAAGAGCACCTGCACACCCTCACTTCAGTCTCCAGGTTGAAGAACATGAGAATGCTCTTTATATTTCCTGAATAAAAAGGCAGACTAAGAGGCTGCAGGAAGAAATGTCCTGAAACTTCAGAGAAGGCAAACTGGGATCAGTCATTGTTCTTGCCTGCTTTCTATTGCGGTGAGGAACACTATGACCAAAGGCAACTTGGGGTGGAAAGAATTGGTTTCTCTTACAGCTCACTGTTCATCATGAAGGGAAATCAGAGCAGGAACTCGAGGCAGGAACCTGGAGACAGGAACTGAAGCAGAGGCCGTGGAGGAGAGTCGACCACTGGCTTGTTCCCTGTAGCTTTCTCAGCTTGCTTTCTTATACAACTCAGGGCCACCTGCCCAGGGGTGACACCACACACCAGTGGGATGGACTCTCCCACAACAATTATTAACCAGTCTATAGGACAATCTGATGGAGGCATTTTCTCCATTGAGGGTTCTTCTCAAGTGACTTAGCTTGTGTCAATTTAACAAAAACCTTGTTGCTGTTGTTTTAAGAAAAGGTTTGACTCTGTAGCCCTGGCTGTCCTAGAACTCACTCTGTAGACCAGGCTGGCCTCGAACTCAGAGATCCAAGTCAACATAAGACAAGCATGCACAATCATTGTTCTAATGTTAAAGATGTAGGCTCAGCAGGGTATGTTGCAACACTGAGCTCATTGAAAGAGAATGACAGCTATTGATTAATAGATGTGGTTTCAGTTTTATCAGAAGGGAATGACCATGGTAGTAGCTGTCTAACTTAAACATGAATATACTTAATAACACTAACCTGTATACTAAAAATGGCTCAGATAGTAATTATATATTGAGTGCATTTTAACTAAGTTGTTTTTTTGTTTGTTATGTTTTGTTTTAATGCATCTCTCAAAACAGTTAGAAAGGCTAGGGAGTGAGGTCAGGACTCTGGAGCCAGGCTCACTGACATTCAAAGATGGTATGTATCTGGGGAATACTGCTGCTGTGGGCAGTGTCCTGCACCTTCCAGCATTATTTCCAGAGAGTTCCTTGATGTCCTCATTTCCTCAAATCTCCAGTTCCCAGTCTGAGGAGGGTTTGTCAGATTGGCATGTCCTCAGTCTCATGCCTGAACTCTAGCTGCAGCTGGATGCCATACAACTGTGTATTTGGCACCTGTGGTTTTGAGTGTGAAAGCCCTTTTGCCTGCCCCCAAGATTCATAATGCTGGAAATTCTTCACACACACATCCCTAGCTCTGATGTGTGGAAAAGGGATTGTTTATAAAGTTATAGCATACAACTTTAATCCCAAGAGCCCAGGGATCAGAGACAGGTGATTTCTGTGAGTGTTAGGCCAGCCTGGTCTTCAAGTTCTAGGCTAGCCTGGGCTACACAGTGAGACTCTGCCTCATAAAACAAACAAACAAAAGAGGGGCCATACAAATGTATTGTCTAATCACAGAAAGGCTAACAGGAAGAAACATTTCCGCTGTGTCTTACGTTCTTTGGTGGGAGTGTGGGGCTGGGGGTTGTAAAGAGTAAAGGAAGACAGTATGGGAGTATGGAAACCACTGTTTCTGACAGTGTGACTTTTAGTGTCATTTGGATTATTAAACTGTACACTTATGATTTTGATTAAAATAAAATAATGCTTTATGTTTTAATAACACTCCTACCACTCAAAGTGTTGCACCAAGTTAGCTGTAAAGAAGGAAAAGCTAGTTGGTAGGGGAACATACTGCTCTTTTTTAGATGTCTCTTTCTATGACCTCTGTCTCATCCTCTGCCCATGCCTATCTGTACAGAGATGGCATAACACAAAGTACGGAGGCATCAAACACACACGGTCACCTGGAGATCGCATGATATCAAGCTGTGCAAAGAGTCTGCTCAGACTTCTCTATGACTCCACTGGAAATCTTCATTTGTGAACAGGTAGATGCTGGTATCTATTATACTACATGAAATGATAGACGTGTATGAGTCAGGTTCTGTTGCTGTAACAAACACATGACATGGTTGACTCATCAATTATGATCTGAACAGGAAGTGTCCTCCTAAAAGTCTCATCTGCTGAGGGCTTGGCCCAGCCAGGCAGAGTTCCTGGGGATAGGGGGGAGTGACTGGATCAATTAATTCACTGATGAGTCTGTACTGAATAGGCTCTTAGGAAGTGGGGTCTGACTGGAGAAAGTGTGTTACTAGGTTATATTCTGTCCCTAGTTCTTTTCTGTTCTCCAATCTGTTTCCTGACTGCTGGAAGGTGAGCAGCCTTCTCCCGCTGTGCCTTTCTGCTGTGACATCTCATCCTTGCCACAGGCAATGGTGTCAACTGAAATGGACAGAAACCTCTGAGATGGTGCCCAAATAAATTTTTCCCTCTTAAGCTGTTTTCTCAGGTATGTTGTCATCATGATAGAAAGTTAGCTAATTGACCAACTTTTAAAGCAAAAAGGTTTGTTTTGGCCCAGGGGGGTGTCAGCTCATGACTAGCTGGCCCCACTGCTTTGGGCCTGTAGCAGAGTTATCCTACAATGTTGGGAACATGTGATAGAATAAAACTTGCTTATATCATGGGCCAAAGAGCTAAGGAGAACAAAGAGAACACCAGCACCCCAGATGACCTCAAGCAGCATACCACAGACGACCTGAAGACCTCCCATTACGACCCTCCCCTTAGCAGCTCTAATAACACTATTGCACCATCCCAGGGACATGCATCTGGATCAAAACTATAGCAAGATATACAGCACTAGGCTATGACAGGTCCTCAAAGGTAATGTTTTCTCTTTCTCTCGGGATTTCTCATAGTCTATAATTACTTTCTTTGTGACACTGTCCTTGTAGGTTTAAGAAATGCTAGACTCCTTTTACTACCATCCCTTCATCCATGCTGCCTGTGTTAGGAAAGTCCTCTTCTGCCAACAAAACCCAGTGAGTCCTTAGGATAACTTAGTGTGATTCATGCTGTTTAAGCTTCAGCTGAGTTTTAACTAAAAGGAAAACGACACTCAATTTCTAGCTATGGCCCCTAGCTATTATACATGCAAATAGAAATGTTGTCTAAAATGAAAAAATAGTGTATAAATAACAGTGTAGAATTATAAATAATTTAACTGGCACCTAAATTCTAACATTTTGAAATAAATACTAAAATTACCAAAAGTTACGGGAACTGGGGTATAATAACCAGGCTACGTGAAACAAATAGTGGTCACCACAAAATAGGAGTCCCCAGCACAATTCCAAAGCACTTACCTTCTCCATTCCCTCTAGGCTGGTTGCACGGATCCGGAACAAGTTGGTCATGTGATTCACTCCTAGAAGCCTGCTGGTTGTGACGGGACTCTTGCCCCTCCCAGGAGGCAGCAGGCAACCCGCCAGAGGCTCCTGCAGGAAAGGATGGAGGCCCCAAGTCCAAGAGGAAGCTATCTCGTAGGGTTCGCTTGGCAGCTTTCTTGCTTTTCCCCTTCTGCCTCTTTGGGATCCAGTTTCCCTGTCTTGACCCAAGCTTACAACTCTCATGCCTCTCTGTGGGCTGGAGCAGCTGATCCATGTCCTTGGTGAACTCTAGCAGGGTACCCTCGGAGAGGCTCCTGGCAGGGGTGCCAGAGCCGTAGCTGGGAGCCTTGTCCTGGAGCAGGTGCTCAGAGAAGCGCAGAGCATCTGGACCATCTCTGGGCGCCGCCTCAGGAGACTGGGGGAGACTGCAGTGAGTCATGGAGAGGGCGAAGAAGGAATAGTCCACCGCCGTGTAGGTCAGCATGAAGTTGATGGTGACAACTGGTGCCAGAACATTCACCTGACCCACAAGGACAAAGGCCATGGTCACCAAGCTGGTCAGGCAGATGGCTGCTACCGGTGTTTTATTTGGCCCTTTCTACAAGAACAACAACAAAAATACAGAATTATGAAATCTCAGATAGAAAGCTTCAGAAATGTTACAATTAAATGACAAATAATAAATAAATGTAATATCTCAGGAACCTCTTGGCACATGAAGTTGGAAAAGAAAGATATCCAACTCATGGGGTGAATGGGAGACCTGAGCTAACGCATGGAGATGCAAACCCAGCGCAGTCCTAAACACCAGAGGCACGGGCCACCTTACTATTGACGAGGTCCCAACCACACAACTTGGGAAATCTTGGTGTTTCAACTCCCCCAAATAGGAGGCCCCCATGTGATTGCAAACCACTGACCTCCCGCTCACCCAGGCTGAGGGACAGCTCGGGGACAAGCTGTGCAAGTGCACCCAGAAGATACAGCAGATTCTGCTAACGTATGTGTGTGTGTGCTCATGCACACACAATTACACATGTCTGGCATTCATGGAGGAGGGCATGGATGTGGGAAGATGTTTTAACTATCCTGGAAACTGTCACAGTCACTTGTGGTTCTGGAGCCAAAGCTGCATTCACCTTTTGGTCCCTTGTTCTTCACCTGAGGAAATTCATTAGACCCAGCTGCCCTTTCTCCATTCGCCACCGCCTCCACCAGCTCTTCCCTCTGTCTTCCTAACCCACCCCACAAGCCTCAGAGACTGCATCTAAAGTGGTCCCATGCCTTGTCCTCCAGACCATTCATTCCTTTTCTCCACCTAGACTCACTCACTAGGCTCTTAGCCCAGTTCATGGCTTTGGACATCAACTTTATGTACGCAGCTCCCAGCTTTGAACTTATAGCCCAAAACATTCCCAGGACCCCCTCTGAGACCAGCGGAGGCTTCTAAGTGTGAATCAGAGCCTACTGAACTAAGACTCCCTTCCCAGAACAGTCCTTAAAAAGGAGAGAAAGAAGGGGAGAAGAGGAGAGGAAGGAGGAAGTAAAAGTTTTTATAATGTTTGAGAACTAGTTTGAGGGAGCATTTATTAAGAGATTCTAACAATAAAATGACTGCAAATAAACTAAGTCATTAGAAACACATAACAAAGTTTCTGATTAAAAAAAAAAAGGTATGGAAAATAGACAGTGAATGGCGCACAACTTTAATCCCAGCACTCGGGAGTCAGAGGCAGGTGAATCGCTGAGTTCAAGGCCAGCCTGATCTACAGAACAAGTTCCAGGACGGCCAAGGCTACAGAAAAACCCTGTCTTAAAAAACCAAAAATAAGCAAACAAAAAAAATAAATTCTGATAACAGGAATGCAAGTTTGGGGTTGGTCTAAATTTACATCCAGAACAAGGCTCATCCATGAAACCCCCCAATACTAAGGTGCTTCTACAGCATAGAGGAGGAAGAGGCTCAGAAACATGATGTTAAGGGAAAGAGTATAGCATAGAAGGACACACGAGACACACACACAGGGACACACACACAGGGACACACACACACACACACACACACTCATACACATATGCATAATTCCATGTATAGACTGCATGTCCTCGGTATAAAAGTTCTGTATCTGAAATGATGAAATTCTACAAAGTCTGTATTTGATTTGTATGGAAATTTAATTGGGAAATTCCACACCATGAAACTTTGTTTCATGCCTAAAATTTCTAAAAATGCTGTTTATAATTACCTTCAGGCTATGTGGCTAGGTGTATATGAAACATAAATGTGTTGGATGTTTAGACTTGGCCCCAAAGATACTGCATTATAAATACAGAAGTATCCCAAACCCTCAAACCTGAACGCCCCTGGCCCCAGACAATAAAGACAAGGAATGCTTCATCTGAATTTGAAGGTCTCAGAGTCAGGCAAGCTGTTTAGAGACGTATATGGAGGGAACACATTTGCAAGCCGAAGTCCCTGGGCCAAATCCCAGGGCCTGTTTATGCCATGAGCTACAAGTAGCTCTGCATTTTTTAAACAACTGGAGGAAAATCAAAAGAAGAATAATGTTTTGTTTCACGAATCACATAAAATTTAGATTTGTTTTCTATCCATTAACAAAGACAAATTTAGATTTGTGGCCTTGGTCAAGGGTTGGGTACTCTCTGTGGCAATTTATAAGCTTCAACAGCAGAACGAAGCACAGGTGGGTAAGGTCAGGGGTCTTGCAATGTCTAAGGTATATGCTTTTTGACACTTGGGAAATCGCTGCAGACCCCTGAGAAAAGCCATGCACAGGGCAAGGAAATGCCCATCCCAGAAGTCAGGGGGTGTGCAGTGAAAGGGAAGGGCCTCACTGGGGAAGCAGGCAGGGAGGGAGTCAGGCTTGCAGGGCTCATGGGTGGAGGCTACAAGGCGCTTGCCTAGTGGTTATTCTTAAGGCTGTTAACAATGATCTCATGACATTTTCTATTATGTTCACTATAACTCAAAGATGTGTTTAAATTTCTAATGTCCTACTATTAAAAAAAGCAAATGTAACCCAATCATATATGAAGAAGTTTTTAGGAGATGAGGAAAGCTTCCAATGTTAAAAGACACATGACAAGCAAGGAGAAATATCCCTAATACAGCTCACAACCAGTTAACCTTCCTAACAAAGAGCTTCTAGAAATTGAATGATGGGGGTGGGTGGGAACCAAACAGCTAGAAAACAGGAAGAGATAATCAACTTCACGCATAATAAAAGGAACACAAATCTTGGTATCCTGAGGGGCCATTTCTACTGTACACTGGCAAAATATTTCACTTAACAATGAGCCATACAAGTTGGGCACTGGTGGCTCATGCCTTTAATTCTAGCACTTGAGAAGCAGAGGCAGGCTGATCTGTGAGCTTGAGGCCAGCCTGGCCTACAGAGTAAATTCTAGGGCAGCCAGAGCTACACAGAGAAACCCTGTCTCAAAAGAACAATGAGTCGTAGACATGCTTCTTGCTAGCACTGTCCTTGTCACTCAAGGAAACAGTGCAAATGAAGTTCATACACACTGTCTAAATATTTACAAACGCAAATATGAGAAGTTTCATTCTACAGTGGGCAGCAGTTAATGTGGAGACACACAAACATATGTGACTGTTGAGTGCTCGGCCCTATATGGGATGTCTACACCAACCAAAACAAAGCCAAGAGAACACCTTGGAAAAGGTGGAAAGGATATAATAGTCAGAGGATGGGAGGAGGGCCGCGTAATGCTGTCCTCTGGACTGGCATGGCTGTTGCACTCACAAACGGTAACTAAGGTTACCTGCACAAGACTAAGCCGACAAGACAAGTGACATTCCAGCAGGAAGGACTACAAATAAGGGTTACAAATAAGAGGAAAGGACAAGAAAATGGGAGATGGGTGGGGTGGCGGGGGGTGGGGTGGGGGGGAAGGGAACTTGGAGATGGCTATGAGCAAGATACATTGCATACATGTATTAAATTGCCAAAGAATAAAGAAAAAAAGTGTATTCAGAACGTTTGCCAATACAGTTGTCAATTATATAGATATAGTTGTAGTAGTAGAAAGAAAGAATTATCAACTATAACACTGTTTTCTGGAAGCCTATCACATGCATACCAGTCAATAGGGAACTGATTAAACAAACTATGTCACGTCAACACAAAGGAAAGAGAATGACAAAATCCTCTTGACATTAATATAAAAGATGGCTTTCTAAACTAAATGAATTTTTTTAAAAACGCAAGTTGTAAAATAACAGAACTGTCAGTTGTGTAAAAATAGAAGAATTCATTTGGAAACCAGGTAGGGAGCCTGGGCATACAGTTCGGTTGGTAAATGCCTGCCACATAATTATGAGGGCCAGTGTAAACTGGGCATGGAGGCTTGAACCTGTAACCCCACATGGGCTGGTGGTAGCACAGAGATAGGATTCCTAGAGCTCACTGGCCAGCTACCCTAGACTTGTCAGTGAGAGACCTTGCTTCAAAAAAATAAAGTGATGTGCCTGGAGAGATAGCTCAGTGGTTAGAAGAGCTTGGTCCTCTTCCAGAGGATGTGGGTTCAGTTCCCAGCACCCATATGACAGCCAGGTGATCTGATCTGACATCCTCTGGTGGCCTTCATGGATACTGCAAGCAAGTAGCACACAGACATAACACTTATATGTATGTATTTTAACAATTTTTAAAATAAAAATGTAGCTGAGCATGGTGGTCCATGCCTTTAATTCCAGCATTCAGAAGGCAGAAGTACATGGATCTCTGTGAATTTGAGGTCAGCCTGGTCTACAGAATGAGTTCTAGAACAGCCAGGGCAATTACATGGAGAAACCCTGTCTCAACAAACAAAAAACAAACAAAAATATAACTTATAAACCACATTACAGAGAAGTGGGACTCCTAGTGTCTATTTCAACTGGTTTTTAGGAAAGTCTCTTTTGACCATCCTAGCCATCACTTAATCATGCTTGCTATTCAGTATCAGTTACAGTTTGGTCCATGATAACTCACTGAGAGCCCATAGCCCGTAGTGTGGAGGCTCATTAAACAGCCACTGCTGCCACCACCACCCCCTTCATCACTGCCATCACCACCATCATCACCACCACTACCGTCATTACCGCCATCACCATCACCACTATCACTACCATCACCATTACCGCCCAGGACACAATGAGCCTATGGGAAAAGCAGAGCTACAAGGTCTTGCTTCTCTCCTAAACAAGGGATTCTTTTATGCTAAACTTGGAGGGTCCTGGATCTGTTTCTATTGAAAGAGAGGGTTCTGCTTCCTGCTGCTCAGAGTCAGGAAGCCCTGAGGCTATGATATGGAAGATGCTTTATCTAAGTAACTAGCCAACTCACCCAGGCATAGGGCTGAAAGATATGGCCTCTGCACTCCACTCTGTCCCCACCCCAGAGACCAGATACACTGATCAAAAAGTCTAATAAGAAAAGCTAATGGGGGGGGGAGAGGGAAGGAGGGAAGGAGGGAGAGGAAGATAAGAGGGAGGGAGAGGGAGAGAGAGCGCATGCAAACAAAATGAGCCACTCACCCCTTGCCCCAGAAAGGCCAGTACAGGAACCACTTTCTCTTGGGCGATGCACTGCAGGATCCGGGGGGCTCCATAGAGTCCCCCCATACAGGAAGCCAGGGATGAGATGTACAAGCCCAACAGGAAGAGGAAGCCGACCAGAGACACCTGTTGAAATAGATGCTCTGTTACCACAAGCTGACCCTGGATGTCCTGCAGCAGCCTCTGTGCTAAGCCTCACCCTCACCTCACCCCAGGGTGCCACCTATTCAACAGTACTTGACTATCAAAGGCAGGGTCTGGTGGGAGTTCTTAGGTGAGGGGGTGTGTCCTTGAAGGGGATGGTGGGGTCTCAGGCCCTTCTCTTTTTGATTTTGAGAAGACAGTTTTGCCATGCTACACACTTGCAGCCATTACCACTGTAGCTATTGACATCCCTACAAGAGGCTCGAGTGCCGTGCCCGTGTAGCCAGAGCACCGAGCTGGCAGAGGGCGAAGCACTTAACAGACCACCACGAGAAGGAAAGCTGCTGCCATTTATTACAGAGAGTAATGGGCTTATATACCCAAGCCAGGGGATGGGCTAAGCATAGGAGGAGATAATGCACCACCCATACCTGGGGTCAAGGCACAGGCACTGCACACGGGAAAGTTATGAGAACAACCTTGTTTGCTCAACCTTGAGAGCATGGGAGTTCTACAGCTGGGTGGGGAGGAAGAGAGCTGTAATGGACAAGTACTTAAATTTCCCAACACTCGAGACAATGGGTCATGGAATGAGACCCCCCCAAACCGAAGCTAAATAAGACTTTTATTCCATTTTGGAGGTGTGTGGGTGCATTCCACGACTTGTAGAAAATGGAGAACAACTTGTAAACATTGGTTCTCTCCTTCCACTATGTGGGTCCCGGGGATCAAACTGAAACCACTCGGCTTGACTACAAGTGTCTCTTTACCTGCTGAGCCATCTCATTGACCCTAACTTTTCTCTTTATAAATTAATTATCTCAGGTATTGTATGATAGTGACTGGAATGTGAGTAATACAATTATTCAATGACCAACACTGTTTTGTTCTTTAACTACAAATAGTTACTACTTATTTGGGGGTGTGCTGTACTCCTGCACACCTTGCAGGTCAGATGACCCAGGACATCAGCTCTCACTGTACCCTTTGAAGCAGGGTCTCCCTTGCTTGCTCTGCACTGCATATTCTAGGTTAGATGATTTGCAAGCTCCGGGGGGATTCTCTTTCCTCCGGCTATTTATGCAGTGTGTTCCCCCAGCTCAGCCTCAGAGCTAGAGTCCCCCACTATTTCAGGTTAGTTCCTATCCTCTATGGACTATATACTAGTTCTCAAATTGGGCAGGCATTGGATTCATCTCATTGTCTCTAGAACCACTGGTTTCTGGGCCCTGGCCTTAGCATTTCCGATTCAGGGAGTATTGATAGGTGTCTAAGAATGTGGATTTCCTGAAGGTTCCAAGGTAACGTTGATGTCAATGGCTAGAAACCACACTTTGAGAATTGGTGACTACAATTCCAGTCAGGCTCTTGCATTTTCTGAGTGATGCCCAAGACCCTGACAGAGTGACAAGCTTAACCCTGATCCTAAAGCAGCAGTGACGACTCCTATCGGTTGATAAGTGGACCCTCACAGTCCATGGCTCCCCTAGCCCCACACCCTGCACAACACTTAGTGTTGGGACCCTCTGTCCACACTCGCTGATGTGCTCATTGTCCAATACTGGGCATCAAGAAGCAGCACGAGGTGGCTGGAAAGATGGCTCAGTGGTTAAGAGTGCTTATTGCTCCTGCAGAGAATCTGAGTTCAGACTCGGGCACCCCACATCAGGCAGCTTATACAGCCTATAACTCCCATACCAGGAGACATGGTGCCCTCTGGCCTCCACAGGCCTCTGCATGCACACAAGCTCATTTGGGTACATACGTTAAAAAAAAAGACTCAGTACAAACCCATCTCCTCTATGAGACATCTTACTTCTCTACCAGGGGTTGCCTCAGTGTCGTGAGGCTGAGGATAGGAAAGGCCTATCACAGTCTCCTCTACCAACCTGCCGACTTCAGTCAGACCCCATGTTTCCACATCAGTATTCTCAGTGCCCAGCAGAGGTAAACAAATGGTGAATTAATTAACACGTTAATTAATTGACGTAATCTACAACCATACATCTCACAGGTGTAAAGAGACAGAGCGAGAGAGAGCAAAGCTGTTCCCCTTGGTGCCAGCTGGCAAGGGACCAGTGCAGCTGTTCACACACTAGGTGAGCCGTGAACCCACCTCATGAATCCTCATCTGGACCTGGGGAAGCCCCTCTTTTTTGATGACTGGCCACCCCCTCTCCATACTCCAGACATAGTGACTAGAAATGTGCCCTTCAGGAGCTCATTTGCTAAATCTGACAGATGGTTAGATGTAACTTTCACCTTGTCGCTTACAGCCTTCTTGAAGAAGGTTCACCATCTCCCATTGTCCTTCAGGTGTCCACTTGACACAATCCAGGGTTATCCGAGGAAGTCCCAAGTGGGGGACCACCTAGATTAGTTTGACCCGTGGCCATGTCTGAGACATTTTCGTAGTTGCTAGTTGATGTAGGAGGACCAAGTCCATCGTGGGCAGTGTCATCCCTAGGCAGCTGAGTCTGAGCTGCCTAAGAGAGCGAGCTAGGAGGAGCAAGCCTACATGCAGTGTTCCTTTGTGGGGTTCTGTTTCAAGCCTCCGACTTGGCTTTGCTTGATAAATGGAATGGAACCTGTAGGCAAATGAACCCTTTTCTCCCCACGTTGCTTTTGGTCAGGGTTTTATCACAGCAGTAAAGATGCAAACTAGAACTATGTTTTATTTCCTTGCTTCAACAATGGGCTAAATCCACGTGGTCAAGTCATGCTGAACCCAAGGCCCTGGATTACCTATTTCCTGTATCACAACTTATCACTAAAATAATCTGATTGATAAATCCTGTACCAATCAGGCTGCTTGATTTGAGAGCACACAAACAACCACATGTCTGGTGAGATGCCTCAGCAGGTAAAGGCACCTGCTGTAAGCCCAGCAATCCAAGTTTGATCTCTGGGACCCACGAGTTGTCCTCTGTCCTCTGTGCATGTGACCCTCCCCCCCAGAAGTAAATTGAAAAGAAATGAGTGTATCTGGAGGTTCAGACTCCTCACTTGGAACAGTTCAGCCAGGCATAACCAGTGCTCTGCCCCCTGCAGATGACCCTCACCATCTCTTTATCATTGCATCATGCATTACTCTTGAAGAATTCATCCACCCCCACCTCAGTCATGTGACCTATTAGGGCTGCAAAGGGGCATCAGGAAAGGGTCCTGTCCTTCAAACTTTTGAATATTAAATGGGGACCTTATAACCTACAAAATGGGAGGAAAGGGGTCAGAGGCTAGACAGAGGCAGCATGGCCCACTGCACAGCCATGCTGTCCTTAATTCCACGTGGACTGCTTTACCCACAGGCACCAGATCATCCCAGGTGGATCTCCTCTGACTCTCGCTTCAATGCCAGGTGTTCCTGGGGCTTGTCCTCCCCTTCTCCTATTGCTTAATTATTAGAAATCACTGTTATTGATGTCTCCCATCACGTCTTGTGCTCTGCCAGCATTTTGAGATTCTCTCCCCTGCGGAAGAGTTAATCAGGCTTGTGGTTTACCTCACCCGTGAGCCCTGCACTCCTTAGGAACGCAGCAGAATCACCTCTCCGCCTCCACCCACAGCAGAGGTTGTAAACAGTGTAAACACTTTACATGGTCTGAGTCCTGGCTATTTTACACAACTCCTAGGAAACTGCCTCTATGAGATCCCCCATGCATCCTGAGAGGAACCATCTGTAATCTTTCTTTGCATCTTCTGTACCAAATGCATTCTGTGTTGATGACTCAAGAAAAAGGAAAGAAAAAACAAGACTGAGATGAAATTTTATCAAAAAAAGCATTTTGAAATTCTAACTCAGTGATTCTCTTCTCCAAGAATCACCCTGGAGGTTCTGACTCAATGGGTGCTTGGTGGGACATGGGTGCCGGTTGTAAAAAGTCTCCCAGGTAATCCCAGCGTACAGTCAGTGTGAACAGCTGGGCACAGGATAGTGCACCCTTTACCCTCACTCCGAGAAGACATGTTTCAGAAAGGCAGGCATGGATCGTCCTTCAGACATCTGACTGCATCTTAGCCAAGAGGCTAGGAAATCATCCTTTCGTGTCTATGGAGGATGGGTTCTGGAACACCAATGGTATCTGAATCTATTGCTCAGGTGCCTGGTATAAGAAGGCATAATATCTAGCTATAATTTACCTACATCCTCCTATATACTCACTCATCTCTAGATTACTACACATAATACCTAATGCACACGCATGAGCACATGCATGCACACATGTGTAACTTTTTATTTTTATTTAAAGCATGTCCATCCACTGGAATGAGACTCCCATGTCTGCATCTCTCCTGGCTGGACCCCAGGAACTTGGTCAGCGTCTGGCTCTGTGATCTCCGTGACTGGTGATGACTAGTGACTTCATCTTGGGCTGCCTTCCACAGATACACCCTGTGACTCCTCCAGAACCCTTGGGCTGGGGTCAGAGTGGAGATCACCCACAAGTTCAGGCGAATTAAGAGGTCAATGCCTCCACACCCCCCGTTTCCTCTCAACTCATATTTCCAGAAATGTGTTTCCCAATAATTCCTTTACGCTGCTCCCAGCCAAATCCGGCCTTCAATTGATAGCCAGTTCCCACAAAGGCAAAGTCGGCTTCGCCTGAGAGGCGGTACTGCCTGTGATATGAGCAGAAGATGGCTCAACTGGAAGCAGGCACTGTGGTGGGCACTGAGCAGAGGCCCCCAGCCACTCACCAGCCATGCAATGGTGAAACTGTCATGGGCTTTCACAGTCCCTCCTGGATACATGAAGCTAATGGATTAGGGTTGACTCTGGGGGATTTCCATCTGTAACAAAGATCCTCTTCCTACTTTACTTGCTCTTATCCTGTGAACTGGCATGTTTTAGGATTCTTAGTCCCCTTGACCTGTTATAAACACCCACTTCCTAGAGTGTGTCCAGTTTACATAATCTATTCCCGAAATACTGTTCTCTGGGTGGGTCCTCTATCACAAAGAATAGTGGGATTGACCACTTTCTTACTGAATTAAACATGGAGGGCGCAAAGTGGGGGCAAAGTGTCCCTAAGATAAATGTCTCCGCCTATGAAGATGTCCCTGTGAGGAGTGTGAAGAGGTTGAAATTTAATAACCTCCTGCCATGTGTCACACGGTGACTTCAAAGGCTATTTCACAACTGCCACATATAGTAAAACATTTTAAGAAAGCAGAAGTTAGGGGACGTTCCTCTGGTGTGGGAAAACTGGGTTGGGGAGACAAAGAATCAGAAATAGATCAGAGAAGCTGCAGGGAACCCCAGCAGACACCGATCAGCTGACCCGGCACCCATGGTAAAGGACTGAGGACAACCAGCAGCCATCCAAGAGGACCATTCTGATGGACAGCACTGGGAGGGGCGTGCAAGCCTCCAGCACCACAGCATGTCCAAAGCCAGCTGCTCTGTGTCCAAGGTGACATTGGGGAACTCCAATAGACACAGCCTAGCCTAGAACCAAGACCTAGCTGAGATGGGAACCTGGGCTGAATGGCAGTAAAACTACATGAGGACAATGAGCCATCAAAGTGAAGACACCTCTACAAGCCAAATTTCTCTAGGCTCTGGGGTAAGGTCACATGGCCTAACCAACTGCCTGAATGTAGTGCTTGCCACTGCAACAGGGTCAGACCTGGAGGGGGAGGAGAGTGGGGTGGGGAGCTAGGGCAGAGGGAGGAAGTCTGGGGAAAGATCTTGAGCGATTTGGGGGGAAGAGGCTGCTGCAGGTTTCTCTTGGAGGAAACTGCTGAGGAAACTCTTGGAGGTTTCCCTGCTGGTCCATCCCTGTCCACTCATGCACCGTATCCTCCAAGAACCGAGAACGGTCATTTGCTTTTCTTCATGGACCTTACAGTTGCCTGTTCCAGGAAATGGTCTCTTGGGTACCCTCCAAAGCCTATGGCTCACCTTTTATGTGTATATACGTACATCCCCACATACCATAGCCAAGTCAAGCCAACTGGCCTCGCCTACTTGTCTCACCATCCAAGACAGGTGGCATTCCTAAGAGAGTTCCCTCTGTCGACAGGCTCATTACTGAGTGAGGGCCTTCCACCCGTGGGCTATGGAGGCTGTAGCCCATATGTCTGTCCTGTGATGGCCTTCCTTAGTTACAAGTCCATGCAGCTTTCCCTCCAAAGAGCCACCCCAGGGGGAATTCTGCCTCCCCTCTCCAGACAGAGTCTCTAACAGGTGAAGGGAGTACCAGGCAGGGAGAGGAAGCTGCTCTCCAGCAGGCAGAGCCTGCCACTCCCCCCACAGCTCCCATCCCACCAGCTGCAGATGGAGGGCAAGATGTGTCTCTGGGGAAGCCTCCTTCTTGGCTTCAGTGGCTTTCTGAGGCTTTCAGTCTCTCACCTGTAGCCACACTTGTCACTCTACCGAGAAGAGGTCCATGAAGATCAAACTCCAGGTGAACCCGTGCGTGCGTGCGTGCGTGCGTGTGTGTGTGTGTGTGTGTGTGTGTGTGTGTGTGTGTGTGTGTGACTGTGTGTGAGTAAATGAAGAGAGAACATAACTGGAGACAAACATCCCAACATTCCTTCCCTGAGATTTGGGGCTCTGGGCCAGCTCTCTCATGACCTGAGTGAGCTCTTCTCCCTTCCCATCCTGCCTTTGTGCTGAGGTCATGACCTCTAAAAGCAAGTACACCTGTACCGGAGTCTGTGCACTGCTGTGGGATATTAATTAAAGATGTGTTACATGATTGTATGCTGTGTGTGCAGTATTTGTTTTAATGATCTAAATATGTATGCATTCTTTTATGTTGTATTTGTTTAACTCTATGAAGTTGTGTTACTTTATCTGCCTAAAATGCCTGATCAGTCTAATAAAGAACTGAATGGCCATTAGCTAGGCAGCAGAAAGAAATAGTGGGGGGGGGCTGTCGGGCAGAGAGAATAAATAATAGGAGAAATCAAGGCTAGAGGAGAGAGAAAAGGGGAAAGCAGGACACGCCACCCAGCCAGACATGAAATAAGAAGGAAAGATATACAAAATTAGAGAAAAGTAAAAGTTCAGAGGCAAAAGGTAGATGGAATAATTTAAGTTTAAAAAAAAAATATCTAACTAGAAACAAGCCAAGCTAAGGCCAGGCATTCATAAGAAAGAATAAGCCTTCTTGTATTTCTTTGGGGGCTAGATGGTGGGCCCCCAAAGAGCAAATATTCTCTCTCTCTCTCTCTCTCAAAAGAGACCCTCGTGAGTGTGGAGACCAAACTCAAGCACACCTTTAAAAAGCCAGCTCTATCTCCTGCATCAGTCAGGTTTCCACCATCACTGGTGCTCTGTGCTGATAGATCAGCTCCACACCAGAGAACAGCGCAGAGTCCTCAAGAGACCCTCCCTAACTAACTGAGACCCTCCCTAACTGACTGAGACCCTCATAACTGACTGAGACCCTCCCTAACTGTCTGAGACCCTCCCTAACTAACTGACTGAGACCCTCCCTAACTGAGACCCTCATAACTGACTGAGACCCTCCCTAACTGACTGAGACCCTCATAACTGACTGAGACCCTCCCTAACTGTCTGAGACCCTCCCTAACTAACTGACTGAGACCCTCCCTAACTAACTGAGACCCTCCCTAACTGACTGAGACCCTCCCTAACTGACTGAGACCCTCCCTAACTGACTGAGACCCTCCCTAACTGACTGAGACCCTCCCTAACTGACTGAGACCCTCCCTAACTAACTGACTGAGACCCTCCCTAACTGAGACCCTCATAACTGACTGAGACCCTCATAACTGACTGAGACCCTCCCTAACTAACTGACTGAGACCCTCCCTAACTAACTGAGACCCTCATAACTGACTGAGACCCTCCCTAACTGACTGAGACCCTCCCTAACTAACTGAGACCTTCCCTAACTGACTGAGACCCTCCCTAACTGACTGAGACCCTCCCTAACTGAGACCCTCATAACTGACTGAGACCCTCCCTAACTAACTTACTGAGACCCTCCCTAACTGACTGAGACCCTCCCTAACTAACTGAGACCCTCATAACTGACTGAGACCCTCCCTAACTAACTGACTGAGACCCTCCCTAATTAACTGAGACCCTCATAACCAACTGAGACCCTCCCTAACTGGCCACCATTCTCCGGAAATGGTGGGAATTTCAGAGTCTGCTTTTCCTCTGTGAATTTGAGGCACAATGGGAGTTTTAGGGAATTTTTCAGACAATCTGATTCTTGTGAGTTTAATCAATGCCAAATAAGTGTCCTTGGTGTCACATGATGTCCAGTCTGTAAAGGAAGCTATGGAACTCAAGGAATTCACTAATCCAGACCAACCCAAAGTTTCTGTAATTCTTAGGAGAGCCTGCTGCCATGCACTCTCCCCTCCTCCACCTCCCTGCTCCTCACTACACCCCTCCCTCTGCACCCCTCCCCTCCTCCATCTCCCTGCTCCTCACTACACCCCTCCCCTCCTTCACCTCCCTGCTCTTATGAGCAGCACTTCCTGGTGGCAGCTGAAGCTACCAACAAAAATATAAAGACTGAGGAGACAGGAATTCAAAGTACCGAATTCTTCTGTCAGCTCTGATATCTCCCGAACCCCACCTCCCCCCATGTGTCTCTGTCTCTCTCTCTGCCGACAACCCCCCACCATCCGTCTGCATATTTGATCATGAACAAGTACATTCGAGTAAATGGAGGGCAGAGGTCAACCTTAGGTGTTAACCCTGAAGGGACCAGACTCTCACCCAGTCCCTTGCTTTGGCAGCCATGACAGGATGCAGAAAAGACCCAGCAAGATGTATGCCTCTGACTCAGCAACATGTGCTGAGCTCCCAACCTTCCCTAATGACTGGGAATAAACTGCCAGATACCAAGGAACCAATTAGAAGTTGGCGGCCTCTGGATGTGCTTTATGGTAACAGTGGCATGCAGAGCAGAGCAACCGCCCTGGGAGGGCCTCCAGTCATAGCAACCTTCCTGCAGCTGCAGCTGACCAATCAATACAGGACAGGCCTCCTGAGCCCAGAGTGCACCAATCCTGAGACTGTTCCTACACAACTAGCAGACTCCCCCAGACACTCCCCTTGCTCTACCAATGCAATCTTTGCCCCCCTGCTGTTCAATGTCCCCCCTCCTGCTCCTGCCTACTTCACCTGCTGTCAGGCTGTGTTGAATCGGGGTGGGGCAACTCTTTGCTTTTGCATCAAATCAGGTCTCTTGATGATTTGGGGGTGGTTCAGACTTTGGGCACAACAGACCTTAGCTCCCCACTTGTTTTTCATGTTTTGTTTTTTACTTACAGTGTGTGTGTGTGTGTGTGTGTGTGTGTGTGTGTGTGTGTGTGTGTGTGTGTTGCTTGTGTACAACATGTACATCATGCCGCGGTAAATGTGTGGTAAGAGAACACATTTCCATTTTCCTCCTTTCATCGTGTGACTTAGGAGATGTAACTTAGGTCATCAAGCTTAGCAGGAAGAACCTTAGCCCTTCTCCTTGTTTTCTGAGACTGGGTCTCTCACTGAGGCCTGGTGTCACTATGTAGGCTAGGCTGGCTGGCCAGAAAGTCTTCCTGTGTCCCCTCCCCAGGGCTAGAATTGCAAGTGTGTGCCACTACACCCAGCATTTTACATGGATCCTGGGAGAGCAACTGAGGGCCTCATGCTTGCATAGCAAACATTTTGCTAACAGTGCTGCCTACCTGCCACACGGTGTCTTGATTTCTTTATGTGAAAGATGAACCTATTATCTGGTCTCCTGCATTCATGTCAGTCTCTGGATGCTGGAATCTGAGGACCATCCTAAGGAACCATGGACAGACACTGCACATTCCCCACATGCCTGTCCCCTAAACCCTGATTTGGTCCTGGGCTGAGCATGATGCAGATTCCCAGACAGAGCTTCAAGAGGAGGTATTTGTATGTTCAAGGAACAAGTAAGCCCTACAGATTGAGCCCTTTGTGGGGCACAGGACGCACCCACCTTTTCAGCTATCAGGAAGTCAGAGCGGAGGGCCTCTCGGGTACAGATGGCACCAAGCAGGAAGGCAAAGACGACGTACAGAAACCACCTGCAAAACCCAAGAGAGTGAGCTGCCACCCAGCCCAGCCCCACCCCAGCAAGCCTCAGGTTTCTGTGGGAACCTGTGTCATGAAAAGCCAGCCATGACGCCATGGAGCTAGCCTGGGAAGCTGCACTCTGTACTCTTCCTCCTCTGGAACCAAGATAGCAGTGTTTTCATAAAGAAAGGTTCTGAGGTGGCGAAGTGGGAAGCCCAGCTGCCAGGACTTGGCCAGGGTTGACCTGTTGTCCCACAGCCCATCCATCTTTCTCCAAGCAGAAGAACTGTGTATGCAGTCATCTCCTGGGCCTCTGGTCTCTAGACCACAGATAACAGACAGGTATTGAGTATTTTGTCACCTTGGCACAAGCTAGTGTCAACTGAGAAGTTGGCCTGTGGCCTGTAGGCAAGTTTGGGAGGCTTTTTTTTTTTTTTTTTTTTTTTTTTTGATTAATGATTGATGGGGGAAGGTCCAGCCCACTGTGAGTGCTGCCATCCCTGGGCAGGTTGAGCAAGCCGTGGGGAACAAGCCAGTGAGTATCATTCCTCCATCCATCATCTCTGTTTCTGTTCCTGCCTCTAACCTGACTTCCCTCCATGATGGACCATAAACTGTAAGCTGAAATAAACCCTTTCCTCTCCAAGGTCATGGTGTTGTATCACAGCAACAGGAAGCTGGCTCTGTCTATCTAAAGCAGGGCTGGCTGCTCATGTGGAACTTCTTCCTCTTCCTCCCAACACTAGGCTCTCCATGTCTCTTCGTTTCTTCCCCATGTTGCACACATGGCCATGGAGGGCTGGGGTACCTGACTGGTAGCAATGGAGGCACTGCAGTAGGTGTTTGCAGGTGGGTATTTCAACATCTTAAAGTATTGTGTTGTGCAGGCATGGTCAGGCTTCTCACATCAGGACCTTACTGCCTTCCCACACCTTCCAATGAAGGCAGAGATACACCCTTGTGCCCACACAAGGGAGACAGCAGAAAATTCTAGAGGGTCAGAAACAGACCCAAGGTCATGTCACAGTCTGCTGGTGAGAGCAGCACAATGGGAACTAAAACTCCAAAACTAGCAACCCTGGGGAAGCAGAAGGAGAAGGAAGAGACCCATCTCTGAGCTTCTGCTACTCACCCTAGTATGCAGCATCTCCCTCCACATGTGTCACACATGTAGACACACCCACACATACTTGAACACCTATCTACATATACTCACACCCACACAGTCACACACTCACACTTGCATGTACACACACACACACACACACACACACACACACACACACACACACTTATATACACCCAGAAAGCTGACGAACAGGATGCAGACAGTAGTCTGTGATTGCAACATACTTCATTTCCATGTTCCCACCACAACCCTGGGCACTCAGTGGTTAAAAAAAAAATCCCCTAGTTAAAAATGAGGGTGGAGAAGAGGCAGGGTGGTTGAGGGGGTGGGGTAAGGGGAGGATTTGGTTTGCATTCATGACCTTTCCCCTCCTGAAGCATTCTCAGGCAGAGGGTGTGAAAGGACAGGGTCTGAACCCAGCAGACGTGAATTTTCCAGCCCACCGAGTGTAAAAAGGAGGATTGGAATACGAAATAGGTTGGTCACAGCCAGGGCACTCTTGGAACAATAGGGGAGTCCCCTCTTCTGCCTGGGGGTTTCTCCCCCATTCTCCAGCTCACACTGATTGCTAAGAGGGGAACTTACGAGATGCCGACAGCTGCTAGGGAGCCTAGAGGTATGCTGGTAGCAGGCTCTCTCAGGTCTCCTCCCATGTTGAAGCCAGCCATGATGCCTGAAAGACACCCAGACAAGGGATGGAGTGAGGCAGGGTACTCTGAAGCAAATAGCTCTCCCCAGGGTGGTCCCTTCCTGTCCTCTGGGTCCTTTCCTGGAAGCTGCCATCTGCAACAGTGCAAGCAGGCCACTGCCTCATCTCCCCTGGCAACTGGGGAGGCATCTGCAGGGCAGTGAAAGGGACCTTTGTGGATTGTGCTGTGCTCAGGAGGAAATCCCTCCCAGCTCTGAAAGCATCTTATCACTCTGTGGAAAGTATCAAGGATGAGGGAGGTGTGCTCACAGCCACACAAAGGTCCTGATGCCCCATGCTGAGCTCTGCCTGCTTAGCTAGGACAATGCCCAAAGTAGCTCCTAAGAACAAAAAGCCTGTGGATTTCTTCTGCTGCCAGCTATTTTACTGAGGTCAGGTATCACCCAGCAGCCAGAACCAAGTGCCATGCTCAGAGCTCCTGACCTACCAAAGGGCTCCAAATGACAAAAATCTGCCTTGATCACTGTGACAGTCTCTTTTATCTTATTACCTCCAGTCCCCAAGAACACCAATGAAGCACTTGATAGGTAGAGGCAAGTAGATGTCTGTGAGTTCAAGACCAGGCTCCTCTATATGCAAAGTTCTAGGACAGCCAGAGCTACATAGTAAAAGCCTGTCTCAAAAATTAATCCCCTCCCTGCACACAAGAAAAAAAATAATGAAAATTAATTCCTCTATCATGGTAGGGGACCAATAGCACGGCTGGGGAGGAGGGAGATACTTCCTCTCTCTAGACATATTCAACAGGACAACGTGTTTTGAAGTGAGATGAGGGACCGGCCCATGAGTGCTCTATCAATTCAATGTGAAGGGAAATATCACCATGAAACTCTTGACACAGCAGGTAAAGATGGCAGCACCAGGAATGTGGCCCTGAAAGAGGCTTTAGTGGACTCAGGGATGACATGCGTCTGACACCACCATTGTAGACTGACACTCAGCCCCTGCCAGGCTGGGTAAGCGCTTTGTGCAGATTTTCTTTCTGTTTAATCTTTACCACAACCACGCCAGAAAAGGAGAATTATTCCCTTGTTTTATAGGAAAGCTCTAGAAAAGTTGACTGAAACAGCCTAAAGGCTCACATTTGGTAACTGGCAAAGCCAGGCTTCAGCCCCGGCTGCCTGACTCTGACAATCCCATTTCTAATGCCTCTCTACTTCGATGCCTCAGGGAACCTGGAAGTAGCAGAGTCCAGTGAGAGTTTGGGGCCAGGAAGCTGGGGGTGGGGGCTAGTTTAAAAGAACCCTGAATATTGGACCAAGAGTCGGCTCTACACACACTTTTGTCCCGGTTATTCTACCAGTAAGAGTTTACCTAATAGCCGAGGGTTCTGTGCTGGGTTGTCTGTACTTGGCACAACTGAAAGTCACCTGGGAAGAGGGACCCTCAGCTGAAGAACTGTCTCAATCAGAGGGGCCTGTGGACATGTCTGTGAGGAATCATCCTGATTGAAGACTGATGTGGGAGGGCCTAGCCCACTGTGGGAATCGTGTTCCCTATGCAGATGGGTCCTGGGCTAAGTGACAAAGCCAGGAAGCAACATTCCTCCATGGTTTCTGATTCAGTTTCTCCCTCCAGGTTCTTTTCCCACGTTCCCTCAGTGATGGACTGTTACTAGCAAGTATAACCCAAATGTACTGGTCAGGTTTCTGTTAACTTGACACAAGCTAGAGTCATCTGAGAGGAGGAACCTCAAGTAAGAAAATGCCTCCATAAGATCAGGTTATAGGCAAGCTGATTGATGGGAGAAGCTGATTGTGGATAGGGCCACCTCTGGTGGTCCTGGGTTCTGCAAGAAAGCGGGTTGAGCAAGCCATGGGGAACAAGCCAGTAAGCAGCACCCTCCATGGCCTCTGCATCAGCTCCTGCCTCCAGGTTCCTGCCGTTTGAGTTCCTGTCCTTCCTTCGATGATAAACAGTGATACAGAAGTATAAGCCAAATAAACCCTTCCCACTCCAACTTGCTTTTTGGCCGTGCTGTTTTGTCAAAACGATAGAAATTCTGACTAGGACACCAAATAAACCCTTTTGTCTTCCGAATTTCTTTGGGTCAGACTGTTCTATCACAGCAACAGAAAAGCAAATCAGAACACCCATGAATAAAGGTGTAATCAACAGGTTTATAAATGTGGCGATATTTGGTTTGTGATCTAATAAAGCTCCCTGAGATCAGACAGGATCGCCCCTTTCAGTCTGAGGTGGAGGTAAGAGCTAGTGGCTGGCTACTTTGCTCTTCTGATCTTCAGGCCAGCTTTATTTGCTAGATTACAAACAACATCTCACTACATATACTTATTGAAGCAGTGAAGATTACAGGCTATCTCATGCCCAAAGCTAGAGAGTTGGCTAAGTAAATGATGATGATATGCCTTCAATAAATTCAGTGTGGGATATGCTGTGACATAGATGGGCAGGTAAAGCTATTGTTTAAAGAGGTTTAGCAGAAACAGAACATATGGCATATTCCCACTGTTATCTGAGGGGGGGAGGGGGAAGGGAGAGGTGGGAAATAGGCTCAGTCCATGAAGTGCTTGCCACACAAAGAATAAGACCTGCGTTGGAGGCCCTCACCCACATAAATAGGAAATGGTAGCATATGCCTGAGATCCCAGCCCTGAGGAGGTCAAGACAGCACCCCTGGGGCTTGTGGCCAGACAGTTTAGCTGAATCTGCAAGCTCCAGGTTCAGTGAGGAGACCTTGTCTTAGAAAACAGGATGGAGAATGACAGAGGAAGACATAAACAAACAAACACACACACACAAACACTCATGCACACACGCACGCAGGCACACGTGTGCACATGCAAGAGGAACTAGAACAGGTTTACAAATACTCATCATATTTCTACATGATGGAAGAACATTTATTTTTTCAATTTGTTTATATTTTCCCAGTGTTTTACAGTGATCATTTTTTGGCTTTGCTTCTGACAGGGTCTCCTGCCCTGGCTGACCTTGGACTCTATCTACCTCCCAAGTGCCAGGATGACAGGATAGTGTATACAGAGCTGATGCTCCAACCTAGGGTCCTGTGAGTACAAGGCAATTTTCCACAATGGGGGAAATAAGGTTGGAAATGACCTAGCAGGTCATTCCTATTTTCTTTCTATTCATTCCCCTTCTCCTTAAAGGAAATAGTAAAGGTGTTGGTGGGATTAAGCGGTGCCTCTGCAGAGAGAATGCATCTACTCTAAGAAGATGAAACTGCAAACAGAGACAATTAAAAACAATAGCATGAAAGGGATGGAAAGGGCGGCTTTGGAAGGCTCCTGGGGATTCTCGGTACATGGCCTGAGGACTGCCAGGATGCCTGTGTGGATGCTGCACCTCAACCATGAATCAGCCAGGCACATAAATGTGTGCCTACTCTCCCATCCAGGGGGAAAACAACCTATAGCACAAGAACCCACACAACAACCAGAACTCACCAGCTGAGGGTTGAGAACCACAACCAATAAACAAAAACCTGAATAAGTACTAAGCAACCCCAATGGAAAGAAACATAAATCATTGCTGAGAGAACTTTGGAGAAAAACACTAATCAGTAGTTCCAGATATATCCAAGAGGAATATCCTTCCAGCAAAATAAAATGCTGAGGAAAAAAATTCCAAAACGAAAGAATAATTATAAATTAAAAATGTGATTATTAGAGTTAAATATGCCATAGATCTGGGCTGGTGAGATGGCTCTGTGGGTTAAGGCATTTGGCACCACGTTTGACAACCTGGGTTTGATCCCTGAGGCCCACAGGGGGGAACATACAATTAATTAATTAACTAATTTTATAACTTATTTATAATAAGTTGTAAATGCCTTAGATCTGGAAAATAACATTAAGTGTGTATGCCCAAGCATGTATGATAGAAATAGAAAGTGGTAGAAAGTTCAGGAAATCAGAGAGAAACTCGAGATTGTAGTAGGTAGAGAACAGAGAGAAAACAGAAAGAGAGAAGATAAAAGAAAACTCTAGGTTAAGAGATAGGAGTTTCTCCAAATGAAGAAGACCTATTTCTTCACTCCCACTACTTCCCAGCACCTAAACACATCATTGTGGTATTTCCAGATGCCAAGGATGCCAAGGATGAAAACAAGCAAACAAACAAACAAAAAACCCTGAACATTAACATGAGAACTAAAGGCCGACCAGCATCAGGCTTCTCATCAACACTGAATTCTAAAAACACTAATTTTGAAATTTGTAGGGAAGATTGTTTTTAGACTAGCGTTTTGGATAGTTTCTCAATTAAGGGGAAGTAAAGTTAAGCCAACAAGACTTCAGAAACTTCCCATACAATTTCTGAGAAAGCTGCTAAAGTATGTACTCCTGCAAAATGAAAATGTCAGTCACAAAGGGGAAAAAGCAGAGGTAATAACTCAGGAGTGACGTGAAGCCCCAGGATAACAGAGAGAGGAGCCGAGGCTGAAGTGTTCAAGGACAGAGGTCCTGAGTAGGAAATGTATGAAGCATGGACACACACGATTACTTTTAAGGGATGTGTAGATGGCTTGATTGGCAGCAAGAAAAGAGAATGTTATTGACAATCTAGGAAAAGCAGCAAAAAAATCCAAGGTCTAAATAGGAAGAAAACAAAGCTTAACTGATTGGAGGTAAGAAAGTTAATCCATCTAGTCTTATTAAGAATATTCCAGCCAGGCATTGGTGGCAAATACCTTTATCCCCAGCACTCGGGAGGCAGAGGCAGGCAGATCTCTGTGAGTTCAAGGCTGGCCTGGTCTACAAAGTGACACAGAGAAAACCTGTCTCAAAAAAAAAAAAAAAAAAAAAAAACACTAAAAGAGGAATAAAGAAAAACCACTAAAATCACCATTGTCATGTAGAACACAAAAACCTAAGTCTCACTCAGAGTCAGTGGCTATAATTTCCTCAGCTTCAAATAATCCCCTGAGAAAACTTGAAAGGTAATTCAAGTGTGCATTTTGAGTTAGCCATTAAGGCAGATAAGGGAAAGGCTAGGAAACTACTACTACAGCCCCTGAAATAAATTCTAACTAAATGTATTTTGTTATCAGGAAATTATATTTCTAAATGTTTACTAGAGTGGAAAGAAGGCTCAGAGGTTAAGAGCTCTGACTGCTCTTCCAGAGGCCCTGGGTTCAATTCCCAGAACCCACGTTGGTGGCTCACACCCATCAGTAACTCTAGTCCCAGGTGCCCCCTTCTGGAATCCAAGGGTACTGCGTGCATACGGTGTGCGATACACATTTCAGATAAAACACTCATACACATACAATAAGAAAAGACAAGAAATGCTATGTAACATGGAGCAGTGCGTTTTCATAGTTCTGATGACTGTTCATCCGTAACCATAACAGAAAAATGTTTGGCGGTTGGCAGGGTGAGGGGGATGACATTGTGTTTATTCATTGAAAGTTTAATTATTCATGAGATTTGATCCACTTACCAAGTATCACCAATTTACTGTAGATTTCCTGGTATTGCTCTAAAACCTCAAATAAAAAAGTATAATACAGATTCCCTTAAAAGAGGGACAGTAATTAAAGTATTCCTTATAAATATTTTACACATAACATATATGACAAAATAAAACAAGAATCCAAAAACAACCCAGAAAATCTCAGCTACATAACCAAAGGAAGGAATAAAGAGATGTAGACAAAACTTGATAAAAAATAAGAGGGATTTAAGTATTTAAAATTATCAAGGTAATCAACAAATATTTTAAGAGTTTATCAAAACTGTGGAAGTAGGTAGGGGTGGAATAGATAACATAAATTCATATTTCTCAGCATGAAGTTAGTGTCTAAAGCCTGCTTTGAATAATCAAGTTACATTCAATGATCGTTTTGTGATACACAGCTCCAAAAATACCCAATGTGAATGTACGTGGGGCTGTCTCTGTGAAGGGGTGTTTGGAGGAGTAAGAGGAGAGCTGGGAGAGCACCAGTGGACTGTTTATACACACACACACACACACACACACACACACACACACACACACACACGTATGTATATACATAGCTCAGCCATATATAGCTACTGTTGCCTGCTGCAGTTCAGCTAGAGATCGGAGGGCCCACTGCTTGCTGTCAGATTAATCTGTATTTCCCAAGCCCCAGCTCCACCCCAACCACCACCCTTTCCATGGTCCTCCCTTTGGCAAGGTCCCCACCCATCAGCAGTTCACTGGCTGCTGAGCCTCACTGGTTACCATGTTGCCTCCTTCCTCTGCAAGGACTCCATTCTGCCCCCAAGTCCCCAGCATGGCTGGTCATTCACTCAGCTTTGGGAGACTCTACACTGTCCTATCCCTGGTTTGTTGTGTCATTGTCACACCTTCCTTCAGATCGCTGATGGAAGGTAATGCCCGATGCCCGAGGGCCCCTGAGAACCCCAAATAAGTGACCAATTCATGCTCACTCTCTTTTAGCTCCAGACGAGTTCTGTATCAGTAGCAAATGCCCATTGGTCCTTGGGGAAAGAACTGGGCTTCTGCTCAGTGGGAAGAGAAAGGATGGACACTCACAAACCAGACAAGAATGAGACATGGTGTCCCAGAAGGGAACCATGGGGTGATGCCTTCTAGGCCAAATGTGACTCTTTCTACAGTCCCCCACCTCCTCAAAGCTGTAAGGGTGCTGCTGGGACAGACAATATCAAACAGGGCCTTGCAAATACCCGGGCTCAAGCAAGGTTATCTGGCTTCAGGACAGGGATAGCCCCAGAGGATATCATGGGTCCTCTCCTGCAGGGTCCTCTCTTGAGTGTTTGAGAAGCAATGGGGCTCATTGCTTACCCTCTGAAGGACAGTGAGCCTCAAGTAAAGATCTAGGTTACATGGAACCTAAACTTGTAGAAATAGATATATAATGTTACGAATATGAAATTAGGGTGGGGCCTTAGTAGGAATTTGTGCAATTCATGCAATGGCTTCGTTGACTTCATGGAAGGTTCCGCAGCAATCCTCCAAAGGTTGGAAACTGAAGTTCATGTTAGCTGAGCACGGTGGTGCCCTTCTGTAAGGGCAAAGGCAGGAAGATCAGCTACACAGCAAATTCTGGGACAACCTGGGCTCTGTTGTGGGGGGTGGTTATGTCCATGGCATTTGGCAATGGAACTTTTGAGAGGTAATTAGGATAAGAAGTCATAAGAATGGGGCCACATGGTGACATTGGTGGTTTTATAAGAAGAAACACTGAGAGTGTGGCCCGATGGTAAAGCACTTTCTTATTCAACATCTATGAGACCCTGGGCTCCACTCTTGGCATTCTATACCACTAAAAACAGCAAAGCCCAACTGCCTAACCCAGCCCAGTGGCACCTGCCTATAATCCAGTGGGAGGCATAGAGAACATCTGAGCTAGCATGCTTTGCTATGTCTCACCATGGGACATCCTCCAGCAGGTTCGCACAAGTCACTAGGCTTTTACCAGATGCTGATCAGATGTGCACACCCACAGTGTTCTTGAACTTTCTAGCCTCCAGAATCACAAGTTGGATAAACTTCTGTTCTTTATGAATTACCCAGTCTCAGGTATTTTGTGATAGCAATAGAAAATAGACTAAGGTGACACTCCTGTTTCTCATAGACCCAGAGAGAGTTTAAGTGAAAGGCTTGTATATCAAGAGCTCAGCACAGTGTGTCGCAAAATCGGCTATGACAATAACAATTATACTTATAATAATTTGATAAAATTATAACATCTATAAAAGTATCAACCACTTTTCCTGCCCAAAGTCCATCAGAATAAAGTGTCATCTGCCCCATCCTTTCTAACCCTAACCCTAATCTTAACCTAACCCTAACCCTAACCCTAACCTAACCCTAACCCTAACCTAACCCTAACCCTAACCCTAACCCTAACCCTAACCCTAACCCTAACCGGCCATCTCTAGTCCTTAAGCCTGGAGTATCCCCTCTACCCCAGCAGGTGCTTGTCCTCATTCAAGACAGAGAAAATTGGAGGGGCTGGGGGAATAGCTTGGGGGATGGATGGTTAGTAGGGTCAGCACTAATAGCCAGGGTGGTGGTGGGGTGGAGGAGTGATTGGGCCATAAGCAAGGGGCAACCAGGATCTAGGTCGTGCAGGCAGGCAGCTTCCCAGGGTACATGTATATAAACAGGAAGTCAGGCTCAAGAGTCAAGGGCATCACAGAAATAGACCTTGACAAAGAAGATGGCTATGGACATTCTGGTAAAAGCTGTTGTTTCCCACCAAGTTCTTTATGCTGGGTGTGGTCAACCACAGCCCCGAGTGCTGACTGTGGCCAAAGAGCCTCTATCCTTTCCAGTAAGAGTTCAGGATTTGAGGACAAGGTTTCAGTGACTTCATCCTACTGGTATTCTTCTCAGCGGTCTCCTCCATGAACTGTGGTCCTGGGTTCCTGGAGTGGCTGCCTCTGTTAGGGTGTGTTTGGGAAAACCCTGCAGGGAGGGATGTTTGGGGTTGTAGAGTTTGGTAGTGCAGCTTGGAGAAGGAAACTGCCCCTATTCCCACCCCTGCAACCCCTACCACAGGGTGCAGAGTGGCCAGCTTGGTGAGAACAGGAGGTCAGGCTTCATAAATGCAGCGGGGGCCACCACACCTAATGCTCTGCTGCTTCTCTGAAGTCATCCCCCCACCTTGGATAAAGTCTCTGGGGGTGGTGACACGGCTCTGGGGGTGGGGACACAGCAAAAATATTTATTCTTCAAAACTCCCCTCTCCACAGTCAGGAAGAGGATGGTGCAGGAGGGAGCCCCAGCCATGACTCACTCACAGCTAATCCCCAGCAAATCTATCACCATGGAAACTGCCAATCATCCATGCTTTTCATAGCCCAACCGAACATCTGCCAGGGGAAAACAAGTGGTGCGAATGAATCGCTCGCCCTGCCTCCGTGTTTACTTTGGGGCCCTAGTAAACAGAGCCAGGGGAGAGTAGTCTGGACCCCTCTCTGCTTCCTAATTAGCAGATGGTCTTCATCGGGTCCTTCTCAAGTCTTTATGCATCCTTCCTTCCCCAGTCAGGAAAACAAACTCAGATCAGAGGTTCTCAGCCCAGTAGAGCTGCCCAGGCTGAGAAAATCCAGGCCCCAAGTTGGCACAGAGAAGCCTGTATGGTGGCCATTCTATTCAGTGTGACAGTTTTACATGTGGACTGTTACAAAATACTGCCTTCATAAAGCACAAAAGATAGATCTGTGTTTGTGAATGTGTGTCTGTGCTGGGGAGTGGATACTTGTTCATGTGTGAGGTGTGGCCCTGTGTGTCCCACGGTACATGTGGCAGGCAGGCAGAGGACAACCTGCGAATGTCAGTCCTCACCCTTGCACCTGGTCTGAGCTAAAGTCCCTGCATGAAACAGGTTAGCTGGCTTGTGCCTTCTAGGGAGTCTTGTTTCTTTCTACTGCCCATCTCCCCGGAGGCTGCTGGGGCTGGAGATGCTTGCACTGCTGTGACTGGCTTTTATGTGAGTTTTAGTGATCAGAACCCAGGTTGGCAGGCTTGGCAATGAGCCACCTCCTCCACCTTAGAAAATACATCTCGACCAGTGTTCTTAGCTGTCTCAAAAGACACTCTGGGAGAAGAGCAGCATGAGCAGCCACAGGGAGGCGTGCCTCCTGCCCAGGCACAGATGCTACCCTGGCCTCTCTGGTTCAGGGTCTTCCCTTGGTGGGATCTCCCTGCTAGGCCCAGGACATTCATGGAGCCCCTTGGCTGCATGCTCATTAGCGTCTCAGAGGGACAGGGCAGGAGGGACGGGTGGGTAAGCAGTTTTAAATGTTAAACTTTTTTTCTCTTCTTTTTCTTCTTTTTCCTTATTCTTTTTCTGTCCATTCAAGAGGAAGCTCTAGATTTGATTGATGGCTTTTGGGGAGATGTGCAGAATTTTCCCGACTATTGTTCAGATTTGCTTCTCCACAGCCTTGGTCCTTATGTTTCACAGATTCAAAGCAGTGGAAAGAATTGGGCAGATGGCTAGTGACAGCATGGCGAACCAGAACAGGAATTACATCATTCATAGGGGCCAATCAAATAAAACTACATGAGTCCCTTGTTCTAAATCAATGAAAAATTTTAGCTAAAGCAAAGCATTATACCAAGAGGAAGCCCGTCTCTAAGTGGGAGTCGGTGTGAATGTGCTGGTCACACCTAGGGCAGATGAACCTGAGCAGATGAACTCCCCATCCCATTCACATAGAAGCTTGGCCCAGGGTTAGGAATAGGGAAAGGTAGGCCCACAGTATCTGAGACAATAAGGACCCGGGACCCACTCCCTGGCAGTACTGGCAAGAGTACTGAGGGTCTGGCAAATGCTTAGGCCCTAAACGCAGAGCTCAAATTTAGCAGGTCTCCCCAAGCAGTTTAAAGACAGCAGAAATCCAAAGGCCCTGCAGTGAGGACCTGGGAGGGCCTGGCTCTGTGCACAGATGCACAACAGCAAGGCCACCTAAGGTGCCTTGGCACTGGGCAAGAGCTGGACCTGATGGAACCATGGCAGTACTGGGTAGTGGCAGCCTCAATGACTGACACTGGCTTTGAGTCATCAGGGTAGGGATGAATCCTAAGTCATCCCGCTGGGGGGAAGCTTGAGTCAGAGACAGACTCTCTTCATTTTATAAAAATGAAAGAGATACATTGTTCCGACCAATCTGAAGCTGCAGGTCAGGAGTCTACCTACTCAGCCCTAGTTTCAGGCTTGTTTGCAAGATTGGGGATGGTATGGGGGTGGGCAATGATCTAAGCAAGGGGTGTATCTCAGAACAGGGTGGTCAGGTGGGAGAGGTGAGAGGAAGTGAAGAGAATCCAGTGCTATTTGGAAGGTAAACTTGTCAGGACTTGGTGAGTTTTAGGAGGAAGATGGGAGGAGTGAGGCTGAGTCCCTGTTGCAGATCACCATCCCTGAGAACAGGAAGGAGGGAAGAAAACAGTTTGGTTCTGAACTCATTGAGTCTAAAGCATCCCAGATGTTATACAAGCCACTTAAGAAACTATGGGATGTGCTGAGGAGAAGCCTGGGCTAGCGGGGAAGTGAGTGAAGGAATCCTCAGCTCTGTGGGTGATCACTAAATTTGGAAAGAATAAGAAAACAGGGTTGGGGAAATGGTAAAGTGCTTGCTGTGTAAGTGGAGGACCTGACCCAATCTCTAGAATCCATGTGACAAAGGTCAAGATGTCTGGAACCTGGGGAATGCCACCGAGGTTGTCCTTGGCCTCCATACACACACCCATCCATACACAGGCACTCAAACACAAAAACAAGGGAGAGAAGGGAAGGGCTAAGGGTAGCTTGAGAAAGACAAACATCTGACAGGCAGACAGAGGAGAAACGGGTGAGAGCAGGGGACAGGGCAGGCACTGGTGGTGGTGACGGGCATTCAAAAGGAAGAGGAAGCAGTGGCTGCTGGGAGGTCACAGAAAGCAGGAAATCAGACCTGCTCACTGCATAGTACCACGGATGTCACCGATGACCTCGGAAGGGTCCCTGTCATTTGGGGAGACACTTGGGAGAGTGGGGCAGAGTTGAACAGGGGACAGTAGCAAATAGAGATAGGAGCCACGTCACCTTGGGCCCTTACCAGGGAAGAGGGTGGGGTTGGGCAAGCTGATTAAAGCTAAGTGTTTCTTTCATTTAAGCAGCTTTATTCAAGCATAACTCAGACTCAGTAAACGACATGTTTTCAACAAGACAGGTACACCACCGTGAAGCCACCAGCATAAGCCAGAATGTATTCTTCATCTGGAAGTATCCTGTCCCCAGCAGGCCCTCCCTCTAATCCCTTCCCCTCCATCCCCAGGCATCCTCCTGCTGTCTGCAAACTTAAGTTTGTTTCTTCTAGAATGTTATATAAATAGGGTTTATGTGCTTTTACTTTTTCAGTGTTTTGTGTCTTTTTCTGTCTGACTTGCTCAGCATAATTATTTTAAGGCTCATGTATATTTTCTGCAAATATCAATAATGCCTTCATTTTAAACTGCTATACCACAATTTACCTACTCACCTGTTGATGAGCATTCCAGAAATTTCCATTTGGGGACTCTACAAATTAAGCTGCTCTGAATATTTTAAGTGTGTGTGTGTGTGTGTGTGTGTGTGTGTGTGTGTGTGTGTGCAGTGCCTGTAGAGATCTGAAGAGGGGTTACAGGCAGTTGTAAGCCATGTAGGAACTGGGAGCCAAAATCTCATCTTTTGTAAGAGCAGTAGCTGTTCTGAACCACTGAGCCATCTCTCTAGCCCACGTTAAGTTGCTTTGAATTTTCACATACAAGCCATCACTTGCTTCCAGTTAATTAGAGGTGGAACAGCTAGCTGGGTATATGGTCAAACTTTTCTAAAGTGGTGTGACCATTTTGCGTTTCCATCAGTAGGACAGGCGAGTATGGACTGTGCACATCCCTTCAACATCTGTATGGCATCTGTCTCTTTCATGTTAGACATCTCTGGAACTTCTCCTTTCCCACCCTTTTGCCTACATGGAGAAAGGGTACCAAGTAAGGACACATCATGCACACATAGGAAGCAGAGGATAGTAGACAGCTGACTCCAGATCAGCAACAGAGACATTTTCCTGGTCTGTGCTCTGGAGACAGCCCTGTCCTGAGCATTTCCCACGGGCCACCTGTCACACATTAGCTTCTTGCCTTCTAGGCCAGGGATCCACACCTGAGGCAGGAATTCTTGTATTGTCTCCTCCATGGCCATGCCGAGCAGAGGGGGGGAAGCAGGATAAGGAGGTTCACTCCCTGCCCGGGGGCCTCATGTCTCTGATCTCTGAGAGAAAACACAACGGGACACAGGGCAGGGGCAGGGACACAGTCCAAACTCATTCTAGAAGAGGGAGGCAGTTTGTTCTGCTGAGGAATCCATCCTGTCCTGCCTGAAGGGAAATAAGCCCCTCCGACTAATTTGGCCAAGATATGTAATTTGTATAAAGTAGTGAAGATTGTTGAAATCTGGCTGAGGCTTCCAGAAATTAGGAACAGGCAACCCCATTGTGGAAATAATAGATTTTTAGTTAGTGCTAATACTAACCATCGCCATCGCCAAAGTCAGCTACACATTCCAAGAGAGCATGCAGGCCCACTGTGATGCTGAGCTTGGGGAATCAAGCGTTTACACCCCTAAGGCAAGAGTGAGAAAGAGCCAAGAGCACCTACCTGTAGCTGCCGGGAAGAACACCCCAAACACAGTGAAGAACGACTCCCCGGGGCTGTACTCTGGCAGAATGTTGCTCTCTAGCAGTTCTGGGGAGTACCCGATAAAGCCATGTTCTGAAATGACATGAAGGAGGCAAATGGAGCCCAGTGGTCAGGTACTGCACAGTGCCCAAGGAGACAGCATTGCTTTAGCATGGTTAGCATTTGTGTCTTTCTTTTTGAGACAAAGACACACTCTGTAGCCCACGTTGGCCTGGAACTCACTGTGTAGTCTGGGCTAGCCCCAAATTTACTGTGATTCTCCTGCATCAGCCTCCTGAGCTGCTGGGGATGTAGGCATAAGCCACCATGTGCAGGTATGTAATATCGAACATTCAAAGGCAGGGTATGTGCGAGAGAGAGACTCGGGAGACTGACTTGTGTATCTGTACCTACAGCTACAAAGGAATGACATGACCTAGACAGCAGTGGTTAGCTCAGGGGAGGGACGACTTCATCTTTGCTTTATAGATTTCAGAATGGCGACAGCATCTTTCAATGAGGGTGCATTTATATGACTGCTTTGCATAAAAACAAATCCCTTCTTGAAAACCTCCCATTGGGTCCTTGGGAGCCAAATAATAAAGTCCAGACTCCTGAAGTTAAACATTGCATTTCCCCACAATCTAGAAACAGTTTGCCATGCCCCTCCCCTTCACCCTTTACTGCTCCTGTGTATCCACTGGGGTCCGTGTTCCCTGCCCTATTACCCGTCTCTCTGAGAATCGATATTATGCTCTCTCTCTCTCTCTCTTTTTTTTTTTTAATTTTGAGACAGGACTCTCTAAGTTGCTCAAGCTGGCTCTGATCTCATCCAGAGCCCAGTGCTTCAGTGCCCAAGACTATCAACTAGGCTTTGTTCCTAGACTCAACCACAGTCCCTGTTTTAAAAACACTTTAATTTTATTTATGTGGGTGCATCTGTATGTGCCCATGAGGCCAAAAGAAGGTGTAGGGTCCCCTGGAGCTAGAGGTATAGACAGCTGTGAGCCACCTGATGTAGGTGCCTGGAACCGAACTCAGGTTCCTGTCCTCTGTGGCAGCAATACTTACTCTTAATCACAACGCCATCTCTCCATCCCTCCCCAGAGTTCTCGGGGTGAGAAATCCACTCCAGCACACCTCATCTGTACTCTCCCTGGCACACAATAGGTAGGTTGTAACTAGGCCTCATCATCATCTTCCTTTAGATCTTTTAGCTCACGGACACATCTCCCAGGCTTCCTGCTACGCTCTGTTCACAAGCTACTTTGTAACGAGAACATCCGACATCTGAATTCTTCAAAGTATTTTAAATACGTTTGCACATTGACCTTAACAAAGTTTCTTAAGTGCCTTCAATCCAGTTTGCTTCTTTGTCAAAAGAGGTCACTTTGAACAGCATGAGAGGATGTACTAGCAGGCCATGGAATTCTGAGACACAAGTAGAATGTTCTTGGCTCAGGGACACCCAGGATATTCTGCTTTGGCTTTCAGTCTTGTCCCCTAGAACTAGCTAGCTTGTGTCTATGAACTGCTGCCCCCCCCCATCACACACCACAGTGCCTCACAGCTTGAGGACAGAGTCGTCCAGGAGCCTTGCCTGACCCCCATCTACCTCAGAGCTTCCCCCCATAAAGAGAGCTCCCTGGTCTCTGATGGCTCCCAGGAGGCCATGTGCTTCCTCAGCTTCCAAGAGTCATAACTTCATAGGAAAAATATTCTTCAAGAAAATAACAAAGTAGAATCTCAAAGAGCCTTGGGGAGTCCAATCCTGTCTTTCAAATCATTGTCAACTGCTTTCTCTTGGCTGAATATAGACTTTGTTCTGGCATATTAAATCTCAAGCGTCACACCAGGTTTCTGAATGGCAGCTGGTCCTCCCCTCATCAACAAAGAGCAATAACAAGCTAAGTTAACTTTAGCTTACCCACTGGCTGACCCCATTGACTAGTCTTCCTGAGGAGAAAACTAGGCTGGGCTGTCGTGCATCTGCACCAGGGCTATGCACCCTGAGCGGGCCAACCCACAGCACATAAACACCCCATTCCACACTGTTCACCTCCACAGCCTCAAAGGAGGTCTGAAGACAGGAAGGGCTCGGTCCCCTGGCCTGAGGGCTTTGCCTGGTCAGCCTGCAGGCTCGAGGTGTTTTAGTTCCTTAGTGGTGACAAGGGGGAAGCCCTCTCACCTCTCCCCTCACAACATCTATGGGGCAGGAGGAGGCCTCAGATGCCGCCTCTCTGGGGCCAGTGACATACACATAAGCACACACAGAGAAAAACTTAGAAACATACACACACTAACACACAACTTCCCAGCACAGGCATTGACACTCTCACAAGCATATATTACATCTGCATACACACAAACACAGGTACCTACACACAAGGATATGTCACAAGCGCACACCCACACTGGCCCATTCATGTATACACTTACATGTGCACATGAGCACCAACACAGGCTTCTGGAACTCACACCAACACACTACAAACACAGGCACTGGTACACACTCACACTGGCACACTCAAAATTCTGCTACCCTGACCCTCTGCCCTGGGATAAGTCTAGTTCTTAGCTTTCCTCAGGGACACAGTCTTACCTTTGGAAAGAACTTTATGAACAAGGATAATTGTCAATGATTTTACACACATGGAACCCCAGGAGGATGAGACACAGGACTGAAAAACTAAGGGTTACAGAATAAAACCTTGTATCAACATATAAACAAACAAACAAATTAATAAATGTAGACTGAGCATATAGCTCAGTATTGTACTCCTGCCTAGCATACGTGAGGACAGGTATCAAAGCCAAGCACCACAGTACTTAGTATCACAGAGAGCTGACATGCTGTGGTGGTTTGGAAGAAAATGGGCCCAAAGGAACGGCACTATTAGAGGCATTAGGCTTGGTGGCGTTGGCCCCATATAGGCCATTTTCTCTCAGATGAAAAGGAATGTCTGAGGCTGGCCTTATTTTCCACACCTCCCATCTCCCAGGCCTTTGTGATTCTTGCCAATCCTAATTCCCCTTGTCTCTTAGGGCTCCAAATTCTGGGCCAGCTCCTACAGAGGCTGACACATTGCCTCCCTCACAGAGAGACGCAGGTAACAGACTCCTCTTCAGTTCCAGAAGCCTGTGTCTTCCTCATCTGGGAAAGACAGGCAGATCCTGCGGGGCACTGCAGGTCAGAGACACCTAGGGGACAAGGGCCGACAGCGGTGCAGCTGGGAGCATGCACGACGCTGTTGGAATTCCAGCTCGGTTTGCATCAGTTTCCCAATCACTACGTTGTCTCTCTGTGTTGTATCCTAGAGGGCTTTGGGGTTCTGTTTTATAGGACTAGGGTGGTAGGAAAGTGCTCTAGCATTGAGCTACAGCCCCAACCTACGCGTGCTTCCCGCAGCCCAAATGTCATTTGCTTGCTGCAAAAGCTGGGTCCTGTCAGCTGTGTCTCCAACCCTGAAGGGCTTGGGATGCTGAGGATCTGCAGCTGCCGCATGTGAATGCGTCTGGTCTTGACCTGAACATCTGCTTCTGTATCCACGGAGTAAAAATACTCTGGGCCCCTCTGAGCTGTGTACTTTTTAGGAAGACCAAAAACAGAACAGGGCAGGGGAAAAGAGAACAAATAGTCACAAGTCCAGGCAGGAAGAGGCAGAGGGGTGCCCTTGAAGGCCCGTGTGTAGAAGGCCTTACATTTCTCCAGAATCGGGTCATTCAGGTTCCTCCGATGCTGCCACTATACTACAGTTCTTGGAGGCCTTGTGTTACCTCTCAGGGGTACACATGGAAGCCTTCCTCATCCTCTCACAATTATCTTCAGCTCTGGTCACAAGCAGTGACAAAGAGTAGCTCTGGGTCTCAGCGTTAGTTGTCCAGGCTCACAGATCTAGCCAGCCTGGTGCAGTGGATGCTGGGAAATCAGCAAGGCAAAAAAAAAAAAAAAAAAAATAGAAAGCATACACACACACACACACACACACACACACACACACACACACACACACCAAAAACACAAAAGCTGTTTTGTGTTGGCCAACAATTCCTGGGCATAGGGCCTGCCCTGGAGTGAGCTTGATATATCCCTGTGGCACCTGCGGTGTGAGTATCCGCCCAGCTCCCTACACACACAGCCGGTGGTGAAATCAGTAGAGGCAGCTGTGACTTTGGTGTGGGTGTCCCGTTGTGATTGTGGACTAACTTAGAAAACCAGGTTTCTAAAAATGCTGCTGGTTGGTGCTGTGAACTGTGGACCGTTTCCCGAAGCACTGGCTTTCTTTTGGGCTCAGGTCCCCCACCCTGTAATCAGCAACCAGTGACCAGTGAGTGACCAGCCAGACATCCCTTTCCTGGGAACGGACAATGGGAGCGGCTGGCCCAACCAGGAATAGAAAGAGTGGAGGAAGGGCTTGGAGAGAGGAAGGGAGGGAGGCAGGCGCCCCCCAGCCTGAGAGGAGGGTGGGGCCTGAGAGATCACAGGAAGAGTAACTATGCAAGGAAAAGGAAAGGAGAGGCCACGGTTCTGGGAAAGCACGGGCACCAAAACAGCCCTGAAGGGAGGGGCGGGAGGGATCCAGGCAGGGCAAGAGAAGGCCACCAGGGCTGAGCATGCTGGAATCCTCAAAGAAGGAGGAAGTACAGTACAGCCACGGCCGGAAATACTGCTCAAGCCTCCTGCTGCACATGGCCCATCCTGAGCCTCACCCCCACCCTCAGTTGTGGAGTCGGACTGAAATCCAGGAGGATCCAGTGTCTTCACTACCTGCCACACTCTGGGAACAGAGATCCCAGAGATCCCAGGCAGATCTGAAATAGCCTGACCGAGAGGGGTGAGTGAGCACAGATCCCAGGCAGATCTGAAATAGCCTGACGGAGAGGGGTGAGTGAGGAAAGCGAGTGTTCAAAGGCCCCATCTCGCTGTACGAGCTACCAGGGGCCTGATGAGCGCAGCCACTGCCCAAGCCCAGAAAGACAACCATGAACAAAGGGCACTTAGACGGGCGGACCCCGCTGGCCTGGGCTTTGGCATTAGCGCTCAGAGCAGCGACAATAATGGGGCTGCAGGCCACCACACACAGAGGCCTGGCCTTGGGAGGGGTCCCAGCTAGGTTCCTCTTGCCTGGTGTAGGGTGTGAGGGTCTTTTCCAGGCATAAGACTGCCAACGACCTCTTAGGAGAAGACAAGAACTGTGACAAGAACATGAGCCCGGATACCCTGGTCCTGCCACAGATTCACGGTGGGACTGCCAATGAGCCCTTCCTTCTCAAGGGTCCTGCATTCCCAACGCGTTCCCCGGCGATGCCAAGCCCCAGTCTGCAGGCCACATTCTCAGAGGGGTACAGGAGAGGATTTCTTCAGATTCCTCCCTCTGAAAGCTGCCTCATTCTCAGCACTCCGGTACACAGCATCCAAACACATGGCTGAATTCCTGTGCCAGCTGCAAAACCCAAGCTGGCTCCCCTGTGGGTAGGCCCTGCCCGTGGGTCTGCCCAGCCCCGAAGCCCCTGATGCCCCTGCCCAGCGGCCCCTGCCCAGCAGCCCCTGCCCACCCCCGGGAACCAGCAGCCAGCAGATGACAACCAACACTGACAAAGCAACTATAGCCAGTCTCTGCCACTGGCCTTGTGTGCTTTTTATTTTCTATTGTTTTAAATTACCAGTGACATTGGTGGCTTTCATGAGTGCAGATAACAAGAGGTGAAAGAGGGGAGGAGAGAAGGGAACTATGGTCTGGTTGACTGAGCCATTTTTTAAAAGTTGTATTTTTAAAAATTCCATATATTTCAATCATATTATTTCCCCTCTACTAGTTCTTCCCCATCTCCCTAAAAACCAACTTCATGTTCTCTCTCTCTCTCTCTAATACAAAAACAAAATAGGAAAAACAAACAAACCATGAAATCAAAACAGATAATCAGCAAGGCAAAAAAAAAAAAAAAAAATAGAAAGCATACACACACACACACACACACACACACACACCAAAAACACAAAAGCTGTTTTGTGTTGGCCAACAATTCCTGGGCATAGGGCCTGCCCTGGAGTGAGCTTGATATATCCAGTGATACACCATTGGATTTGTTCTTTCCCAGAAGATATCAATTACAAACAACTTCTCAGTTAGGGGTGGGACCTCACGTCCACTTCCCCTTGCCAGTGCAGAACTTTGTCTGGTTTGAGCCTGGGCAGGTCTTGTACATACCCACATCTGACACTGCTAAAATGCCCAAGAACCTGGGGACATAGGTCATGGCCCCTAGGGAAGAACCTACTGCTATTATTCTGCTAAACTCTTATCTATTATAATTATATACTATATTCTGTGTGATATATTCTATAGTGCATACATACAGAACATATTATTATCTATAGATATCCAGTGCATTGCTCTTTTTGCAGTATATGGGAACTAAGAAAGAGACCCACAACTGGACACTGTTCAGAGAGTGGAAGGCTCTGGAATACTCAGTCCTAAATGGGCTATCTTTATCAAACGCCTCCCATCCCCAAGGTTCAGAGGTCTGTGAGGACAGGAGGGGAGAAGATTGGGAGAGCCCGGCTGGTGGATAACTCCAGGAAAGAATGTTTTCCAGACACAACAGGACTGGCACATACGTGAACTTGCAGAGACTGAGACATCTGAGCAACCAAGGACACCAGAGTACACAAGCAAGCGGATTGCTAAGAAGACAGAGAGTCAACAGATGTTGTCATGTCCCCACAGGCGGAGTTCTCCCACTCGGCACGGTTAGAGGTGTCCAACAAAAGTGCTATGAAACGGAGCTAAAACCAAACGTGGTGCTTGCCCGTAATCCCACACTGACGCAGGTGGGGGGAAGAGTTTGAAGCCGGCATGGGCCTCAGAGTGAGAGACTGTTTCAAAAAAAAACCCTGAAAAGAATGGGACATAACTGGGGTATGCAGCTCATGGCCTGCAGAGAAGGAAAGGGAAAGATGGCAGGCTCGGAAGGGACCCTCAAGGAATTCTGGGCTATGAACAGGGAGCAGTAGCCTTCAAGCGCCACTCTCTGGCCTCAGCCCTGGTAACTTTGGTCTTTCGAGGAGAAGGTAGAGAGAGGAGTGAGCCAGGTCTCCAGGCCTGAGCCCCCACCCAGAGAGAAAACACACGGAGAGGGCTGGGCACTCAGCAGGGGCCAGAAGGGAAATGTGAAATGGGTCCGGGCCTGTGGGGTCCACCCAGACCGCCCAGGGAAGGCAGCCAGGAGCCCTGGAGCCTCCTCTGGCCCCGGAGAGGGCCTCCGCCCTGAGCAGGGCAGGCTGCCAGGAAGCAGCAAAAAAGCCACCTCCCCTCCCAGCACTGGCAACCAAGGGGATGAAGGGCTGGGGAGGGGAGGGGTGCAGAGTAGCGGCTCTGCTTTGGTAGGGGAGTGACTAAGTGTCCAGTGACTGGACCTCTCTGAGCCAGGCTTTCTCCCTGTGGAAGGGAAGGTGAACGTTTCCTATTGCAAGGCGACTTCTAACAGCCAACAAGCCACTCTTATCTGTGGCCGCGGCCTCTCTTTCAAAAAGCTCTTGGGGCTGGAGCTTGGGGCTTAGCAGTTAAGAGCACTGCTGGCTGCTCTTCCAGAGGATCAGGGTTCAATTCTCAACACCTACAAGGCAGCTCACAGCCATCATTTACTCCAGTTCCAGGGGACCCCACACTCTCTTCTGCCCTCTGCAGGCGCCAGACACATTTGGTACACAGTATATATACATGCAAGTGAAACACCTATCATATACATTTTCTATTTTGTATTTATATGTATGCATGCGTATATCTGTCTGCATGTGTATACTGCATGTGTTCAGTTGCCTGTGGAGGCCAGAGGGATCCCATGGAGCTGAAGTTGCAGGTGCTGGGAACTGAACTCTCGTACTCAGCGAGCCTCTGAGCCACTTCTCCAGCTCCAACATAAAATAAACATTTTAGCGGGGGATGGGGTTGGGGTGGGGAAGTGGCATATGCCTTTAACCCCAGCAGGAGGGAATCTGAGTTCAAGGCCAACCTGGTCTACAGAATGAGTTCCAGGACAACTCTGCCTCAAAAAACCAAAACAACAACAATAATAATCATAAAAAATTTTTAAAAATTGTTTTTAGTGTATTGCGCTTTCCCCTTACAGTGGTCTTGGAGTAGATAAAGTGAAATGAGAAGACATTTCACCCAGAGAGGATGGTCAAAAAGGAAGTGTCAAATGCCAGGGTCTGCCTTGGGCCCCAAGAGACAGGCAGGATCTTGAGGTGGATATAGCAATGGGGCAGAAAAGTTTGTGCGGATGCCGTGTGGAACTTTCCTGGGCTGGGCATTTAAGTTCCCGGCACCCTGGTGCCTTTTCTTAGGTGAAGTATGGTCACAGAGACAGGGACCCCAGGCAGAGTCTAAGTCTGTGCTCCCCTGTAGGGCCTGCAACTTCTCCAAGGATGCATGGTGGGGGGCAGTGGAAGGGAACTCCAGCTCCAGGGTCAACTGGGGCCCTGCACAGACTAGAGAGGCCCCACTGCGGACCCAGATTCCCCCCACCCCTCCCCAGAGACCAGGCCTATGTAACTCAGCCTTAAGGAGCCCCTGAGAAAGGAAAATCTGGCCTCTTATCTCCTGGGGAAAAGGAATGCACTCTCCTGCCAGGACAAGGGGCTGTTTGACAGGAAGTCTCCACCCTAGCTGTGGGTTCCTCCCAGGCACCACTCACTCCTTCTGGCTGTCCCTGCCTCTGGCATCCACTTCCCAGGCTTAAACTTCTGACCCAACATCCCCAACAGAATTCTAAGTCCATTCCGGCCTTCTCCACTTAGCTACCCATTCACAGCTCCATGTTGATGGGGAATTCTGACTCAGTTCATCCCTTACCCCCTCCTCTGGATATGCTGCTACCTAGGCAGACAGCTGAGGATGCCAGGTGGCCTTGCACAGGACCATGGCCACCCAGAGCTACACTCCTGCCCAGCACCAGGCTGACAGTACTGAAACACACAGTCCCTGCCCCAAACGAAAGTCTCCAACCCAAGCCCACCCAGGAAACAAAGCAGAAGTCATCTTAGAAGGCCATGGCCTGGAGCTGGGGTACCTACCAGTGGTAGAGTATGTGCTTCGCACTCACAAGACCCTGGGCTCCATTCCCAGCAATACAGAAAACAAACAACAGCAACAATGACAAACAAAACAAAACAAAAATCCCCATAGATAAGTGGTTCTCAACCTGTGGGTTACGAACCCTTGGCAAACCTCTGTCTCCAAAAATATTTATGCTACAATTCATAACAGTAGCAAAATTACAGTTATGAAGTAGCAAGGAAAATAATTTCATGGTTGGGGGTCTCAGTGTTTAGGAAGGTTGAGAACTACTGCCTTTGATAAGACTTGATCTCCTAGAGTCTGAGAATATCCTGGGAGGTTTTAACCTGAAATCCATTTTACAGATGGAGGAGTTGAGGCCCAGGAGAAGAGACTCCTATACCACAAGGATGGCAGCTGGTCAGGCAAGTGCAGGACCCAGGGAGTCTAAGCCTCTACTCAACATGCCCTGTGTGTCCTCACAGGCCCAGTGGCAGCGATCAGCAATTATGTATGTTGTTATAGTGTGGCTACTTGCCTAATTTGCCATTAGACTATGCACCAGGTAGCTATTTTCCTAGGACAGCTCTAGTGCCTAGCCCCACGAGACATGGAAAAACCATAAAATATTCTTAATAATAACATTGAGAACAAGCCAAGTGTCCATCATCACATGAAAGTGTAAGCAAAATGTGTTATACTTGGGCAATGGGATGTCATTCAGCCATAAAAAGGAATGAAGCAGGGTCTAGAAAGAAAGTACAGTTGGTAAAGTACTTGCTTTGCAAACATGAGGCCCTGAGTTCAGCCTCCCAGAACCCACATTTAAAAAGCCAGAGAGCCAAAGAAATGATTCAGAGGCCAGGAAAACTTGTTCCACAGTCAGGAGGACAGGAATTCAGATCTCAGCATCCATGTAACAAGTTGGGTATCCCTCCAGATGTCTACAGCCTTGCTGAGAAAATAAAAGTTGCAGGGTTAGAGAGACTCTGCCTCAAAGGAAAAGGCCCAGAGTGAGAGGAGAGGACACTTGATGCCCCTTCTAGCCTCTGCACATGCTACTCACACACATGAGTACACACATTCACTCATTAGTTAAGTAAGAAAGCAAATGTTTTATGTGTATGGGTGTTTGGTCTGCATATATGTCTGGTGCCAGCAGAGGCCAGAAGAGGGTGTCAGATCTCCTGGAACTGGAGTTACAGATGTTTGTATGGGCTGGGAACCAAAGCCAGGTCCAACAATGCTTTTAACCACTGAGCCATCACTCCAGCCCCACTAATCAAATATTCCTAAAAGCTGGGTGTAGTAACACATGTATATAATCCTAACATGAAGGAAACAAAGACAAGCAAATAAGTCCTGGGATTACTGGGCTTTACCAGTCAGTCTTACCTACTTGCTGAGTTTCAAGCAATGAGAGATCCTGCCTCAAAAGCAAGGTGAACAGCACCTGAGGAACAACACTCTAGATTGTCCTCTGAATTGTCTCTGCATGCACAGACTCATGGAAAGACAGACTTGAACAGATACACACACACACACACACACACACACACACACACACACACACACACAACACACACCATACACAATAAGAATGAAATACTGGATATGAAACAACATAGGTTGACTTTGAAAACACCATGTCAGGCGGTGGTGACAATTGCAGGATAGGCTGGACTACAGAGCTAGTTCCAGGACAGCTAGGGCTATTAAACAGAGAAACCCTGTCTCAAACAAACAAAAACAAAACTATGCCAAGAGAAAGGACAAATGTCATGAGTCCATCCATGTAAAATATTCAGCCAGACTAGACAAATTCAGAGAGACACACAGTAGAAAGGAAGTCCCTACGGCCCAGGGACTTGGGGTAGGGGACCTTTGGGGTTACTGCTATATACAGGGTGACTGTAATTCACCCCACTGAATGGCATACCTAAAAATGGTTTAAACACCAACTCACACCTTAGAGGCATTTTATCACAATAAGAAAGAACCCATGACATAAGGGAGCTTTATCTATGTTAGGCGTGCTGTATTGATGTGTGCATGTGTATACAGGTACTCAGAGGCCAGGACAGGGTGTCAGATCCCATGGAGATTTAAGTAGTTGAGTAAGTCCAAGCTGGGTAACCATGGCTGCAGGCGGATTTGACCCCTGTGAATGTGTTTGCTCTCATGAACTCGTGGTGAGAAGACTGAGCCATCTGCTTCGGCAGTCCCAGTCCTACTGCACAGACACAGAATGCCTCCGGGAGTTGCCAGGACCCTCCAGTGACAGCGGTGTCAGCATTACTGTGATCCTGATGGCCTGGATGGTGATTGCAGTGCTGCTGTCCTTGCTGAGGTCTCCTAATGGGAGAGGCTCCAGACTCCCTGGGAAACCCTCCAGTCCTCACAGTGGACAGGACAGGCCCACCCCTCCCGTGGACAAACATTGATGTGGGAAGCAGAGAGTGTTAAATGCTGTGCACTACTACCAAATGACTGAAGATGACAGAGTACTCTTAGCTATTTCCTTTTCCACCTGCAATTTGGGGATGGTACAGTTTTTATGAGCTTCTAGAAGTTTCACCTGCAAACTGACTTTTGCTTCCTGTGTTAACACAGTCCTTATTTACAGTATGGCTGAGTAAACGATACAACTGGTAAGTCTATAGGGCTTTGTTGGTCGGCCTAAGCTTAAAACGTCCCACTCATTGTCGCTGGAACCGTGATCCTAATGTCTGTGGTGGTTTCTGGCCCAATTGGAAGAAAGTTGAGATTTCTGCATTTAAGGATTTTAAGTAGATTTAATCGATTTTAATTATCTGGTGTGGATGACAGAGCCACAGTGTATTTACTTTGCCTTGGCAGTTTATTCAGGGGTGGCTGTTTTCTGTAGCTCTTGGGACAGTGACACTTTCAGACTATTTCCCTCAGAGCCTGCAGCTGAGGTCTGGGGTGCAGCTAGCTCATGTGGCTAGAACAGGAAAAGTGAACTAACTGGTTCCTTACTGAGTTTTTAAAAATTCCTGTTAAAATCTCTGATGTTAAGAATATATACTTTAAATAAACATGATTGATTAATAAATAATAACAATAATAAAGAACCCATTTCTTTGCACACGCTCCCTGAAGCCCTGACTTGGATCCAGCACCTGCCTGCTTTATACATGTCAGCATAGTGAACAAAGTACACTTCTCGGTCAAGACCAATGGGAAATCAGCTATGAAACTGTAGCCTCCCAGACATGGCTATTCCCCCAACAGGGCCAGCGGGAGCCTAGCGGGAAAAGACCAGTGTGCTGCTGTTTGTCAGAGGCAGGTGTGGGCAGAGTTCTGTGTGTTCGTGAGTTTAGGTGGGAGTCTGGGAACCCTTTGCTGACACCTAGAAACCATCGGCCTATCAGCGTATCGGTGAGAGCATTGGCAACAAGCCACCAAGAAGCCGAGATTCGTGTGTGTGGGTGCCAGTGCTTCCCCATTCACACCTAACACGCTGGTGCAGTCCAGGTCCCCGCCACAACTGAACTCGCCCTGCATGTTCCCACTTCCAAGACTCTCATGGTCACCAGCACTTGTCCTCAAGCAACATTTAATCCAGTCTCCGTGAGCCAGAGCTAGCCTCAGGGGAGTATGCTATTGACATACTGTGACAGTGGCAGCATGCTGCTCCCATGCTCTCACTGGAATTGGCAGGGCTCAGTGCTCTGGGGACCCACAACCTTCAGATGCTGAGAAGGGCAGGCAGGGGTGCATCTGCCGGCACTGATTTCCTCTGTGAGCCTTCCTGTGCCTTTGCTGCAAGGACTCATGCAGAGTGAGGTGCTGTCTAGAGCATCTCCTATGAGAAGAGGGTGTCTCAAGGTCAGTGACAAGTCCCCTCCTCCTTCTGCATCGATTCCTCAGCTCAAGTGGATGTCATCATTGGGGTGTGGTACCTGGAGTATTTGCTAATAGGGTGGGAAGTGTTCTAATGACAGATGGCATAAAGGAACACAGAGGACTGAGGGCTCATCCAGCTGACCTGGATTAAAATGTCCAGGTGTCTGCCTCATGGGGCAGAGCCTAAAGCAGCAGGGCCTGGGCACTATTTAAAGTGGCTGTTGTCCTTCCCCACCCCCCACCTGCAGCACAAGAATCGTCATTTTCATAAGATCCCTAGATCCTGGCACACTGCAGCACAAGAATCGCCATTTTCATAAGATCCCTAGATCCTGGTGCACAACCCAGTGACTTCTAGGTTAAGCAATGATAGTGATGATAATTTTGTACAGGGCACCAGCTTCATGCCAAGTCCCACAGAAGGCCTCATACAGGCAGTATCTGACTTCATTCTCTGACAGTTCAGCAAGGCAGGCGTTATTGCCTGTTTTCAGATATGAGGAGAGCAGGACAAAGGTTGGTAGGGTCTGTACAGCAAGTTGTAGCCAAGCTGGAATTTCTTTTGAGGGTTCTAATGCTAAAAGCAGGACTCTGACTGTTGTAATTCAGAGAAATTGGCCCTGCCTCTCACCCACCTGGGCATGGCAGGTGTATGCACCCTGGCTCTTTAAAAGAAAGGCGCCGCCTACTTCTGTTCTCTCTTTTCCACTGTTCCTCTGAAGGGGCATACAGGGATTTTTTCTTGTCTCCCTGCCTCTTATCTTCTGTTCTGTTCTCTCTCTCTCTCTCTCTCTCTCTCTCTCTCTCTCTCTCTCTCTCTCTCTCTCCCTCCCTCCCTCTCTCTCTCCCTCTCTCTTCTCTCCCTTCCTCTCTCTTCTCCCTCCCTCCCTCCGTCTCTCTCTCTCTCCCTCCCTCTTTCCTCTCCCTCCCTCCCTCCCTCTCCCTCCCTCCTTCTTTCCTCTCCCTCCCTCCCTCTTTCCTCTTCCTCCCTCCCTCTCTCCTCTCCCTCCCTCCTTCCTCCCTCCCCCTCTCCTCTCCCTCCCTCCCTCCCTCTCCCCCCTCCCCCTCTCTCTCCTCTCTCTCTCCCCCTCTCCCTCCCTCCCTCTCTCCTCTCTCTCTCTCTCTCCCTCTCCCTCCCTCCCTCTCTCCTCTCTCTCTCCCTCTCCCTCCCTCCCTCTCTCTCTCTCTTCCTGTCTCTCCCTCCCTCCCTCCTCTCTCTCTCTCTCTCTCTCTCTCTCTCTCTCTCTCTCTCTCTTTCTCTCCCTCTCTCCCTCTCCCTCTCTCCCTCTCCCTCCCTCCCTCTCTTTCTCTCTCTCTCTCTCCTTCTGTTCTTCTTTCCCTTCTTTTCTTATCCTTCTCTCAATAAAACGCTCAATATGAATCTACAGGTCTATTTCCCATCTACCCGCCATCCATCACCCACTGTGCCTCAGAACCCCAGTGCTGGGACTGCCACCCGAGTCCCAACCCCTTACTCTGTACTCCTAACACTGACAGCTACAGTATCAGTGATGCAGCCTTTCACACTGGGCCAGCGACTACAGCCTCTTGCCAACTCCCTATAGGGCCCAGAAATTCACTTGTGGTCGTGTTCCCCAGGAGGTGTTCCAGAGGCTACCTAGGCCTGGCCTGCTGGGGTTGAGCCAAGCCCGAAGCAGAAGGCTTCGGTATCTTTTCAGAACTTGTCCACCAGAAGGAGCTTGCATGTGCACCTGCAGAACGCATGAGTGTCCAGGACTAGAGTGACGTGGAGGCTAGAGAGCAGGCCTGGGATCCACTTCACCACAAGTTCAGAAATCTCAGAGCTGGACCAGAGAGTGAAGGACACAAGGGGAGAAAGCAGGGTAAGAACCACTGTGATGTCCCTTTTTATTGTATAACTTGCAAATTTATGATGCCAACCTCCTGAGGAAGCATGGTTCTGCCAGCTCCACCTGCCAGGTTCCACAGGCTCCTGGATTTCCAGCCAATCTTTGGATGGGTGCTGTGCACCAGCAACTGCCCATTCGCCAACCAAACGTGAGTGATCTGAGGCATGATTCGCAGAGCCACCGGATCTGCCTTGATTTGCCCTCTCACAGCCACAGGAGAGTACTCAGTGCAAACCACAGGCTGCCTAACTCTGCCCCTGTACTGACGGAAACGCAAGCCTGGCTGAGCATTGTGTGTGTGGGGGGAGGGGGGCCCACAGGCATGGTGTGCTAGCCCACCCAGCGTCCCACCCTCTACTTCCTTGGAACTCCCAAGGAGTTATGGAGTTATCACTGAGTTATGGAGCTCAGTGATGTTAAAGAAAACTCCCAAGCCAGTGATTTCATACACCAGGCATCCATCCCCAGAACTCAGGCCAGGCCTGTCTCCTGCCCGCAGGGTTGGATCCCACACTCGGGCAGAAATTGGGTAGCACTGACTCTCACTTGGCTCGGCAGCATTCATCAGGCCCCATGGCCTCTTCAGCCTATGGTTCCTTTCTCTGCCCTCGGCACCGATACCATCAAGTGGAAACAGCCAGGGGAGACATCTCAGTTTTAGGGTAGGAGCCAGGGGCTGGCATTCTGGTCAGTCGCTCCTTACCACGATCAAACTCAGGACAAAAGGGGAGAGTGAGACATGTGCATGGCACTCGCTCCCAGCCATTCTGCCCTTAGAAAACCTCCTAACAGGGGCCAGGTCTGTAAAGCAGGATTTGGGGCACCTAAAGCCCTGTTTCCCCTCTCAACCACGGAAATAGCAAAAGTCCAACACAGTCTTAAGACAAGAATTGCCCACATGAAATGATATTCCACAGGTGGAACAAACTGAGAGTACAATTTGCCTCTGACTTGAGTTAACAAAGATACTATGGGGATGGGGGGAAAGAGAGAGAGATGAGGACAAAGAAGAAAAACAAGAGAGGACAAAACAAAGGGAGACAGAGAAGCAGGGGGAGGGGCCGACTCCAAGGAATGTGTGGATCAAGCTTTGCTTTGGGCCAGTCAGTCATTCAGAAATCCCACCAATAACCTCTGCTTATTACTTTTTACTGTTTCATCTCCTAAAATTCCCATGTTCGAACCTCAGTCTTTCTTGCTTTGGGGCCAAGGATGCCCTTGGGACGTGGTGGCAGTTCTGGACTCTCCCAGAAAAAAAAAAAAAACCCTTATCTGCTCACAAGGCTTCTCAAAATTTCAGTGGCTCCTGGATTCCATTTTAGAAACTAGGAACTCCAGTCTCATTGGGAAACTCTCAATAATCAGATGAAAACATTTAAATTAAACTAAGTTAGATTATACAGAGGGAGGGACAGGCCAGGTATGCTGCAATGTTAGCACATGGGAGTCTGGGGCAGGTGGATCTAAGTTCAAAGCTGGTCTGATCTACAGAGCAAATTCCAAGGTTCCCAGCCCCCTAAAAAGGGAGGTGGGGTGTAGCTTCAGTGAAAACACTAGCGTTACTAAGAACATTCCAGGCCCAAGGACTTGACCTCCCTTGGGAAGACCCTGCCAGGTAAACTAGAAGACCCAGGGCCAGGCACATGCACGGACAGTTATTAACCAGTAAAAGGCCTGTGGTTGGCACAGGCAGCACTATATGCCTGTGTGGATCCTGGATTCACCCTTTACAGATCCATAAATAACAAATTTCTAAAATCTGACTGTGCTTAAGACTCACCAGTATGTTTGTTTGAAATGCAGATTGCAACTCAAATTCTGAGTCTATCCCTGTGAGCTTTCAAGTGATGTCCTTGCAGGAAATCGTAAGCCTTGGGAAGTTGAGCTCCAGACCACATTAGCTGATTTCATGTCGCTCATGTTGAGGCACGACTAGGCCTGTGTGCAAGGATTCTTTAAGACTAGCTTGAGACCCTACAGGGTCCTAAGGCAGAGCTTCCCACATCTGGCTGTGCACACACAAAGCACATCGGCACAAGTGTAAAAAATGTCACAAAGACCCTGCTGCTTTGTATGCTCACTTGAAATGAAATCTAAAATCACTGGAGTATTCCTCATAATCCAAGTTCCTAAGTCACAGGCTGCTAAGGAAAACACACACACACACACACACACACACACACACACACACAACTCCACATCACACACACACACACACACACACATCACACCACATCATACACACACACAGCACATCACACACACATACTCCACATCACACACACACACACACACACACACACACCATACCACATCATACACACACACACACACACACACACACACACACATACACATACACACATTTACACACACACACTACTACATCACACACACACTCCACATACACACGCATACCTACACACACCACATCATACACACACACAGCACATCACACACACACTCCACATCACACACACACACACACACACACACACACTCCACATAACATACACACAACACACACACTCCATATCACACACACACACACATACACACACACACACACACACACACACACCTGGTGTTTCTGACACTAGGCAGTTTTCAGGACGTGGAGCTTAATGGCTATAAACCCAGCACTTGGGAGGTTGAAGAACAACTGAAATTTTGAGGCTAGCCTGTGCTACATAACAAACAGAAGACCAGCGAGGGCTAGAAAGTAAGATGTAGTATTAAAAAAAAAAAAAAAGCAGGCTATGGGGCAGGATAGCCTTATTTTGTTATAGTACCCACATGAAGATACTGGGCTTATTATAAGAATGCTTTGAAAATTTCAAAATGTTCTTAGAGTTCAGCAATAATCAGTAGACTGCCAGAGTGCCTGTCAGTCTGTCTGTTTGCTGTCGTCTGTGGTGCTGGGGTTGGAAGCCTGGGCTCTCACAAAGTAGCACGTGCTCCACCCCTGAGCTACAGTCTGCAGAGAGACTGAGTGGAGAAGGTAGAGACAGTGGCCTCTTGGCTCACTGTCCCTCCCTCCAATACGATCAACTCCTGACTGTGAGTGACACAGAGCTGGTTGGAAGGAATGGGTCAGGGGTGAAGTCGTCTATGGGAAGCAAGGAGCCACTCAGTCCAGAGCACATGAGGAGGTGCCTGTGACCTTCTAGAACAGGAACATCCACATGGCAAAGACCACAACGGCCCACACCTGTTCACACTGGATTTGGCACCTTGTTCCTGACTGCTGGACAGTGACATGAGAGCTCCTGTACACAGTACAGACCTCCACCGGGAAGGCCAGCCACAGTAATTTCTGTCTAGAATCTTCTTAGCACTCTCATTTATCCCTATTTCCTCAATGTATGATTTTCTCTCCCCCTCCCCACCCCTACTCAGGGCTGGGAATCGAACCGGGCACCTTTTGAGCATCCCTGGCCAAGTATCCTTTACATTCTGATTTGCTGAAATTTAAATATTTTGCTGTGAACACACTTTGTATGAAAGGTTTTTCCCACCTGAAATTTTTTTTGAGTGAATTAAAACTGACAGCAGTCTAGACGTGAGGAAATAAAGTCTATCGCATCCATTAATCTCTGGGGCACTCTGATAGGCGGGAACTCTTACTCTGTTTCCCAGATTCAGAAGCTGCTATGCAGACAGGTTATTTCCCCAAGGTCACAGCAGAGGAAATAGCACAGCTGGGCTGAAGCCTAGGCCCCACTGCTTTCTCCCTGATGTTGCGTGGGCAGATTTGCTCGTAGATCAGGGACTATGGATTGACTGCTCTGGGAAGTCACTTCCACTCTACACAGCTTCCCCGTTTCCAGTAGGAATTGGGCGAAGAGGTGCACAGTTGGTGGGTTTCTCTGGATGCCGCTGATTTTTTCATTATAACTAGTGTCTCCTCATTTCTTTAGGAACTGGAGCACATACATACCAGAGTATTCCTCATATATATAACAGCCATCTGGGCTTACAGTGCTCACTCAGACAGCAAGTAGATTTACTGCCTGAATTTATTCTTCTACTTATTTTGAATAGTCTTAATGTCTTGCAGTTGGATCACCTTGGGATCTAGCATTTGGGTTGCTCATAGTTTTGAGATGATCCCATGAGGTCTAACAGAGGAAGCCAGGTGTGGCGGTGCACATCTGTAATCCCAACACTCAGGAGGCTGAGGCAGAAGGTACATGTGTGTGGAGCCAGGTTGGGCTATATAGTGAGATTGTCTGTCTGTCTGTCTAACTCTGTCTTCCTCTCTCTAAGACCTAATTCACTTGACTTTCTTGTATAAAAAGCCCTTATGTGGTAGTCACAACTGGAGTGCGGGTCTCATGAACAGAGACTTTGGTGTTGGTTTACACAAAATGGTCAGTGAATTCCTGATAAGGAGGCTGGTGAGGGTGGGGGTCAGGTAGCTGTAGGTCTTAGAGATGGCATCAAAGATGGCCTTGGCACAGTTGCCCAGGGTGGCAGTGCAGCCCCTGGCTGATGTGTAGCGGTCATCAATACCGGCCATCATCAGTAGCTTCTTGAGCACAGGAGCAGAGACAATGCCAGGGCCTATGGGGGCAGGGATGAGGGGCACCAACACAGAGCCACAGTGGCTGTCACCGTATATGGAACAGTGTGGGGCCTATCAATCTTGTTCCCCCCAGTACTCTCTTCCCACGGGGACAATGGAAAGCTTGGTCAAGATAATGGCCCCTCAGACAACAGCGGCTACGTCCTTAGAGCACTTAATGCCAAGACCAACATGACCATTGTAGTCCCCAATAGCAACAAAAGTCTTGAACCTGGTCCGCTGGCCAGCCCCAGTCTGCTTCTGCACTGGTGCTCTCGTTAGAACCTCATCCTTTAGGGATATGCCCGGGGGGGGGGACCCCCAATGACCTCAGATTCCTTAAAAGGCAGGGAGAAGAGGTAGCTGTCCTCCAGGGACTTGGTCTTCAGTCCTTAGCCAGGCGGTGCAGCTTGGTGACAGGGATCCACTCCTTGTCTTCAGTTTTGCCTCCATGAGCCAGGCAGCCATGACTACTGCCACAACTGGGGCTCCTAAAGCGCCTGCTGAATCTCCTTGGATGCCCACCTAATCCTCCTCGGATGCCTACTAATCCTGGGCCCCTGCATGGAATCCTCCCAGCCCTCCCGCTGACCCTGAAGAGATCTGCCATTTGGTGTTTTCCGGAAGAGGCAGCCTCACTTTCATTTTGTTTCTTTGCTTTTGCTTTGCCTTTTTGGTGTTTTATTGATTTTATTTTGTTGTTGGTTTGTATGAAGTAAAGCCTGGCTATATAGCCCAGGTTAGCCCAGAATTTGCAGCAATCTCTCCTGACCAAGCAGGGATTAAAACTGTGAGTCACCATACCTCGTTCCTTGTTTCATTTTTTTTTAATAAAGAAAAAATTAACTGAAGAATTTCTCATTAAAATAATAAAACTTAATAGTGAAGGCTGGCTAGCCAGAAAGCACTAGAGATCTGCTTGGTTTTACCTCCCCAGCCCTGGGATTACCAGCACGCACCAACACACCAGCCATCTCCCCAGCCCTCCAAAAGCATTGCAATACAATAACACTGATTTTTTAATTCAGTCAGGAATGACATGAGGAAGGGGGTGTTTCAGCAGTCCCAAACAAACAATCTGTTTGAACAAAACAGGGACGAGGTTAGAGATAGAGCTCGGTGGGCGGAGTGCTTGCTTTGCATGAGTGGGGCCCTGAGTTCATCCCCAGCACTCAAAGGGAGAAAATCTGACTCTACCTTCACCTCCACAACTGTATCTCAAGACATGCTGGGAGGCAGACGCAGGAGGAGCAGGGGTTTGGAGCCAGCTGGACATGGCTTTAACCCTAGAACTCATGAGGCAGAAGCCAGGGGGTCCCAGAGTGTTTGACACCAGCCTGTTCTACATAGTGAGTTTCAGGTCAGCCAGGGCTATATAGGATGACACTGTTGAGAGAGGAAGGGGGAAGAAAACTAGACCCAGCCTGGGCGATATAACAAGATCCTATTTTCAGTAATCACTTCCCACCCCTGCTCTTTATAAACAGAAATATACAATATTTACTGTTTCAAAGAATAGTCTTATCTGGGCCATTTGGTAAGCAATGCCTGACCAGGGCCCTGTGAGATTCTGATGTGCCAATTAATGTAGACAAATACTTGAGGGTCTACTAGAAATGAATTTGACAACACGAAGAGTGGGGGAATGGAACACACCCATGCACACCATTCATACAGAATATTTAAGTGATGTAATTTTTCAGAGAAATGGGAGATTTCCCCTCATATCTCTACATTCTGTGGAGGAGACTGCTGTTTGGGCTGAAGACGTCTGAGACAGACATTTTCTCATGCAAAGCATGCCCACATACAGGAATAATCCAGGCTCTGGGCCAGGCAGAGACCCCAACTGTCCATTTATGCTGCTGATTCAGCCTGTGAGTGACCTACCTCCCCGAAACAAGGGACCTGCAGAATGTGTGGTGGGAGAAGCTGCCTGTGTGATGACCTAAACGCCAGAGGCACCCTGGAAACCCAGTCAATGAATTCTGCTCAGATAAGGCGGCAAGGCCATGGCATCACAGGCCCCAAGTGCTTATGACTGGACAGGTCTCCGGTTGGGGATTACATGTGTGCCTAACCACAATGAGTCCCATACAGGACCTTGGAACTTTTTAAAAATTGTATTTTTAGGTCATAAACTAACAAGAGAAAAATCAATTAAGGTTCCCAGGCTAAAATAAACTTCTTCGTTGCTGGTATTTGCAGGTGTGTATGCTACTAATGGTGGCAGTGTCCACATTAGGAAATAGAGCCTGGTATGGTGGCACCCGACTTTAATCCCAGCACTGGGGAGACAGAGGCAGGCAGATCTCTGTGAGTTCAAAGCCAGCCTGGTCTACAAAGTGAGTTCCAGGACAGCAAGGACTATACAGAGAAACCCTGTCTCAGAAAACCAAGATAAGTAAATAAAAGAGAAAAGAAAACCAAAAACAACAAACAAAAACCCAAAGTGGAAGTTAGGCTGGGAGGGAGATGTGGAAACTAAATAGGGATTTAGAAACAAGGGGGGGGAAAGTTTACAAAATGTTCCAGGTGTCCCCTGCAGCCCCACAGTCCCAGCTGTGATTTCTCCAATCTGCCTAGGACTGGAGAAGTTTTTCCTCCTGCCAAACTAGGTTTCCAAAGAGCAACTCCCAGTTCGACCACTTCTGTCCTTAACAGGAAACCCACTGGCTAACTTCCTGCTCGGCTTTTATGTGTATGTGTGGGTGGGTGGCTGGTTTTTATTGTTATTATTTTTGTGTTTGGGTTTTTTGTATTTGTTTGTTTGTTTGTTTGTGGCTTGCTTTCTAGCCAGAAAGACCCAGAAAATCCTAGCATCCAGAGGCACATCATGGAGCTTCTGCTTTGCACAAAGCTCTCTGAGGCCTCTAAATGCTGCAGCTCACTTTTACCCCTGAACATTACATACGATATGAACACGATTCTGTTTTCAAGGACAGAAAAGACACTGCAGTAAGATGGCTTTTGTACTGCACTTTTTCAAATGAAATGTGGGCTCGGGAGGAGGCTCAGAGGGTAAAGCCACCAAGCCTGATGACCTGAGTTCAATACTAGGACCTACACCGTGGGAAGAAAGAACCAACTCCCCTTAGGTTGTCCTCTGACTGCCACAGGTAGACTGTGGTACACACACCTCTGCACACACAGAGAGAAATAAATGTAAAAACAGTTTAAACAAAATAAATATGCATTATTCCAAATATAAAATTGTAATTTATGTTAATAATTTAATGAATACAAACATGAAATAAAAATATGGAAAAAAGCAGACTTTATTTCTCCCAGTAGCAGGGTTCTAAGTGATTTCCCCTGAGTTTGCTTTCACACTTCAGATTCTCTGAGAGGAGCCTAGATTGCTTTGAGAGAGAGAGAGAAAAAAAAAAAAAAAAAAACTTTCTTTTTTTTTCATGTTGGCCAGTCCTGCCTAGACAGGCTGGACCCTGACCTATCTGTACTGTCCCACACGATCAAGGAGGTCTTTGATGCTCTCCATGCTTGCCATGTCTTTTGAGGACACAGGCCATGAGAATCTGTTTCTAGTTGAACATTTCCCTGTGCCCTATGGACATAATCTCTAGACAGACATGGGCATGCAGAGCCTGGTCCCCAGGGAGCCTGATGGCTTGAAGATTTCCCATGAGGTCTTATCCTGAGAGGTCATCTTTGGGAGTAAGGAAAGGGAGACCCTTAGCAAAGGCACAAAAGGACAGCAGGTGACAAGCCAAAAGGGTACCAACTTTTTGTTGTTTATTTGTTTTTTGCTTTTGTTTTTATATCCTGACCAAATGCAGACACTAACTTTTATGATTTATGTTCTTTCTTCTCCAGCAACCCATCAGAAAAAAACACTTCTATTTCTTCTACACTATCGTCCCAAACACCTTCTAGAAGCCTCTGAAACCTCTTATTTACAGTTTTATTAAAAGATTTCCACAAGTGGCCTAAGCACCACAGAGCTAACCCTGCACTTCTGGAATTTTCCATGCACGTTCTCACTTCTGAGCCTGCATTCACAGTGTTCGCTTGCCCTAGGGCCACCCTTCCTAGCTCACTATCAGGTGAAGTCCTGTGTAAACCTCTAAGCTGCACATTTTCTTAGGTAGTGATAAATAACCTCAGGTCAAGGTCATTGCACACTGCTCCCCAGAACTCAGAGATGTTCCCTCATAACACTTCCCCAGGGAAGTGTAACAGCTGCCCAGGTAGAGGGGAGACTGGGCCTTGTTCTTGTGTCTTATAAACACCGAACAATGCATTTGCACGGAGTGGAACTCAAGCAAAGGTGTTTTGGTCAACTGATCAAGCAGAGGAGAAAGAAATAGAGGCCGGCTTCGGGGGAACACTGGAGACAGGGACAAATAGGACCAAGGAAGAACAAGAAATAAGGGAGCCCAGAAAGAGTGTCAGTTAGACAAGCCTTAAAATGCACCATGACAAAATATTTTGTTAGGAAAAAAAAAGAAAAATGTTCATTTTGTTCCCCTTTTGTGGGGATGGCTGGGTTGTTTTGAGAAAGGAGTCACGGTGTAGCCTAGGCTGACTCCAGACTCTGACCTACTTCAGACCCCTACTGTTGGGGCTGCAGGCATGCACCACCATACCTGGCCCTAGGCTTTCCCTACTGTTTCTCTGCTTATTTGAAAACAATACTAGGGAGCCCTGATTGTAAATGTAAGTATAGCCAATGAGTGTGGGATGCTCATTGGACATGAGCCTTTTTCTTGATACTGTTTCCAGGTATTGTAATCATGAAATTGCGTTTTCCCAGGGCAATGCCTAACACTCCTTTCTCTGTAGCCTACAAATACTTAACACTCCTTTCTCTGTAGCCTACAAATACTCTACAGCGTGTGCAGCCGGGACTCTTACAGTCTTATTGGAAGTTGTTCACAATGCTAATTCGCACCTTCTGACTGCTGCCACTAAGGGCCAGCCCAGAAAGCTACCCTTCTGAGGATAGCGAGAGGGTTCTTCAGTGTTTGACACTGTCAGAAATCACATTCCAGCAACCAACCAAGAGAAAACACTGTCATTCTTCTACACTGTTATCCCAAATGGCTTCTAGAAGGCCCTGAAACCTATAAATGTTTTATTAGGGTTCTCACATATGCCCTTCCATCCCTGGAATCAGGGGAATAACTCACATAATAGTGACTGTCTAGAACGCAAGACTTCAGGCTTTGCTAGAGAAAGGAGATAGCACACTCCAGAAAGATGAGCCAATATGCACCACCCCCAGATGGGAAAATAATACTTTATGAAGGCAAGAAGTAAATGAAATTACATATTTTTAAAATGTGGTCAGTTTGTCATATAAAATTATTAACACAGAATTCCTGAGTCAAGACAGCAGATTAAATACACATGCAAAATTTTATTTCCTCTCTAAATCGAACTAATACACAGCAAAGGTTTTTTGTTTCTGTTTTTTTAAGCATATAAATCCATAAGATTTCTATAAAATAGCAAAAACATTTTGGAAGCTAAAAAGTAGATGTGTGAGCACTGATACTAACCGAAAGTCAAGTTAGCCAAGGAAGAAGGGAGGTGAGAGCCAGCGGAGTCCGCCTGAGACAATGCACACAGATCTTGGGACTCACAGCACCTAAAGACTGTGGAAGTCTAAGAGATGACAGGCCACAATAAAACAAGACTTGGAGAAGATACCACTGTCACCAGGCAACTGATACAACCCAACAGAACCACAAGTCCAGAGGCTCTTTTTACTGTATCATGACAGTAAAAGCCACCCAGACCCCATGGTAAGGTATTCTGGGTGAGAGCTTAGGTTATTTGAGTCTCATCTGTCTTTGTGATTGGGAAAGTATTTACCACTCACTGCCTCAACTTTCCCATCTACAAAATGAGAATAATCAAAGCACACACTTACTGTGTAATAATTAAACTGGTACAAATAAAGCAAATTTTTTATTATTACTATTATCTTTGTTATTCCTGGCCTTTGTGGTGCTTGGTAAAGAATAGCTGTTGTAATGATCACTACAAGTAAGTGGTGGCCACACAAGAGCCTTTTTGTAAGTATTTTTCTATCCAAAGGGTCTAGCTGTGCTCAGTTCTCAAGCAGAAAGTGTCTGATGGCCTCGGCTTTCCCCTAGCTAGTTGTGGAGTTTGGATGAAGCAAGTGGTATCTGTAGCAACTTGTCTAAATCTTTCACAACCAGGACTAGGGCATGGGTCTCCAACATTACACACTGAACTTGTGCTAGGCTGAGATCAGCACAGCCATCTTCATCACCAGCTAGCGTCATATGGGGTCCTGGGCAGAAGTGTGAACACACAGCTGTGAGCAATGGCCCCTTGAAAACACCGGTACTCACACGACCACAGAATGAGGAGCTGGGAGAAGTGGGCTCCAATGGTCCTCTGGCCCTGTGCCCAGTTCCTTACTCAAGATGCTGGGAGTACATGTTGGTATGCCCTTAGATCCCATAGAGCAGTCAACCTTCCTAATACTGTGATCTTTTAGTACAGTTCCTCATGTGGTGGTGACCCCCTCCCAACCATAAAATCATTTTCGCTGCTACCTCATAACTGTGATTTTGCTACTGTTATGAATTGTACTGTAAATATCTGTGTTTTCCAATGGTCTTAGACAGCCCCCAAGAAAAGGTTGTTCCACCCCCCCCAAGGGTCACAACTCACGGGTTGAGAACCCCAGCCATGGAATTATGCAGAGGAATGTCTACTACACTTTCAGTGTGAACTGGCCAAGAAAGTGGGCTGTCAAAGTATGCAGTCCATGGGGTGGTCAGGGGTGCTCTGTCCCAGGTATGTAGCAGGAGCTCTCAGATGTGGCTCTGTGAATCTGGGTGGATAAAGAGCTCTTGTCTGTTTAACGCCATTGTGTGGAGAATGTTTTGGGAAGCTACCTGACGCATACTCTTTTTAATACAGAATAGAGCTAAAATTAAATGTCACTTTTTCAGAGATGATTAATGGACAGCCTGCTCAAATTCAAAGTTTTTGATGTATAAAACTTTATAAATGGGACTACTCCATCAATAGGCAAAGTGTAACCGAAATCTGTCTAGATGGATAGAGTGTAATTTCTGCACAGGACTCTGTTTAGCAAATACATCACTGTATATGTTAAGAATCTTGCTCCTAAAGGAACAAAGATTGAAAAAAAAAAAAAAGAATTATGCAGAGGAAAGAGGCCAGTCATAGGGTATCAAGTCTACATGGAACGCATCGCCTCCTCTAACTTCAGGGCTAGTGCTGGCTAGCTTATGTTTCCCATCTCCTTGTCTAGGCAGGACCCGTAACAATGTTATCACTTTTTAAAACATATGCCTGAACTCCTTCCTATTCCAGACAATTGGCAGGTGCCCAGTTAATAGATTATTTCACCAGACAGCTGAATGCATTGGCCATTGGTCAAAAATGAGATCACCGCAATCCTATGTGCTGTTACTGGAGAAGCCTGATGAGAAACAACTAGCTATTGGCTAAGAAATGGCAACTTACATCCCATCATCCTCCATTTGCCTCACCTGGTGTCTGGTCCCGAGCAAAGGAGGATCTGTTTAAGTCAGGCTGGTTTTGTTCTTCGTCCCCTCAGGTTGGTGTGTGAACTGCCTGTTCTTGTCCTACACCCACAAATCCCCAGCCAGGTTCTGGCTGATCTATGGGAGTGTCTGGCCAACATCCCAGATCCCTGGCTTTCCTCTCAGACTTGTGCAGTTGGAAAGAACAAGTCAGGAGACCCCCTGTCCCGGATGTCTAGATTCGGGTTTAATTTACTTACATGTGGATATGGGTAATACAACACTTGTGTACTAAAAGAGGAGGAAAGAGGGAGGAGGAGAGATACCGTTGTTCCTGCGGCTGTGACGCAGATACCGCGCTGTGACCTGGGGTAGGTAAGATGTGCAGTCTGATTTCCCAGTGACTCACCCCTACTCTTTGATGGAATATGTAATGCTTCCCTAAGCACCTCCACTCTTTGCAAACAAGAAACTTCAGGAGGAAGGCTTTCAAAGCCACAGCTTCTCACAGCTGTAACCCGTCTTCCTTCCTTCTGCCCAAGAAGGGCTGACTGAACTTGCAGCCGGACTCCACCCAGGGCTGGCCCTCTGTGAAGGCATTGTGCGATCCCTTGCCAGCTGAGCCTGTGCAGACAGAATACCTGAGAGCTACTGCCAAAACAGGAAGGCTGGCGCCTCTCTGGAGGGAGCCTGGGGAGGGTCAGCCACCCAGGTCTGCAGACCAAGGGCCAAGGGTGACAGTCCTCCACCTCTACTGAGGTTCTAGGACCTTTCCTTAGAGTCCTCGTCACTCTGGTCCCTTCATTTGCTCAATTAACAGAGTGCAAACCCTGCCTAGGCCCTAGTCTGTTGCTGGGGGACACAGGTGCTTGAGGTCTATCCTTGTCCCCCAGAGCATTCATGTTGTCATGACAAGCCACCCCAAAGGACTGGGCCTCCTCTGGAGCCCCACCCTCTCAGCACCACTGTGACACCCCAGCAGTGTGCCCCAGATCACCAGGCAGGGGACCAGGCAGGAGGATCCAGGCAGACCCAACTTCACCTCCTCCTCAGCATCAAAGAGCTTCTGGATTCCGGCCCAGTATCTAACAAGAATCTGTCACACGGGCCCTCTGTGGTGAGTGGAATATGCTGAGCTCCAAAATAAATGGATGAACAAACTTTTCAAGAGTAAAAAGTCCATGAAGCCTGCTTCCAACTCATCCAAACATCTACGCATTATCTGAGTCCACAAGGCACCAAGTCTTTAGCTAGATAAACTAACATACAATTAGTGGTAAAATTTTAATATATCAAGAGAGTTTAGGACAGCGACAGAAGTGATCTGGGCCAGGCCAGAAACCCTGCTCATTCCAAGGATCCAGCCATAGAAATAGAAGGAAAGAGAGGAAGTCAGGAGAGGAAGCAGGTATGGGGATAGATGGAGGAGAAGCAGAAGATAGGAAAAGCAGTAATAGTAATAAAATAATAATAATAAAACATCATGGTGGCATCCCCCTTAATCTCAGCACTCACGGGGAGGTAGATCTCTGAGTTTAAAGCCAGCCTGATCTACATAGCATGTTCCAAACCAGCTAGGGTTACCCAGGGAGACTGTCTCAAAAATAAAAAAATGCTATTTGTCATTTCCTCTTCCCTTTTATACTGTGACCTCAAATCTCGAAGGTTTGCTACCCCCACCAGCAGCTGCGATCCTTGTCTGTTTCTAAAATGGCATACCTTGTTAGGGAATCCTAGGAAACAGCGAGAATGCTCACCTACACTAAGGTACGGCAGCTTTTGGCCTGCAATGCAGAAAACTAACGTGGAGACATCCAGCTCCTAGATTTGCCTCACCACCATGCCTTCAAGGAGGCTGCTGCTGGAGGCCCCAGAGGTGAGAGACGGGCTGCACAGAGAGCAGCCTGGATGGCCCGACACTAACGCCACCTGATTTTGGACCTGAGTTTAGCATTCCTTGGCTGAGCTTGTCCATGATGGATGTTCCTGGTGGCACTGGGGGAAACATGCTTTGTCACAATCCTGCCTAGCCCTCCATCTTGTCTCTTTCCCTTTCAAGGGGCTCAGCTCTGACCAAGAAAGAGAAGGCTGGATAAGACCTTGGGGTCTCAGATGCTCTGGATCTGAGAGAATGGAAGTAGTACAGGGACCCCACCTTCATCCGATGGCACACGTTGATAACCCGTTATCACCGTGTGCCTCTGAGATCACACTGGACAAGCCACACATTGTGCAACCTCAGGGAACTTTACAAGCTCTTTGGGACCTCAATTCCCTTGTCTATAAAGTGAGCATTGTCATGTCAACACTGACCCCCCTCCACAAGTTGTTTCAAGGGTGACTAGGGTAATACATATAGAGTGCCTATAGCTGGTGCTGCTTGCTATGGCCTCACATATGTGCTCACACACACACACACACACACACACACACACACACACACACACTACTCACACACGTGTGCATACATACACACACAGAGCAAGAATGTGTGAGTGTAACTCTTGGCTGGGTATTAGTCACATGAGAATTTTGAAACAAAGACAAGCCCCACTGTACCTCACTGCCCATTTCTGAAGAAGGCAGGGCGAAGGCCTGTACAACAGAAGACACAGGGCAAGGATCCCCCACCCCAAGCAGTTTGGAAATACAGATGGACAGTCTCCACCCAGAGGTTCGGGACTGAGCCAGGGCTGCTCCCTGGTTTCTCTCAGGCTCTGTGAGTGCTGTTGGGTGCAGGCAGGGTTCAGGGCTCTGGGGACCAAGGCTGGAGTGAACACTGGGGACCCTCATTGAAAGTGTTCTTTGTCTGTTCCCAGACTCAGCCTCACTCTGCTGGACCAACAAGGAGCTAGCTGCACACAGAGGCCTGAGCTCTCAGAGACTGCTTCCCCTCTCCAGGCTGCTGCTTCTGCCTCTCTGAATTAACCTTGCCCAGTGTTGCTTATGAAGGTCACTTGAGAGCATGTGTGTGACAGTCCTTGATGAATAGCACCATCCATTCCAGGTCCCAGCACAAAATGTAAACACCAGCTGGGCGGAGCAGTCCACACACAGGAGTGAGCATTTCCTCCTGGGCCTGGGGAAGGGAGAAGGGTTGAGTGAGCTGCCCTGGGATAAGGCCTTCTGCCCAGAGGCCAGAGAACAAACAGACTGCAACTCCACACAGAGGCCACTGAGGGCACTGCAAGGCCCTTCGGGCAGACCTACCCACAGCCCGGGAAACACTTGGAAACAAAGCACGGGGAGTTGGTGTCCACCTAAAGGGGCAGGAGCCAGGAGGAAGGCACCAGGCTGGGAAGGTAATGCCACAGTGGTAACCTGGCCCCTGTTTCCATCCCCAGAGTAAAGAAGGTGCTAGAGATAGGGCAATAAGGGCATGGAGACATCCCTCATGCTTGCCACAGACTAGCCAACTGCACCTGCAGAGATGGAAAATGCTTTGCAATATAGCTATCTTTCACTCAGTGGACTCTCTCTACATGCCACAGTATTTACTGCCTATCTCTATAAACCAGTATTGAGCAATTGCGGAAGACCCAAGCCTTGTCCTTCTTAGGCACTATGCAGGCTGACCCTAAGCTCTAGAGGAGCAGTCACAACGGTTGTGTTCATCTTGCTCCACAGGATGTAGCTCATGCCTAAACTATAAACCTGCTCAAAAGTCCATGGCTTGGGGCATAGGTCTTAGGTGGGAGCCTAAGTCTGTCAACACTCAGATTTTATCTCTCTCAAATACTGAACCAGCAAGGAGCTGAACATGGAGTCTGGGTTCCTAGAAATTACTTCCCTCTCTAGATTGCTACTTCTCCATCTCTGAGGCACAGAAGTAACCTTGTCCAGCATCTGTCAGAGTGTGGTTTCACTAAGTGGACATATTGTCAGGCTGCCTTCTAAGTAGTGATGTGTATACCCATGGATTTGTGCTGCCCTCAGCCTTGGCCAGGGACTCATAGTGACTACTGACTGTGAGCCACCCTCAAGGCTCACAGACCACTCAGAAGAGAAGTGGAAAGAACATAAGAGTCAAGGTGTGGAGAGGAGCGCTCTAAGATGCTTTCTTCTGGACACACCATGGTTCTTGCATTCACAAACTCACCGTAGCTATGGTTACCTACAGATGACTAGTCAACAAAATCAGCAGTTGACATTCAACAGAAGGTACCAATTGGCTCCGGTGGGTTTCCAAAGCAATAACAAAACCCGAGCGGACCAGAAGGTGGCAGAAGGATGCTTAGGGGATATAAAAAGGGGTACCGGGGGTGGATATGATCAAGAAACATTGTTTACATGTATGAAATTGTTCATAAATAAAAGACAAATCTTATTATCTTTTAAAAGTAGGATTGTCATAACGTTTAAAAATAAGGAATGGAGGGTATGAGCTTGCTTGACTTTAATTCAAGGTGGTATATGGACCACAGGAATTGGCCATATAGGAGCTGGGTTGGAGAAACCTCGGGAAGCAGATGAACCAGGGCAGCAGGGATGATGAGGAAGAAGGCACAGGGTACCCACTGAGCCCCATATTTACCTGATCATATGAGGAAGAGAAAGACCAAGAGGAGAGCCAAGGCACTACATGACAGAATAAAAGGGGAAATGCTGTTTCAAGCCAGCATAGACGGCCAATGTAAAAAATGAGTCAGGAATCACAGATGAAAGCTGGGCATGGCAGGACATGTCTTTAATACCAGCACCTGGGAGGTGGAAGCAGGAGGATCAGAAGTTCCAGATGATCCTTAGCTACAGAGTAAGTTCCAGGTCAGCCTGGATTACAGTGAGACCTACCAGAAACAAAACTAACAAACAGAAGGGAATCAGAGTTGAGCAAAGGTTCTGGATTCAGAGATCAAGAACTCAAGGAACCCCACAAACAGCCATTTCGGCAGAGAGGAGGACAAGCATGCTTTTATAGCTCCCAAACAGCGGCTTTGGCCTTCACATAGCCAAAAACAAGCTCCTAGCCTCACCAAGCAACTTCCACCTGTTGGAGTCCGCTTGTGGCAAGCCTGCCCCAGGCCCTGCTCACTGACTGACTGAGAGGAGATACCAGAAGACCAGAGCAGAGCAGGGTGTGCAATGTAGGCTGCAAAATGCAGGGAACGTCCCAGAACCTTGGCAAACGTCTTCCCGGATAACCAAAGGACTAAGCTTGGAGAGTCACAGTTTTGTTTTAAAATGTAGAACTTAGAATTAAAATGTACCACATGTCACTTCGTCTTCTAAAATGTGTTTTCTCTACACTTGCCTGACTTTCATGGCAATGAGATCATTTTGGCCCGAGACTCGTCTTATATAAATGAACATATGAGCCCCCAAATGGCATTTTAGGAGCTTTAAGTCAAATGTTTGTAAGTGTCCTGTCTAAACTGCCATGCTGTTCACCTCTGAACACTGCCACTGCATCTTGTGCATAGCTTGTGCTTGGGGAAAGACGGGACAGGAAGTGGAGAACAAAGAGAGACCCTCGCTGCCAGCCAGGGAATAACCAGGTGGTGAGAAAGCCAGGGTAAAGAGAGAACATGACACAGAGACATTTTGAGACAGAAGGACACAGTGCACATAGCCACCCACATACATGAATATACACAAATAATTTCAAATTTAAAAGCATTATGAATGACAAATGTTCAAACCAAGAGTTCTAATATCCAACTGTTGGAGCCATCAGTTACCCCCGGGAACAGTTCCAAGATCCCAGGGATGCCCAAACCTGCACACCCCACTACATCCTGTATTTTCCTACACATACCTATGACGAAGTTTAATTTATAAATTAGGCACATTAAGAGACTGCCAAAAAAATACACAATAATTGAAAACCTATGAACAATTCATGAAGTGATAAAAATCCAAGAATTTTATCTCGAATTTTCTATTTAATACTTTTGGTGGGTAACCTAAGTTGCAGAAACTAAAATTGTTTTTAAAGGAGGATTGCTACAGTCAGAATTAAAAGGGGAAAGAGGGAATGGTAGTGCACACCTATAATCGCAACACTCTGGAGTTTGAGGATTTCAAGTTGAAGGCCAGCATAGTAAGAGTGATTTAAACACATACAAAATAGGAGGGAAAATGTTTGTGTAACTCCCAAATTGAAAGTGCTCAAGCTATAAATAGATTAAATAGATTTTTGTTGTTGTTGTTATTACAAGGGCTGGAGAGATGGTTCAGTGGTTAAGGCTGGCTGCTCTTCCAGAGGACCCATGTTCAGATCTCAGCACCCACATGTTGGCTCACAACTGCCTATAATTCCAGCTCTAGGGGTTCCGACACCATTTTCTGTATTCCACAGGGACCCACATGCATCTTCAATATACATGCATTCATATAATTTCAGAACAGAGTTAAATCATACCAATTTTTGCTGTGAAACTGTGGGTAGAGAGGAGATGTTTAACACAGAGAGGAAACAGGCGTGGGAATCATAGCCCCAGACACCTTCCACCACCACGTGATGCTAGACAGTGTAGCAAAATGGCTCCACAGCTCTATTACAAAGTATTTGCAACTTGGAATTTTTTGTTCAATGTCAATCACAGCTGCAGGCCCAGAAGTAACATTTTCTAACCCACAGGAGTGGGTCCAGGTCTTGGGAAGAAGTAGGGAGCTCCAGCATACCAGCTGGGACCCAGCATAGAGTGGGCTCTCTAGGAAAAGCAAGTCTGGAGAGAGGCTCCTACAAAGGGGGGAGCGGGGCTCAAGGCCAACACCAGGGGCAACTGAAGGTTCTGTGGGGCATTTTCTACAAAGTAATTGGCCATAGAAAATAAAGCAAATCAAAAGTGATGGAGTGAATGGAGCAAAAAGTGGTCTCCAAATGTGTGTTCTCACCGAGACCTAAGAACCCGTAAATGAGGCCTCATTTGGAAACTGCCTTTGCCGATGCTAACCTAAGGACCCCAGGTGAGGTCTATCAGGATCATCAGGTTGGCCCTATCTACAGTGTTATTTTGTTAAGACACCGAGTACACAGGGGAAAGAGAATAGGGCCGTGTGAAAACAGAGGCAGAGACTAGAACGACCAACCCCTCCTAAGGGACACCTGGGCTTCCAGAAATTGGAGAACAGGAAGGAATCTCTTCTAAGGACTTGCAGGGACAGCGACTCCAAGACACTTTTGATCCCAGACTTCTGGCCTTCAGAGCTGTGTGAGAATAAATTTCTGTTGTTTTAACAGTCAGTTAAGGCAGCCCCAGGGACCTAACACACAGAGTACATCCGATTTCAGGAAAATAGACAAGGAAATAAACAGTATATAGTTTGGATCAAAATGAGCATTTTGTGTATATATTCCTTCTTTACATATAATTTCAAAAGGACGGACGACTCATGGGAGGGGGCCTCAGTGTCTGTAGCATCTAGCATGAATAAGAAGTAAGCTGGCATTGGCATTGTCTGTCAGATGCACTGCTAAAGTAAACCATCGGGAACAAAAAAACCGTGTGGGAGAGAGAAGGGAAGATTATAGACAATTCAAGAGAAAAGAAATAGAACAGGCAAGAAAAACATGAAAAAATACCCTCAATGTTTATAAAAAAAAAAACAAATTGAAAGAAAAGAAATACACACTTTCATCTATAACACAGCAGAAATTTAGAAGATTATGCCTACCCAATATTTTCCAAGATATTGGTAATCAATAACTCTTATCTACCACTAGTGTGAGTTCAGAACAATCTAATTGGAAGGCAGCATGACAGAAGCCAGCAAAATTTAAAGCACGCTTGATCTCCCTCCCGTGAATTTTATTAATGACTTGTCCCTCCAGAAACAGCCCCCACATCCAAACAGGATTGTCAACCACATCTGTAATGGCTCAAGACTGGAAATCTAAAATACAGCGATAGGACTTTAAACTCAAGGTATTGTTAAGTCAGTATGTATAATAAATAATATATGCATGTAACAACAATTAATGAAAAAAGAGGCATGAATTGGCAGCGAGTAAGGAGGGGTGTAGGGGAGGGTTTGGAGGGAGAAAGGGAAAGGGGAAACGATATATTATGGTCTCAAAAAAATAGAAGAAACATGTTCTTTAGAGTGACGAAAATTCCATGTGGACAGAAGGATGCCCATGAGGTGCCTCAGGGCAGGGGCGGGGACAGCACTGAGCAGGGGCCTGTATGTACTCAACACGTGCACACATGTCCTTGTACCCGTCTCCTCCTGGGCCACAGGGGTGGGGAAGGAAAGTTTACTCTTTTATAGGCGTCAGGATTTGAGGGGTTTCAAAGTTTGGCTGACTTTGCTTTCTGAATCCTCAGGCAAGCTTTAATAAATCATAAATAATATATCACCACAATTCACTATTTTGGCCTCCTTGGGCACCTGGCATGTGCACAGTGAATATACACACATGCAGGCAACACACACACACACACACACACACACACACACACACACAGACACACACAGACACACTAAATAATTAAATCTTAAAGATAAACGTCTTTTTTCCCTTTAATACTTGAAATAATTCTGCTAAATCCACACTAAATGTTGATGGTCTGGTTTCCGTGTGGGTTTTAACTGCAGAGAAAACAGTCTGATCAAACCAATGATGCCAAAAACAGATACCAGAAGGGCCCGTTGCTACGGGAGTTATTGAAAATAAATTTCAGCTCATACTACACCCGGCTGATGTATTGACCAGAAGGAAGAACAAGCATTTGGAGTCACTTAGAAGAGCAGCCAAGAATGTCTCCAGTCAAGAAGGAAAACACGAGTCTAGTGAAGCTCGAGGCAGCCAGCAGCACTGCCCTGCCAGTCTCTTAGCAACTGTGTCAGTGGAGAGGCAGGCACCTGGGTGTCAGGAACGGGGTAAACTGTTTCCCCCGTGGTTGACAGTTTGGCAGCCAAAGGCCAGTCCAGTCCGTCTCCCCAGTGTGAGAGTCATTGCACAGGATGGGGCAAGGGTGGGAAAAGCACAGCTTTCCTCCCACAGAGAAGCCCCAGGTAGCATGCAGCCGGTGAGTCAGGGTGACAGCCAGGCCCCGACACTGGAGAGAGTCCTGAGGACCCCTACTGTGTAGGAGTCAGGGGATTCAGAGGACATACAATTTCTGACATTGGAATTATAATATCTGAAGGAGCGGTACTCCACACCAACTCAACTCTGAACAGTCTACAACCAACAGCATCTAAAAGGCAAGAGTGGCGGCTAGAGAGATGACTCAGTAGTTAAGAGCACTTGCTGTTCTCCCAGAGAACCTGAATTCCATTCTCTGCACCCATGTCAAGCGGTTCACAACCGTTTACAACTCCAGATCTAAGGGATCTGGTACCAACAAGCACCTGAACACTCGTGACATACCTGCAAACAGACACACATACGTTCACATAAATACAAATGAAATCTCTCCTCTCCTCTCCTCTCCTCTCCTCTCCTCTCCTCTCCTCTCCTCTCCTCTCCTCTCCTCTTCTCTTCTGTTCCTGGTGTCTTTATGTCTCTTTTCTCTTCCCTTCTCCCTCACTCCCCTTTCTAAATAAACTCCTCACTTAAGCGCTATCTGCCTGATATGTTATTCCACCTCGATCACCTGCTATGAAACCTGCTATGCTCCCACGTGGTCCCTTACCTTGGGACCCCCATGTGGAACACCACCACCCACTTCTCCAACTTTAACCTAAAACTATAACAAAAGAAGAACACGCACCACTGCCATTACAGGTCCCTGCCTGGGCTGCAGATTGTTTTAATCACACTCAGTGGTCCTATCTCCCTCTCTCTTTAAAGCCTTGTCTCTATTACCATATAAACACAGAGTTCCCGGAGTGTGCAGTGTCAGGCCTCTCTACAGTAACCTGGTGACAGGAGTGTATTCTGGGGACAAGCATAGTTGACCTTGACGCCAAAACAACACAAATAAAAAAGTGGCAAAGTTACAGACCCCCATGTCATCCAGCGCCCTGGGATGTAGGATTCACACTGCTAGGCTCCCAGGAGGCTGAGGAAACACTGGGTTAGAATAGACCCACAGTTCTGCGCCTTCCTAATGCTGTGACCCTCTAATACAGTTCCTCATTTTTTGACCCACAACCACAAAATTATTTTCATAACTGTAATTTTGCTATTGTTATGAATCATATGTAAATATCTATGTTTTTTCCATGGTCATAGGTGATCTCTGTGAAACCCAAAGGGATCTCGACCCACAGGTTGGGAACAGCTAATCTAGTTGGTGATGGTTCATTGAATAGTTGCAATATTCAAAGGGTATGGAGATATACACCTTCAGTCCCAATACTTGGGGGGCAGAGGCAGGCAGATCTCTGTGATTTAGAGTTCAGTCTGGTCTACAAAGTTCAGGACAGCCAGAACTACACGGAGAAATCCTGTCTCAATAAAAGAAAAGAAAAAGATAAGCCATTTATGTCATCCCTAAGAGTGAAAAGCTATTCCTGACTACCTGATTGTTTTTTAAGCTTAGGTAAGGAACACACATCTTTATTTTGAAAAATAATTTAGCATATAAAGCAACAGCTAAACATTTCAGTAGTCATCTCTATGAAATGGCAATCATTAACATTTGTTGTAGTTTGCTTGTTTTTTCAAGATAAGGTCCCAGTATTTTGTTTGAAATCTTCCTGCCTCAGCCTCTCAAATATTTACAGGCAGGTGCCACCATGCCCAGAAACATATATTTACATCAAATTCTTAAAATAAAGGAAACTGGCAGATAAACTCGAAGCCTGTTTTCCTCTCTATCCCCACATTTCTGTCTTGTTCTGTGTCCCAGTCATTGCTACAGATTTGGTCTCTGCCCATCTGCTTCTGCTTTTTTTGGCAGAAGTTGTATTAGCTACATTTTTTTTTTAATTTTTTATACAAAAAAAAAAAATGAAAGAGAGTCATGGAAAATACATGAAGTAAAATCACATGCATTCGTGTGTGTGTGTGTGTGTGTGTGTGTGTGTGTGTGTGTGTGTGTGTGTGTGTAGGGGCTTGTGGGCCCAGGGAGTTCACCCTAATTGTAGGTACACCCTGTAGGAAGGAAGGGGACTCCACAAATCACAACCATCAACATCTACAAAGCACTGCACTCCAAGGGCCTACCTGGGTCCAGGTGTGTGAAAGAGCCCACCACAAAATCCAGGGTTGAGACAGCCAGCAGGAACAGCAGCAGCAGTTGGAGGCGGATTATCCACTTGACACCAGCTAGGTTGATGCCCAGCAAAGCCAGAAGTACAGCAATTGAAATTCCTCGAACAGCCCAGATGTTCCCAAGGCCCAGCAGATCTGAGATGGACTCAGCAAAGCCGGTGATGTACATGGCACCTGCAACACACTGCCAGGGAATCCCGACAGAAGATTCAGCAACAGAGAGACATCAGCTGCAGACCTGTCATGGACAGACAGACAGACAGACAGAGACAGACAGAGACAGACAGACAGACAGACAGACAGACAGACAGACAGACAGACAGACAGACTCACTCACTCACCACACACACACACACACACACACACACACACACACACTTTCCTCCCTCCCTCCCTCCCTCCCTCCCTTCCTCCCTCCCTCCCTCCCTCCTTCCCTCCCTCCTTTCCTCCCTCTCCCTCCCTCTCCACCAGCAATGTGGCTCTCTGCCTGGGAGGCAGCATCAGGTCAAACCTGCTCTTCCACAGGGGAACCTGCCTTGGGGCCCCATTTCTGCTCATCTACATATAGAACAAGAGAGGGACTAGTCCCAGTTGAGAGCTGTCAGTGGTCACCAAGGCAAAAAGATTATGGGATAGTGGGTCAAAAGGCCTTGGCTTTCTCTGCCTGCATTATTCATTAAGTAAATCTCTACAACAAACCAATGCAGGCAGGGCCCTGCCCCAAAGCCACAGCGGCGCTCTGTCTCGGACATCTGTACACCACTTCCTTTAACTTGTGTGTGCGCATGTCCAGCTCTTTTCCGAAACAGAGTCTTGCAGTGGCCTAGGACTAACCAAGAAGACCAGGCTGACTGACCAGCAGCCCATGGATCCTCCACCTCTCCCTCTCTAGTAGATACCACCACACTTTGTTTTTCACACTGGCTCTGGGGACCAAATGCATGTTCCCAGGCTTGCAAACAAACTCTTTACTGAATAAACTATTTTCCCAGGCTTGCAAATCAGGTCCCTTTGGTTTGGTTTTGGTTCTTTAAGACAGGGTCTAACACTGTAGCCCAACCTGACCTGGATTTCACTATACATCTCAAATTAGCCTCAAACTCACAGTAATGCTTCTGCTTCAGCCCCGATTGCTGAATTACAGACAAGAGCCACAATCCATGGCAGTGTTATTCTTTCACTTATCTAGCTGCCAGGCATGGTGGCACGTAGCTGTAATCCCAATACTCAGGAGGCAGAAGCAGGAGGATCATCGAAAACTACTGCTAGTTTAATCTACATAGGCCAACCAGGGCTATATAATATGAGCCTGACTTAAATAAATAAATAGGTACATAAATAAATAATTTAGAGGTAGAAGCTGGGCAGTAGTGGCTCACACCTTTAATCACAGCACTGGGGAGGCAGAGACTGGCGGATCTCTGTGAGTTCGAGGCCAACCTGGTCTACAAAGCTACACCAAGAAGCCCTGTCTCAAAACAAAAAAACAAACAAAAAATTTAGGACTAGAAAAGAGTGGGTAGCACATCTTTTCAATGTGAAGTATGACAAAGGCACCCACAGGCTATCCAGGTGAAGTCAGGATCTAATTCATTATTCACTAATGATCAAATTGCCATTACATATCTCAGACTGAGTAAAGTTACATGTTGATTTATATTGCTTTTTGCCAATCTATAGTAGACATAGAAATAACTTCCATCTGGTGACCAGATAGCCCGGAGGATTACAGCTTGCAGTCCTATAAAACGGTAACTAGTTTGATGTCTAACCCAGCAAACTTGTCCTTCCATTTACTGACTAAAGAGCCTAACTGTGGAGGTTGATCTCTGTCTGGGTGGAGTCCTGTTGACTTGGCCAGCTTCTGACACCACAGCACAAAGTCACATAGCCTCCTGTTGCTTAGTCAAGAGGAAGCTGCTGTTCCAAGGTGAACACGGAAAAGCATAAGCTCTCTCTCCCGGCCAGGGCTCAGTAAGTGCACATGCAATTCCAAAAGGGGATTGACTGGGTTGGCTTGCACAGTCAGAGGCTGGGTGGTCCCACACAGTCATTTACAAGCTGGAAATCCAGATAAGCAAATGACTGGGAAGTTCAAGAAGATGAAAACCTCAGGACAAGCGGGACCAAGATGCAGTACCAGCCTCCAGCTGGAAAAGGTCTGGAAGCTCCCTGGACATCACTGGAGTGGGTCTGCATGAAAGGTTACCAAAACTGGAGTCTGATGTTAACGGGTGGGGGTAGAGCATGTATGAACCACTGAGGAAGACTACCATCCGCTCTGACTTCCTCTTCTTCCTGGACTGTGGTGTCTGAGGTCAGCACAGCTCCTCACTCCTCCTTAGTCTTTCACCCTCACAGACACAGCAAGAGGTGGGCTTTACTAAGTCCCTGTATAGCCAATCAAGTTGACAGTCAAGGTTAACTATCAAGCTAGGGATGAGGGCGATTACCTAATAGCCCAGCGCTAAGAAGGTAGAAGAGGCAAGAGGATTGGGAATTCAAGACTAGCTTGTTTTACTTGGCAAAATTCAGACAGACTAGGCTGCATAGTAAGATCCTGAGCAGGGGGAGGGGAGAGCCACCACACCATCAGAGTTACTGCACTGCCTTTACATTTCTAACTGGTAGACATGCCCATCACCATGGAGCCGGAACACCTACACACATCTGGGGTGTACTGACAAAAGTGCCCTGCACTCTGTTACAAAGTGAACCCATCTCCGGGGAAATGGGGGCCTGTGCATGGGCAGGAAAACATAGTCTCTTCTGGCTCAGAACTCAAGGCCTTAGCCTATATCCAGCTTGACACAGTGACACGGGGTGGGCGGGTCTGAACCCCAAACCTTCCTGAGCAAGCCAGCTGCCCTAAGGCATCCAGGCTGGAACACGCTCTTCCTTGGAAAGCATTACTGAGTCTCTGTAAACATTTTCAGAGCTCATTATAGTTGAAAACTGTTTTCATTTCCTTCTAACATAATCAGGGACTTTTCCTTCTCTTTACTATTTTCAACACAGAAACATCTGTAACTCTCTGCCACATAAGGTGGGGTGGTGCTCACCATTTTAAAGAGAGGAAGTGGCAGGATAGAACACCTGCCTGTTCTATTCTCAGGATAGAACACCTCTATCTGGGTATTTGTTTTGGTGAATCTGGTATTCAAGAGACCTGAGTATAAGATAGGCATATCCCTCCACTCTCCACCCTCCTGGTACAAATCCTAATTTAGGCTGCAATAGGCAGCCAGTATGGATAGAGGATGTGTTCACTCCCACAGTGAAAACTCCAGGCCTCTGCTTGCTCTAAAAAAAAGCTTTCTGATCCTCCATTCTTGCCGTAGGGAACCCAGCACAGAGCTTATTAGCCATGACAAATATTTTTACACAGTCAACACAGGCCAAAGTCAGACATTTCATATACAAGTAAGTAGCCCAAAGAGGCCCCTCAGATGCCTTCAGATGAGGGACAACAAGGAGGGAGGGAAGAGGGTTTCCAGCTGTAGTCTGGTCCTCTGGTCCCATAGAGTAGGGTGGCTAGCCAGGCCTCCAAAGTGAGGGAGGAAGGATTGAGTGTGTACAGGACATGGAAAGATTTTCTTTTTTACATTTTTGTTGTTTCATGTGGGGCTTTTTATTGATTTTATTAATTTTTATTTTACATGGATGGGAGCTTTGCTTACATGTATGTCTGTGCACCACTTGGGTAATGGGTGCCCGTGAGGAAGTCAGATAGATCCTCTGACACTGGTGTCACAGGTGGTTGTGGACCATCTTGTGGGCATTGGGGAATCGAAACTGGATCTTCTGGGAGAGCAGTTGGCGTTCTTTCTTAACTTCTGAGCCATCTCTCCAGATCACAAAGTGAGATTTAAAGTCATGATTCCAATCAGGCATGTAATCCTGGTATTCCACTTGTAATTCTAGTACTTAGGCAGAAGCTCAACATGGGGTTCAAGGTCATCCTAGGCTGTAGGGTGGGTAAGTAAAGAGAGGTGAATTGGGAAGTTGGGGTGAGTTTTAATATGCTCAACACACATTGCATGAAATTCTCAAAGAACCAATAATAATAGTTCTAAGATATAGGGGCTCAGTGATTAATAGTATATATTACACATTATAGAGGACTCCAAGATGCTAGGTTCAGCTCCAGGAATCCAAGACCCTATGCTGGCTTCCATGAACACCGCCCTCAATTACACAACCTCTCAACATCACCACACACACATAGTTAGAAATAAAAGATAATGCCAGGTGACGGTGGCCCACACCTTTAATCTCACTCATGAGATGGAGACAGACAGAGCTTTGTAAACTCAAGACCAGCATGGTCTACACAGCAAGTTCCTGCCAACATTACACAAAACAGAATCAGGACACTCCCGTGCAGGTAGAGTATGCTAATAATCAGAAAATTTGAGACAATGGCAACCAAGAAAACCAGGATCTGATGCCTGCACTGCTATGCTCCACTTAGCATTTAAAGAGTTAATGCCAACCCTTTATATACACTTCCAAAGACCAGAAGAGAAGGAAACCCCCTACCCCCACCAAGTGAACCCTTAAAGCCAGTGTTAGCCCCACACCAAAACCAGACAAACCCATCTCACAGAAGCTGCAGGCCAGCATTCCTGTAGTGTGTGAGCCAAAATCATCAGCAAAGTCCAAGCAAACCAAAGCCAGAGACAATGTAAGGACGGGGAGGTAAGGCCTCTGGTCAGAGACTGCCCAGATGAGCTCAGACAGCCAGAGACAGGCCAGCACTGACCACAGGGACCACTGACAGAGGCCTGGGCCCAGAAGTATCTCACTATGGCTGCCTTTGCTGGGCAAACCTTTGTGAACACACTTCCTTCCAGTCTGAATGACCCAGTGTCCTCTCCCCATTTGGGGTGTTCAGCCCTTGTCTGCATCTTCTGTCTGCTGGGAGAGTAGAGAGAGTGAGGCTGTCTGTGTGGACTACCAGCCCCTGTGGCTCCCAGAGCAGGAAGGCAGCTCTTGGGGTGGCAAAGCCGGCTGTGATGACTGCTAGCCATTCCAAAATGGCTGTCACAGGGGCAATGCACGGATCGAACTCCTAGATTTTGTAACATTTATAAAAGTCTTACATTACTGGCTAAGCTTTTTCCTCCTGTGAAAAGCCAGCTTCAAAAATGCTCCAGCAGCTGAAAGTTGGTGGGTTTTGTTTTATTTGTTTGCTGTTCCCTGTCATCTGAGGGCTTGGTTTGGTTTAATTTGGTTTGGTTTGGTAGGGGTTTTCCGTTGTTTGGTTTTTTTGTTTGGTGTGTTTTTTTTTTCTTTAGAGACGGGATCTTACTATTTTGCCAAGCTGACCTAGTGGTCACAAACCCCTTGCTTTAACCTCTCAGATGGACTCTGGGATTACAGGCATGTCCACCACACCTAACTCCAAAAGCTGGAAGATTTTAACTTGCTAGATGTGATGCTCAAAAAGTTTTAGATTTTTGGAGTATTATGGATTTGGCTTTTTTTTTAATTGATGATGTTCAACATATACATTTCTAGATCTTTCTCCAGTAAAAGCAACTGCCTTTTCTAAGCAAGTGGTGAGGTACCTCCCATACACCTGTCCACACACATACACACTCTCACACATGTTCTCACACTCACACACCCATGCACATACACATGTACACTCGCACATATTTTCTCACACACACCCATGTCCACACAAATACACATGTGTTCACAGATGCACACTCACACACATCCACACACTAATACACTCATACACATGTGCACACATATATTCTCACACTCATACCAATGCACATGCAAATACACATGTGTGCACAGATGCATACTCACACACATGTACACACTCATCTTTGTGTTGTTAGAGAATATAGTGTATTTACACTGATGCCTCTGCTGCTTCAAATGAAAGTAACAAAGCCCATTTTTCTTTTTTTTCAGCCACTTGCCACCATTTGTTTTTCCATTAAAAACCCTTTTGTTCCAAGCCACACTTCTATAAAGCTCCTTCTTGATATCTGTGTGTTGCCTTCCCAGTATCAAATCTCCATCCCTGTGTCCCAACTAACTAAGCTTTAGATGAGCCTTGGGATTTCTCTCTGCCTGACGATTTTCTTCCTGCTGTGTCCACCCCAGTGTGTGATCTTCTCATTGGAATGCACCTCAGTCTATGTATCCAAACCAGGGCCTGTGGCCTGCTGAAGTCCACACAAGCCATCAGACCTGTCAGAGCTTTATCTCCACAGGAAAGGGCTGCTTCCAGGAAGGCCTCTGGCGGAGGCACAATGCCCATCCACAGTGCAAAGTGCAGAGGGCTCCCTGCCATACACACCCCTGCCACAGCACACCCCTCTTAAAAAGGCAGCAGAAGTGAGATGCTGCCAGCCCCTGGCCTGAGCACACCAGGATTCATGAGGCAGAGGTAGAAGGAGACAGTCAGGAGCTTTAGAGTTCAGGCTCTTGACCTAGATTGCTGATGTGTGCTCCTCCTCAGAGCCCAGTGTGGTCCTCTGTCAAGTGGGGTCCTTGTATCCACCCTTGCGTCCTCCAGGTCAAATTAGAAAGGGAAAAGGAGATGATGGCAAATTAACAGGTACAGGCAAGGAGGGGACTCACGCTGCAGTCTCACCTGTCCAAACACATACAACAGCCCAACAGTGCCTCCCATCTGCCCACCAAGGACTGAGGAGATCATGGAGTAGACGCCACCACTGCCTATCCCGCCACGCTCTGCGACGCCAATGCCAGACAGCACGGTGATGAGGGCCACAAGGATGACGAAGGACACCAGGAGCAAGCCCAGGAGCACGCCTGTGTTTCCCTGCAGCAGAATGAGGAAAGGGCGCCAGATTCAGGAGAGGCATCTCACTGGAGCTGTTCCCAATAGAAGTACTGAGTACCCCACCCACTGCATTATCCACTGGGCAGAAAGGCCACAGGGGGGAAAAGGAGAAAAAGAAGTGTAACATACCCCCTGGCTCTTCTTCCAAGCTAAGGCCTACAAGAAGTTTCAGACAGGTGGGAAGTCCACCCTTCAAACTCTAATGACGTCATACCACTTGTGGCTAACGTGAAGACAACTCAAAAACCTCACCAGCCAGGCTGGAGAGATGAGATGGCTCAGCAGTTAAGAGCACCTGTTCTTGGAGAAGATCGGGGTTCAGTTCCCAGCACCCACATGGTTGTTCACAACCACCTGTTAACTCCAGTTCCAGGGGATCCAGAGGATTGATCTCCTGGCTCCATGGGCATCAGGCAAGTGGTGCACATATACGTAGTCAAACACCAGCAATTAGCATTGCTTGTTCTTCCTCAGGACCCATGTTCAATTCCCATCGCCAACATGGCAGCTCACACCTGTCTGTAACTCCAAGATGTGACACCCTCACAGAAACATACATGCATGTAAAATACCGATGCAAATGATATAAAAATAAATTATTAACAAAAAAAGAAAAAACAGGTTTACTAGGAGCCTGCAAATCTATCCTGCAGGTAACCTTGACTTAGCACAAAAGGACATGCGCTCTCCCTGCCTTCCTCTTACCCACACCAGTCCCCTGCCTAAAAAGCCCTTTCTACTCATTCCAGGTTAACTCCAAAGCATCCTTGAAGACTCAGTATCCAGAATTTCTTTCTCTAATAGCTAACATTGACACCCTTCCTCTGAGTCCTCCAGTATTCCGGCTTAGTGCTTATTTATCAGAATACTTGCTAACTAAGTCTCTAGTTATCAAGTCTCTTCCCAGGTCAGTCCCTGTCTCCAGGTATGAGCTGTGAGGACAGGACACATTTCTATTCCCCTCCATGATCGCTGGACTTAGCACCTTCACATACTATGTGCTTGCTGAGCAAATAAGCACACATTCCTGGGCATGCATGCTGACAGGTACACTCATAGGCACATCCCAGTGTGAAAATCAAAAGATGGGAAAAGAACACAGCGTGAGCCCTATGCAATGCAATGCTGCCTGCTCTGTAAGAGCACGGGCAATGGAGTCTCCTGGAAGGTGTGCTGAGTGTTGGAGAGAGAAAGAAGGGAGGGCAGAGGAGCCTTTCAATAAGTCGAGGATGACCTGCAAGTGAGGGGTGCTCAGGTTACATTGCTGGTCTGAGATGGAGAGCAAGATCTCCAGAAGGGGAGTGGGGCGGGGGGGGGGGGCAGTGTTCTTTCTATTCCAAGACCCAGCATTTGGCTATCATGTTCTTACTAATCAGTAGGTTTTTATGGACACCATGAGGATATTTGCATCCTAACTCTTCTAACTGTGGATCTCACATGGACCAATTTTGGTTTTCTCTTTTCTAGCAACACCCCCACCACCACCCTTAACACTACCACATGGTAGGTCCAGAAGCAAGGCTCTCTATCCTCTGTCCCCTCTGACGCCACTGGGAGAGGCATTCCCAGAGACACGCCGTCCAACTAGCTTTGGAGTGACCTGCCAGTGAGACCTTGCCAACTAGAAGTGCTCAGGCGGCAAGCAGAGACCCTTCAAGAACTCCCTCTCTCGCAATTTTTACTTTTCATTCTAAAGTATTATAGGAATCTTGGTTAACTAATTCAAGCTCCTTGAGGGAGAAAAACAGGACAGAAATGGCAGAGCGCTTACCTATCATGAGGCCTGGGTTCAAGCCCAGCAAGCAAAACCAACAAAGAAAGAAAACAAAAAAAATCCATAGGAGGCTGGGGGCCACTCCAAAGGGTGACAAACAGCTGTGACAATGCAGCAGTAGTCACTGCCAGTCACACAAATCCTTGACAAAAAGTTGGTGAGGGGAGGGTTCTGCACATCTGACCTCGTGTGGAGACTGAAGCAAAGGGAGGGTGCCTCAGGAGACATCTGCACGCAGAGAGCTGGGCTCTGCATGCCAACCGTGTTTAGTGTGAGCAGACAGGAAACACTCCCCGACTATGCCTTCTGCTACCTCACGGTCCTGTGCTGTCTTCTCATAGAATAGATGCTATCTGCCTCATAGCTGTCAGGAAATAGTCACTTTTAGAGAACTAAACACATTTACTTCGCTTTGACTGCCACCTGTCACATAAGTGCTCCATAAGCCTTACATGCTGCATCTTATTTTGCTATGAATGTTACTCTATTATATTAATCATTGTTACACAGCTTATAAATACCACACCCTCTGAATGTCCCCAAGACCTAGGCTGGTGCATAAGGAGAGTCCATGAGTGAGCTCCCTTCAGAAAGAATGCCAACAGCCACAGCCACGTGTGCAAAGCCCGGCTAGTGCCAGATGGCAAAGGACACTGCTGAGCCCCTGGGTGTGGCGGCAGTGACACAATAGATGGTATTGGTGACAGCCAGGGTGGAAAATGGCTGGCAGGAACAAAGCAACCATGTGGCTCCCTCCCACAACTCACGGTGCAGCCCCACGTCCCTGAGTGGTCCCACTACTGACTTTGCTAACATTACACTTTCAGTGAAATCCTACGGAGCCATTTCCTTCTCTTGTTCGTACTTGGAAGTTGTCTGCATGTGAACAGAAAGATCCTGTCCAAGAATAACCTTGGGTCTTCAGAACAAAGCTGTCGCTATCACAGTTTATAAACTGCTCCAAGTTGTTTTAGGGCTAATATTTTCTATTTAAGAAATGCTTTTGGCATTATATTTCATACAGTTCCCTGGATACTCTGTCTTGTTTTTTGGCATTTCATATTTATCTTCTCTTTTCATGATCAGAAATATGATACCAATGGCAGAGTTGAAGGACAGAGGTTGTTTTAAAACAAAAGGACGGACAAGCTCAAAGTTGGCCTGTGACCCTCTGACTATGGTGTTCCTGTCCTTGTGTGGCCTCTGCCCTGTGTGGGCCTACATCCAGTGTCCCACAGAAGTGATGGGATATAATTGCTGAAGCTAGGACCCTAACGAGTTAATGGCTACCACTGCAGGCAGGAGCTTTCTCCTATCCCACCTGTGGTCTTGGTGGAAGTCTTCGGCCTCAGAAAGAGGGAGACCATGTGGCGTGATGTGGCCAAAGCCTGCATGTAGTACTTGAATGATGCTGTAGAGCCTCTACACGTGCCTGACTGACAGCAACTGCGCCTCACAGGGGCCTTGAGTGCACGGACCTCAGAACCACCCAATACACACGTGCTGCCATAAGCTGCCGATGCCGAGGCAATTCCATACACAACAATAAACAGTGACTATAACTTACACCTTCACTTTGGGGATGGAGCTCATTTTAAATAGCATTTCCTAAAACTCAGAGAGGGCTAAAGAATCAACGTGACACCGATAACTTCAGAAAAAAACAACAACAAAAAAATTTTAAGTCTGAGGCTTCCCAAGGGGCTATTCTGCCTCTAGACTGCACTAGAACCATCTTCTAGAATCCCACTTCACTGAGGCTAACCCAACAATGTACCTCAAGGGTGTGGGTGCCCCATAGCATTGCCCATTTCTCTGTGGAGCACTTGGGAACATACTCCCCCTGAACAGCTCTCTCCTATCCTCCCAGTCCAGCCTTCAAGCCCCATGCAACTCCTCTTCCCGGCAGCTTTCCCAGACACCTTGCATCCATGGCAGGGCTCCACTCCTGGGCGGGGGTGGGGGGATGGAGGGGAGGCTTAATGCTGGGGAGATCTCTCTTAACGTGAGTCTGCACCACCAGCAGAACAAAGGCTTGTATTTTACAATCCCAGGGCAGCGTTTGTGTCTGCACACACCAGGCCTTCACTGGTGTGTAATTCTTAACTGGGTGGTCTCTTGTCCTGGGCAGCCTGCTCGGTCTATTGAAGTTCACTGTGTGGGAAGGCAAGGTGTGAGGGGTCTGGGAAGCCAGCTCAGGGCACAGGTCTGCAAGGGAAGCACTAGAACATTTGTGCCCAGGCATAAAGGAGAGGTCCTTTGTGCCCTGTGCTGAAGATGAACTTAACCATCAGGATCTAGTACAAGAGGATCTGTCCTGAGCAGTAAATCCTGAGAACTCAGAGCTTTTACCTCTAACCAAGCAGCCCTATGAACAAGACTAGGAGCAATGAGAGAGAGAGACTGTGAGAGAGGAACCATGTGCTTGGGGCTGATGTTTCAGAGGGACACAAAGTGATGTACAAACACCAAGAGGCCCAGAAGGGTCACAAACTAGAGTAAAAAAAAAAAAATCACCATCTCTCTGATCCTCGCCCTGTCTCTAGTCCCACTCGTAATGAACCCTGGCCCCATATAGTCAGGACCATCCTGAGGCTCTCACTGGGGCTCCTCTGAGGCCCAGGCTCTCAGGATTCTTATTCTAAGCACGGCCAGCCATGCACTGTGCTTCCTGCTTCTCCTCCCAGGAGAATCTGTGCTTCGGGAACCTAGTCCCTAAACTGTGGGATCCAGGATGCCTTTCCATGTCACATGCCCACCAGAAGTTCCAGGGACACCAGCTCATCACTCACCACCAGCCAGCCAGTCCTCAAGAAGAGGACAACCCCAAAAATGTTGATCATGCAGGATGTGAACACGCCGTCCCAGGTCCCAAACAGCACTGGCTCCCACATGAACAACTGGATCTTCCACCAGGGCTGGGGCTGGACTAGGACGCCCTGCAAAGAACACAGTGAAATCAGGCAGCTGACAGAAGGCGGGAGTGGGAAAGACTGAAGTGGACCAGGAAAAGGGAGGAAACTGACCTTAATTTAAATCAAAACAAAACAAAACAAAACCTTCACACCTCGGGAAGGAAGATGGGTCAGTGAGTAATAGTATTTGCTATGCAGCATGAAGACCTGAGTTCAAATCCCCAGCACTCATATGTAAAGCTGTATGTATCTGCACATGTAAATGCAGGGGGCAGAGACAGGTAGATGCCAGGAACTCACTGGCTAGCCAACCTAGCCAGAACAGGCTTTGTGTTCAGTGGGAGACTTTGTCTCAGTTGTATGTGTGCAGGCATGTGCGTGCATGCCTGTGTGCGTGCATGTGAATGACTCTTTAAAGGGGACCCTATTCTCAGTGGCAGGGTTGTTGCATCCATTATGTAGTTAACTGTTCAACAAACACCCAGCCTCTTTGCAGGTGAAATCATGTGACTGGGGGTAGGTATTTAGAAGCCAAAGCAGGTTTTGAATTGCTGGGTTGGACACTCCCCCACCCCCCACACCGGAGATCAGGCAGTACCTCTGGCTCCCAGCAATTTGCATTCCCTTCCATCTTCCAGCCCCAGGAGTGAGATCAATGTCTGGCAAACACTCCTGCTGATGACTAGTCACTTTTCACTCCTTTGGCCTTTCCCATACCCCTGTCACCAGGTTCTTCTGCTTCAAAGACCTGAGTAATTTGTTTCTCTGCCCGAACACTGACATGGTACCTCCTATGCATCCTTTCTTTCCAAGATCCCAGGGTCCCAAAGTATGCCTTGGCCACTTAGCTTAGAACCAGAAATAGACCATTGGTTCTATGGGTTCTCACTTTTTTCCAATTCAAAGATAACAAAAGCATTCATAAGCCCCATGCAAGCTGATTTCTATATCATTTTGACATAAGCCAGAGTAGGAAGAGGGAACCTCAACTGAGAAAAATCCCCCCGCCAGATTAACCTGTAGACAAGACTTTAGAGCATTTTCTTGAGTGATGATTGACATGGGCAGGTCCAGCCCCCTACAGGCAGGTGGTATAGGGTGATGTAAGAAAGCTGAGCAAGTCTTTAGGAGCAAGTAAGCAAGCTACGTCCTTCCATGGCCTCTGCATCAGTTTCTGCCCTGCCTTCCCTGTGTGACATACTGTAACAAGGAACTGTAAAATAAACCATTTCTTCCACAAATTCTTTCAGTCATGGTGTTTTATCCCAGCAATAGAAACCTAAGACAAATCCTCCAATGGAAGCCCTTTACTAAAATGACTAAAAGCTGTGGGATACTAAAACATACACCAATAGCCACACATTCTGGGAACTGCTCTTGCACAGGCATCGGTGGAGTCCCCAGTGCCCTCAAACAATGCGGTGATGATTAAGAGCCCTCGGCAGGACAGGAGAGAGGAAGGTCTCAACAGTGTCACACGAAGTGTCTGCAGCGGTGAGCACATGTGGCTGGAGCAGGCATTCAGAAGCTGCTTTCGACCAGCCGTGTTGACTCCTCACTTGGGCCCAGAAGGTGAGAATGTCTGTCATTTCTGCCTTCGTCTCACTGTGCCTCCCCAGTTCACCTCACAGGCATGTTAACCACTCAAGGAGTGTCTGTCTACAAGGCTGAAGGTACAGAAGTAACGTACTGTCCTAAATCTCCAGCCATCTTGAATTCCAGCAACAGCAGACCCTCACAGGGCACGAGCTGAAGGTAACTACCTGTGGTGGAGAGGGTACACCCTGGAGTAGAAGTGATCATCTTCTACGGCCGGACAGCTCCCCTCAACCAGTGACACTACCCTGCAGAGGAAGGCCACACCCTGACCAGGACTACTCATTTATACATACTTCTTGCCCTCTCTGCCCACAAATCTTTCTCTGTTTAAACCTAAGACTCATGTCAGTGTTCCCCAAGATGGACTTGGGGTAATTGGTTCCTTTGTCGCTCAAATATACCAACTGACTAAATCTCTGCTTTTTACCTTGCTTCTAGCTGTTTCAGGGATGGGTGGCAGAGATGCATGTCACTTGAACCTAAAGTTTGCCCTAAAAACTCTAGTTACATTATAAACCAAAGTGAAGGCAAAAAAAAAAAAAAAAAAAGCAAGAAACAGAGACAATCTAGTCCCAGAGCCAATGGGACTATGGGCTCGATGAAGGCTGAGAACAATGGACACACCTGTGAACTCAGTCAGCTCTAGACAACAATATTGCTTTGACAAAAGAGGTCAAATGTTGTCCCTTCTCCCTAACCCACACTAACAGACCAAGGAAGGTCCTTAAAGTGAGTCCTGTTCACTAGAGGCAGGGAAGGACAGGGCTGCCCTTAGTTGGAGTTTCTATTGCTGTGAAGAAATACCATGACCAAAAAGCAAGTTGGGGAGAAAAGGTTTATTTGACTTATTTTCATATTGCTGTTTACTGAAGGAAGTCAGGACAGGAACACAAACAGGGCAGGAGCCTGGAGGCAGGAGCTGATGTAAAGGCCGTGGAAGGATGCTGCTTACTGCCTTGCTCTCCATGGCTTGCTCAGCCTGCTTTCTTATAGAACACAGGACCACCAGCCCAGGGTGGCCCCACCCACAATGGCCCTCCCCCTTGATCACTAATTGAGAAAATGCCTTACAGATAAATCTCATGGAGGCATTTCCTCAGCTGAGGTTTCGTCCTCTGGTGACTCTAGCTTGTGTCAAGTTGACACACAAAACCACCCAGTACAAGGGAAGAAGGACAGGGGAGGAGATGGAGGAAGTTTGGATAATGGGTGTTCGGGGAATACGATCAGGCAGGAGGAACCAGCAGACTATACAGTCTGCAATGATTTGTTTCAGAGACCCAAAGAGGGGAGCCTAAAGATTCCCAGCACAAAGAATGGTGGGTGATTGACATGGAAGTGCTAATCACCCCTGTATGATCATTCCAGGTCTATTTAAATAGCATTGTACTGTAACTCATTCATATGTGCATGTTATGTTAACACGTTAATTTGGGGCCAGCAGTTAACAGCACTTGCTGCACAAACCTGATGGCTTCAGTTCAATACTTTCCCACAAGAAAAGGAGAGAATTGTTTCCTGAAAGTTGTCTTTTGACTTCCAAGTGTGTGCCACAACATATGCCCTCCTCCCCCTCCTCCCCAGTAATATAATAAAATATAAATATAAAGGATATATAAGAGAAGGGAAAAGGGAGAGGTAGGGAGAGTGCAAGGGAGGAAAGGAGTGAGAGAGGGAGGGAGGGACAGGAAAAAGAAAGAGATGGGGGGAGGCTTCAAGAAATAGCTGGGGAGTCAATTATGCTAGAGAAGCAGAAGGCCCTGTGGGACTCTGGTCAGCCCTGCCTGCCGGCTCTCAGCTCTGCTGACGTCTATGTTTACTCATTACTAATTCATCTGTCTTTCACAAACCACAAGTTCGGAAGCTCAACGACCGATGTGGCTCAGAGCAAAGGCTCTGCCACCTGAGACTGTCCTTGAACAATGGTACCAAGGGACAGGGCTGTTCAACACAGGATTGTTAACTAGGATTCCAGTCTCAAAACTCAGAGCATAGCCCAACTTCCTATCTCTGCTTGTGCCAGCTTCCTGTCAGGACCTATAATGGGCCTATTATTATTAGAGACAGTAATAACAGTAGCCATCAGCAATGGAAAGCATTAACAGTCTGCTTCCAAATCTGCTCTCCTTTAATCCCCAGAGATTAAAGCCTTGGGAAACAGGTAGAATGGCCCTGCCTAGAGATGAGAAGATACCTGGCTGTCCTAAGCCTTTCAGCTGGGGCTCCAATCCATGCCCAGATTGTGGGATGTGTAATCTACACTATTGTACACTCACTTAAGGTGAAGTGTCCTTTTCTTCCCTGAAGTTGGGCCCTAACACTCTGGGCCTAACTGTGGCCATCTGGTCTACCCCGTGAATGCTCGTGTGACTGCGCTCATCTTTCCACTCTGAAGGCTATGGAAAACCTTGACCTCACACTCCAGTTTAACCTGAACAGTGCTTTACATCTATAGCAGGTTCAAACTTCAGGTGTGCTTCAGGATGTTGGGGGCCGGGAGGAAGGGCTTCCACCCTTTTTTACAAAGTGGTCAAAGACTGTCACTAAATCTTCCCCCACCTGGCTTTAACCACTGTTGCAATTCCAGTGTTCTTAGGAAAAAAGATCCCTTAAAACCCAGTGGAAGAAAAGAAAGGAAGGAAGGAAGGAAGGAAGGAAGAAAAGAAGGAAGCAAGCAGGCAGGCAGGCAAAAGACGGAAAGCGATACAAGGATTCAAGCAAACTCTGATTTCTGACTTGTTTTTTTTTTTTTTTTTTTTTTTGGCTTGCTCAACTACCTTTCTTATATAGCTCAGATCCAACTGCCAAGGGATTGCACCACCCATGGTGGGCTGTGCCCTCTAAAACAATTACTAATTCAGAAAACACCTTACAGACACAACCCCAGGCCTATGTGATTTGGGTAATTCTTCAGGTGAAATTCCCTCTTCCCAGGACTCTGTGTCAAGATGACAGCTGAAGCTAACTGTAACATCAGTCCCTCAGAAAGGGTACAAAAAAGGATGGTCAGGAGTGGGGGGTGGAATCCATCACTCTCATGAGGATCCTTAGTTCTCTGGGAAGCCAATGGAAATCTGGTCTTTAGGAGAGTACACCTGGGGCTGCTCACTGCTGGAGTAGTTCCCAAGCCCCAGAGTCAAAAGCCACATTCTGGGTGTCTGCATTAAAGTTCTATACCTGATACTGAGATAACCATGGCTTTCAGTTCTGAGAAAAAAGCATTTCTCTGTGAAAGAGACTCTCCCAATAGGAATAGAGAAGGGCTCTCCTTCCTGTACCAGCAAGCTGAGGTAAGTAAGACACAACACTCCTGCCAAAGGCAGCCATAAGAATGCAGGTCCTTGGTCCTTTTGTTCCTACAGTCACCTGCCAGGCTTTAATGAGCACATCTGAACTGTGAGGCAACACCTTGTCGCTCTTTTGTCAACTGGAGGAAAAGAAACCAGTCAGGAGTGGGTTGAAGCAGGACACAACCTTTGCCATCTTCCCAGAATCCTCTGCAGAGATGGAGTGGGTCTCCCTGGATTACATCTCATTTGCAGGAACCTGTACCTTGTTTTCTGGGAGCTGACGATTTAATTGGCCATCAGAGAATAGGCCCAAACTGCTGCTGACCAATGATGTAATGGACTGGTTGGAAAACTTAATTCCTTTTTCCTGGAGCTGAACAGGCATCATGGGCTAGATCACAGTGACAGAGAACTGGGCACCAGGGTCATGTGACCAAGGATTTAGGGGCTAGAGCTCAACTAGGGTGCCTACATCAAATACAGAGAGCAGCAGCCCAGTTGCCTCATGGGGACTGTGCAAAGTTTAATTTTCTGAGATGACCGTTGTCAAAGCTTTGTAGAGGGTACACACAACACAGGTGGTCTAAACATAGATAAGGATTTCTTCAACCTCACCAAGGATGGATGTACAACATACTCTTCAAGAGAGGACCGAGAATCCAGTCAGATCTGTCTGGTTTAGGACTAAAATGCCTGACCAAGATGACCTAATCGGGGAGAGATTTATGTCAGCTCATGGTTTCAGAGGGTTCATCACTCACTGAGCAGTGGTGACACACACATTTAGTCCCAGCTCTCGGGAGACAGACCAGAGGGTTCAGCCTATGTTTGCTGGGCCCATGTGATTGAACAAAGTCTCATAGGAGCCAGTGAGTAGTGGAAGGGAGCTGCCTACATCATGGCTGACCGGTGAAAAGGGAAATGCAGGAAGAGGCCAGAGCAGGAGGTACAGTCCAAGGACACACTCCCAGTGAACTACTGTCTCACAGGCTCCAGTTCCCACCTTTTATAACCTCTCAATATTGCCATATTATGGATCTATCAGAAAATTAGTCAGTTGATTAGTTGAGAATACTCATGATCTGCCTCAGAAAATGCCCTCACAGAGACAGGCCTTTCCAATCAAAACATTTTTAGATGCAATCAAATTGAGCATCTCAGGGCTGATGGTTCATCAGATAAGGACATGTAGTGCCAATCCTGCGACAGGAATTTGATCCCTGAAACCCACTCACAAGGTAGAAAAAGAAACCCAATTCCCATGGGTTGTCCCCTGACCTCCACATTCATACTGTACACATCCACACACTTTTGCCAACTATAAATAGATAAATAGCCATCTCAGGTTCCAACTAAGGTAAGAGAAAAATGAATTGTGTGAGAAAATGGAATTAGAGCTAACAGTTTGAATTTATGGTTTTTAATATACACAAGTGTGTGTGTGTGTGTGTGTGTGTGTGTGTGTGTGTGTGTGTAGAAAGTGAGGATACATCTATTTGCTTACAAACTCATCTTCCTTCTCTCTCTCCAAAGGACCTCCTAGCAAAGACATTTCACAGCAAAGGGCATGCCCAGGACTCAGGTCTTCATTTCTAGACACACTCTTAGGAAACCAGGGCTCTTTGAAGAAGTTGCTGATGCAAGACTGGGAGAAACAATTACAGGATGAATTGCAATGGCTTCTACCAGAAAGTAAGGAGATGCTTTTTAAAAAGGAGAAAGGGGCCAAGCAGTGGTGGGAACCTCTGTGAGTTCTAGGCCAGCCTGGTCTACATAGTTCCAGGACAGCCAGGGCTGCACAGAGAAACTCTGTCTCAAAAAACTTAAAAAGGGGGGGGGGCAGGGAGTGGGGGGGAGAAAAGGAAAGAAGGGAGAGAGACACCACAGAGACAAGGGAATATTAATGGGGCATAGGAGCCAGACTGGAGGGACTCCCACCTAGCCATATGTGGTACAGTGACAACCAAAATAAACAAAAAATAATAGTAACTCAATAGAATAATAGCAATAGAATAAAAATTTGGATCCTGGGCTATGGAGATGGTTCAGTTGGTAAAATACTTGTGGTGCAAATATGAGGATCTGAGTTCGAATCCCACAGAACTGATGTAATGCTGGCTGGTGGCAGCCAATTCTGTAATCTCAGTGCTGCTTCAGTGAGCTTCCCGTGGGAGGGAGAGGCAGGGCACTAATATGGGGTCCAGTGTGAACAATAAAGTGGCCCTGTCTCAAACAATGTGGAAGGCAAGGAGAAACACACAAGGCTGTCCTCCGACTTTCACACGTGAGTCATGACACGCACACACTCACATTCATACACATAGACATGAACACACATGAAAAGATAAAAGAAAATTGAAGGCTGGAAAGATGCTCAACAGTTAAGAACCTTGTTGCATCTTCAGAGAACCAATGTTCAATTCTCAGCATCCACAAGAGGCACATCAGCAGTGCTTGTAACTGTAGTTCAAGGGGACTTGACATCCTCTTCTGGCCTCTGCAGGCACTGTATACACTTGGTACACACACACACCAGCACATATAAAAAAGTAAAAATTTGCACATTAAAAAATTAAAGAAGCTCGAATCCATGCAGATATAAACAGATAAATAAATGAAATAAGCAAGAAAAAGTCCCCCACCCCTTTTTGTCAGTCTTATGTAACCGAGGCTGGCCTTGAACATGTGATCCTCCTGCCTCAGCTTCCAGAGTGGATGGATTTAGACAGCACTTTTTTTACATCAGAAAACAAATTAAGGTATGGGGAAGGAATAATGGGATTAGAATACTACCATCTGCAGCCGAGAAGCAGGGACAGCCTATTACAGCCTCCTAGTTACCAACGGGGCTAAGCTGTAGGTCTCAAAGCAGCCCTAACAACTGGTTTATTCATTATGAGACTTCACATGATATAACAGGTGACATCACCACGTGGGACCAGTGGGAATAGAGTGCTTCCTGATATAATGCCTGGAGAACACACACACACACACACACACAAATCAGGGGGTTCCTGTCAGCATGTATGATTCACAAATCTAAGCATGAAGGACCAGGTCACAAATCTCAGGACATTCTACAAAACAACTGGGCACATATTTAAAAATTGTCACACGAGCATGGTGACTCATTCTTGTAATCCTGGCACTTGGGAAGTCAAAGCAGGAAAACTGGCATTAATTTGGGCTTCAGGGTGAGTTCCAGCCCAGTGGGGACTACATAGTGAAAACTTATCTCAAAACAAAACAAATCAAACAACAACAACAACAACAACAAAACAACTAAAAAAAAAACAAAAAAACAACAATAACAACAAATCAACCAGGCATGGTCAAGCACACCTCTCTCTGATCCCAGTACTCCGGAGGCAGTCAGAGGCCAGCCTGGTCTATAGAGCAAGTTCCAGGACAGCTAGGGCTATGCAGAGAAACCCTGTCTTGAAAAAGTAAAAATAAACAAACAAATAAGTAAATAAAAAAATCAAGGTCAGAAAGGACAGAAAAATCTTGTATTGAATCTTGGACTGGGAGGCGTAGGGATAACTTTTGCATATGAACTGTGGATTAGAAAATAGAATATATCATTGTTAAAATTTATGATCTCAGTAAATTTACTATTTACTGAGAAAATTACAGGAAAAACTACTCTTTAAAGGCTTATTTTTATTTTTTGTGTTTGTGTGAATGCCTGCCTGCATGCATGTATGTGTGCCATGTTGTGTGCAGGTACCCAAGGAGACCAGAAGAGGGCGACGAATTCCATGGAACTGAAATTACAGGCAGTTGAGAGCTTCTTGATGTGGGTGTGGGGAACCAAATGCAGGTCCTTCCCTAGAGCAGCAAGTATGCTTGACTGTTGAGCTGTCTCTCCAGCTCCAAATAAAGAAAGTTCTTATTCTCAAGGAGCACACACACACACACACACACACACACACACACACACACACACACGCGCACACACACACACACACACACACACACACACACTCATAGATGGAGGAGAGGGCAATCATAAGCATAAGACAAACTTACTAAGAAAGCAAAATAGTAGCAAGTGGTGAGTTGAAACCATAAAAGGGTTTGTAGGGTTTGTGGGGACTGTTGTATGTATGAGTGTACTATTGCAAATTGTTCTATAAATGTAAAATTCTAAATTCTATCAAAATAAAGTTTAAAAGTAAGGTTCTGCAATATTACAGACATACATAACACTACTAAACTGTCCAGCACCACATCAGATGGCTCTCAGCCCCTGTACCGCCTCTGGCCTCCACAGGCACCTCCATACACGTGTGCATACAACCCCTGCACATACATGTATACTACAATTTAAATTTATAAATAAAATATTTCAATAATGGTTATGATGGTGAATTTTATGTTACATATTACTTACCACAATAAAATGTCAGACAACAAATAATAAGCTCAAGAAATAATAAGTGCCTTCTGTCCTGCATGTCCCTGCATGGACCCCCGAGGCACCTTGAGCAAGCCTGAAGCTGTTGGCTGGAACATCTTGCACCAAGTAGTTCCTGGTACTCTTCTTGATTTGCTAACACACATCCGCTGGGGAGGAACTAAGCCCGAGAACTTGCACGCTTGACCCTTGATTGTTTTACACTGTGCTGTGAGTCAGTATATAAGCCTGCTCCTTCCTCTCAATAAACAGCATTCAGCATTTAGGATTCCAGCTGCATGAGTGACCCACTGTCTTGTCTTTTATTTCAATCTCCAGGCCTTCGCCTGATTAGTGGAACAGACGGTAGCTCGGGTGCTACAGCCTTCCTCAATCTTGTGCCCCTACCTGCCACCATACCTGATGGGTGGCCTGAGTTTGATTGATAGACAGAGAACTGACTCCTGAAAGTTGTCCTCTGACCTCCACATGCTCACTATGACTCCTGTGTGCCTCCCCACAAATAAATATAAAACAATTACTGAAGATGACAGGGGCTGTGGAGACAGATGCCCCAGGCCATAAAGTACCTGTTTGTCACAGTTATCAGCTATCAACTTTAACACAGCCCAGATTATCTGATGACATCTCAGTTGCAAGGTTGCCTAAATTAGACTAACTTGTGAATGTCTACGAGGCATTTTTAAAAATTGCTAATTGATGTAAAAGGGTTCAGCCCGCTATGGAGTGGGTACCACCTCTAGGCAGATGGGGCTGAATTAGAAGGGTAGCTGAGCAAGCCAGTTCGCAGTGTTCCTTGGCTGGCTTCAAGCTCCTGCCTTGAATCCCTGCTCTGGCTTCCCTTGATAATGAACTGTAACCTGGAAGCTAAAATGCACCCTTTCCTCCCCAGGATGGTTTTGGTCATGGTGCTTTCTGCAGCAGTGGAAAACCAAACTGGATCATTATACATACATGAGGACGTGAGTTCAGATCCCAGACAAGTACCTAAAAGCCAGGCATGGTGGTGAAGCTTGCTGCCCATCCAGTCTGGCTGAATTGGTGAGCACCAGGTTCAATGAAAGACTGTCTCAGAAAATAAGATGGGAAGCAAAAATTAAAGACACCCGACAATGACCTCGGGCGGGCCACCATGCACACACACAAGCACAAACACAGACACATTTACTGAAGACCACAAAGCCGAGAGGATTTGCTTGAGGGCTAGTATCTACCAAAGTTTATTGTATTAAGAACTTGAGATGTTTATGAATTTGTTTAATGTAACAATAGACTTCTTCTTATGAGTGAAAGAACTATTTTGCAATAGAAAATGGGGGTATGGCTCAGGGTGTGTTTCTTTGGCTGGCCCTTTCTCCATACACAAAGTCATTTTCTACTGTGAAAAGAAAGACGTTGATACACACTTTACAAATCTTATATCTGGCCTGTGAGCAGAACTGGCTTTTCATATGTACTCTGTATTCAATCTGCTGCAAAATGTCATTTTTGAAGTACAAGAGAAGGAAGAAAAAAAAACCTACAGTTTTTATGTCAGAAAGGAAAGACTAATTTGTTACCTCTGATCCATGTGTGAAAAAAATGGGTCACTCAAAAGATAAAAAGAAGTCTCAGAAAAAAGTGATAGGGATTTAGGAAATCAAGGAATTAAGACTACAGACAGCAAAGGTACCGAGTCCGTAGAAGAAGCCCTTGGTTATTCAGTTGAGCACATGCGCAGAACCTCACCATATAAACAGTCTGCTCGCTTCCAACTTTTAGAACCTGGACTGGCTTCAGCTCAGCGGCTACTTCGACAGTGCACACTGCTCGGTACCTACCATTCGTGGTTGTGTTCGAGCTCCACCACCAACTACTTACAAAACAACTTTTAGAACCAACTATACTGAAGAAGAAAGTACTCATTATCAGTTACAGAGAACATAGAAATGTAAACCTCAACAATGTCAAAACAAGAATCCAGCTGACAAGACTCAGAAATGAGAGGAAAGAGGAGGTGGGGTGGGGTGGTTGGCAGGTGTGCCGGGGTCTTATTTTTAGTATGAGGAAGCAACAAGTAAACTGACAGTAGAAAGTGAGGTCTCAATGATGACCACCAGCAGAGGAAAGAGAGACCACAGGGCGTTTTCAACAGTGGCTCTGGGGAACGGCAGGGAAGAAGGAGATTTCGATTGGGTGCCCTTGTGCATGCTTAAGGGTTTCTTCCTGCACACACGAAGCATGAATGACAAACACACTCCGTTTTTATTAAAAAAACAAACAAGCAAACAAACTACATATTAGACATATCTAGGCAGATCAGGGTTTTCAGTTTGATTTTGCTGAGCTGACGTCAGCAATTTGTTTTAGTAGTCAGTGGTTGGGTCACAAGAACAAACTCTTCTGGGTCGCTTTTTAAACTCGTTGCATAAAGTCCTTTGTAAAATGAATGCCTGCTCCCTAGAATTCTGTGCCTTTAAAATGGATTGTAATTTGCTATTGTTTTCCATTATTCATTAACCAATAGCCACATAAAATTAAAATGTCTCAAATGAGCCATGGCCTTGTTTTCTTTTCGTTAAAATCTGTAACTACGGGAATTCACGTTACAGAAAGGACATAATTATTCCCGGCTTACCGAAGAGTTCTAGGTCTCCAGGGCCCCTGGCCCGTCTGTAAGTTCCAGCATCTGTTCGACTGGTGACCATGGAGACCCCAGATTAGAAGAGCATCTGAATTTTCATATAAACGATAGGTTTTTAATCCCTCTACCCCCATTCTTTTTTGTTTGTTTGGTTTTGGGTTTTGCTTGTGGGGAAGAAGAGCACTCACCACCTAAATGAGCTGCTGTGGCTGGAATGTCCCACACCACCACGCTGCACATGCAAACTTTGGTTTCCAGTTGGGGAATGACATGGACCCTTAAGAAATAAGTAAGTCTTGTTGAGGGGTCTTGGGCTCATTAGGGAGGAGCACACCCTCTGTGGTGGTTAATCTTGACTGCTGACTTTATTGGATCTAGGGTCAGTCCTATGGGAGAGTTATTTCCAGGACAGGTTAACTGAGGGAGGAAGCCCTCCTCCAGGAGCAGCACCTTCTAATGACAGCCAGGATGAAGAGGTCTGAGGAAGATGCAGAGCTGTTTGCTTTCCAGCCTTTGCTTCTTGCTGGTGGGTGCATCTCTCCTGTCATTGATGCTACCAAGCTTAGCTCTATCTGAACATAGACTGAAGGTCAGTGGTTCTCTAGAAATCCTGGGCCATCGGCACGAAATCGGAACTGTTGAGATGTATAGCAGCTACTAGCTCCTCAAATTCACTAATGTTGGGCTACTCAGCCTGTGCTGTATCCCAGCTCTGTAAGTCCTCACTGCAATGTATCCAATCCATCAAGCCATTACTCTAGAGAAGCCTGCCTACTCACACACATTTGTTTCTCACACCCACGTGCTTTCCTCCTCCCATCCCCCACCCTTCTTGCTCAAGATGGACCACTCTCTACCTCACATGCTCCCTCCATTACCATCCACACCCTCAGTAGAGCTAAACTGACGCAAGCTTTGAACCTCCAAAGCTATGAGCTAAATCAACCTCTTTCCTCTAAGTTACTTGGCTCATGGATTTCCTTGTAGTGACATGCCTCTGACAAACTGGATCTTTCTCCCACAAAGTGGTAACAAGAAATCACTGTCCCCTCAGAAGTGCATTGCAGGCTGCCCGGGTGCTTCCTCTGAAGACTAGTCCTGTAAAACTATCCTATACCACCACCACCACCACCACCACACTGCAACTTCTGAACAAGACATCAAAACTCCAGAAGAAAAAAATTTAACTGATTTGTAATACATTTAATTACTCGTGACAATTATTGATGAGCAAAAGGAGATATTTAGTTGAATTATACTGAGATAGGTGAATTTGTTAAGTATGATTCACACTGCTCTATGAATATAGATCTATAGTGCTTAAACTATTATCCTAAATGTTAGGTCTCCGAAACCTGGGACAAGTGGCCGATTTCAGTGCCTATTAACATATCAAAGCAGAAGGTGGTCAGCTCCCCCCCCCCCAGCATCACTCAGTACCCATGGCTCCTCCCAGCTCTCCCAGCATCACTCAGCACCCGTGGCTCCTCCCAGCTCTCCCAGCATCACTCAGCACCCGTGGCTCCTCCCAGCTCTCCCAGCATCACTCAGTACCCGTGGCTCCTCCCAGCTCTCCCAGCATCACTCAGTACCTGTGGCTCCTCCCAGCTCTCCCAGCATCACTCAGTACCCGTGGCTCCTCCCAGCTCTCCCAGCATCACTCAGTACCCGTGGCTCCTCCCAGCTCTCCCAGCATCACTCAGTACCCATGGCTTCACCCAGCTCTCCCAGCATCACTCAGCACCCGTGGCTCCTCCCAGCTCTCTCAGCATCACTCAGTACTCATGGCTTCACCCAGCTCTCCCAGCATCACTCAGTACTCATGGCTCCTCCCAGCTCTCCCAGCATCACTCAGTACTCATGGCTCCTCCCAGCTCTCTCAGCATCACTCAGTACCCGTGGCTCCTCCCAGCTCTCTCAGCATCACTCAGTACTCATGGCTTCACCCAGCTCTCTCAGCATCATTCAGTACCCGTGGCTCCTCCCAGCTCTCTCAGCATCACTCAGTACCCGTGGCTCCTCCCAGCTCTCTCAGCATCACTCAGTGCCCATGGCTCCTCCCAGCTCTCTCAGCATCATTCAGCACCCGTGGCTCCACCCAGCACTTCTTACCCTAAACCCCTCCCTCCCAAGGGCTGTGTTCCACTTCCCTTCCTCCAGCCTGAGCCCTATGTAAGTCAGCCATCTTGGTCTCTTGGTCTCTTGGTCTCTTGGTCTCTTGGCCTGGGCTGCCTCTCTTGATTAGCTGCTCCTCTCTTAACTCTCCCTCCCCTTTTCTCCTCTCATGGTCTGGATTTTTTGTGGACTGGCCATGTTCAGCTTGGACTCTTCTCTCTGCCTGCTTTCCCCTTATAGCTACAATAAAAATCTTCTCCATACTTCTAGGAGTAGTCACACCCTCCTTTTCTTTCATTTTTTTTCATTCATGAAGAGATATATTTTGGTCAGAAAAGTACAAGATGGGGACTGGCGAGATGGAGCACTGGCTGCTCTTCCAGAGGTCCTGAGTTCAATTCCCAGCACCCACATGGTGACTCACAACCATCTCTAATGGGATTGGACATAAAGTGTACATGTAGGTAGAACACTCATAATCATAAATAAATTTTTAGAAAGTACAAAACCAAGCTAAAACTCAGAGAGCTGCCCCCATAGAAAGTCAAACAAGAGCCCAAGACCACCCAGTGGCATCTGGCTTAAATTACAAGGATAGTGCTTCAGTGTCATTAACATCTAGACCCCTCCATGAAGTTCCCAATCTATCATATAGTGACAAACATTTTTCCCCCTGCTTCTGACCATGGGTGAAATGTACCAAAAGGCAATGCAAGTAGGCAAAATCAAATCCTATTAGCTATCACAGAAAGCAGGGGCTTAGCCAGGAATGTGCCTGTCAAATGCAAGCCAACCTATTCTGAGTCTATAGCTGCAGTCACTAATTCTTGAACACCAAACCAATACTTCTTTGGACCCAAACCATCCCAGAGCCAATTACTAGGGAACTACAGACCACGCCTATAATCAGGGATCCAGAGGAATTCTTCAGACTGGTCCCTTCCAATCTGTTCACTCTACCCTGCCTTCCTACTCCAGCAGAACCCCAGTAAACATCTTGGCTCCCTCTCCTGCCTTTGGCCACCTGACAAAACCTGGTATGGACTGGCTAATGGGGGGGACTCAGAAAGAAGAGCACAGGGTTTCAGTTTTTGTTTTGTTCTAATGATACAGCCCAGCACCCATGTGTGGTAGGTATAATCTGTAACTTGGAGACTGGGCCATCCCTGACTGCATTACAAAGTCATTACTTGGCTCCAGCCTACCCTTGCCACTCCTTGTCATGTGTTCTGGAGCAAGAAAGTTGACATCTCTGGGCTTGTTCTCTGACATGCTAAGCAAGGGGCTGGGCCATAGGAACCTTGAGGACCCCAGTCTATTGACATGCTTAGTTTGATTTGTGCTAGTGAGTTTTTATGTCAACTTGAAACAAGCTAGAGTTATCTGAGAAGAGGGATCCTCAATTGAGAAAATACCTATAAGGCATTGACATAATTAGTGGGACAATTAGTGGGATTGATGTGGGAAGGCCCAGTGCATTGTGGGTGGTGCCATCCCTGGGCTGAGCAAGTCATGAGGAGCAAGCCAGTAAGCAGCATCGCTCTGTGCCCTCTGCTTCAGCTCCTGCCTCCAGCTTCCTGCCCTGTATGAGTTCCTGCCTTGACTGACTTACATGATGAACTTGTAAAAGTATAAGTGAAATAAACCCTTTCCTCCCCACATTGCTTTGGGCCATGGTGTTTCATCTCAGCAATAGTAAGCCTGACTATAACATCTCTCTTACTAGCACTATTTTCCAGTTCATCACTATGCTCCAACTTGACCAGACTTTCTTTGCATTATTGGTCTAGCTAATTTAGGTGGAATGGAGGAGAAAGAAAGGAAAGAGCTGGGGGTCAAGCATTGCTGGGCAAGCAGCACAATAGACAGGGGTAGAAATGGGAGTGACCACAGGCTGAGACCCAGGCAGGTTCAGACCCTGGGAAGCACTTCCTGACCAGTGTCATTCCACAGCTGACATTCCAGCCTTTGTCCTTTTCCTGCCTGCCTTTGCTGTGCTAAATCATGCGTTGATTTGCCAGCTGGTCCTCCTGATCTTTCATACGGCTATCCCATGGACTAAATGTTGCCTCCCTACTTTAGCCAGCCTACTGGCTAGCGTTTACTGGATGCTTACTATGAACAACATCCCATATGATAATTGACATGAATTTTCTTCTTACTTTTCTTCATCCTTTAGAGGGGACTCAGTGGTTATTGCCATTTCGCAGGCGAGGAAACAGGCTCAGTGAAGTATGAAACTTGCCCAAACTCACAGAGTGTAGAATCAGCACTTGGGCCCAGACTGCATGTGTGACCTTGACCACCAGACTCCTAACCCTTAGATCTACAATCCCTTCTCATTGAGTTCATTATATATGCACACACACACACACACACACACACACACCGTACACACGTGTGCGCTAGTGCACATAAACACACACACATACTCCTACACACATCTGACCCTAAAATGTTTAAAGCCAAACCAAGAATCCAGTCCTCCACTTCTCTCTCTCCCAGCCATGGGAGGAAAGGATCGAGAGAAAGGAGGTTAAGACTGAAGAGTTTTGCACAACAGCCACTCGTCAGTCTTTTTACTGGGCTCTGCCTACCTAACCCCATACAGGCTCCAAAGCTCTTTCCAGAATTCCCAACCACCTCAGCTGTAGTCAAGGCTACAAAAGGGTTCAGGGGACATTTACTGAGGGCCAGCCACTCCCAGAGTTCAGCTTCAAAGACATTATCTGCCTTGCTACCCTGTCTGGCTCCCACAGAGGCCCTTGATTTACTGTCTGGGCGGATTTCTTCATAACTCTGGAGCAGAAGGCACACACCAGGAGAAAGGGCAGGCCTGCACTTGCAGCTCCAGTCAGTGTCAATCAAACCAAGGTAACTGGACCCATCCCGGAATGCAAAGATAAAGCATATCAAGTACTTAGAAGAAGAAAATGCTCACTAGCTGGTGGCTATCATGATTTTCTTCCTTTCTCATCTAGGATGTGTTTCCCAAATTTAACACATGCTGTATTTCTACCCATACTTCAAGACCCAAGGCAAACAGCAATGTATCCAATCCCAGACACACAACCAGTGCAGCTGAGCATCATCTATACTCCAAGCCCAATGGTGACTACTGCGGATGGTCCCAAACTTCTCCAAGGACAGAAGATAGAAATGGCTCATCACCATGCTTATGCTACATTGCAAGTGCAGTGGCCTGGGTCTAATGGGAAGGGTAGGCTGGTCAGACTTCAGTGGGCCATGACAGAAAGTTTGAGCTGGAAACTGAGGTAAGAGAGGCTTCTTAAAGGCTCTCAGCAGAGGACTCAAGTGCATGGGTCAACGTTGTAGAAAGAAGCTCTTCATAAGAAAGGAGAAAGCTGTTAGGGAGGGTGTGAATAGCCCAGTCAAGAAAGACAGTGTAAGAGAGAGGACGAAGGGGACACGGAGGGCTGTTGAGAGGAAGAGTAAGAGTTTGTGTTGTTCTTGCAGAGGACTTTGGTTCCCTGTACCAAATGGTACCTCATAGGATCTGTAACTCCAGCTCCTGGGGGTCCAATGCTCTCTACTGGCCTCTACCGGCACAGCATTCATGTGCATAGATGAGTGCACACAGACACAGTGTGTGTGTGTGTGTGTGTGTGTGTGTGTGTATGTATGTATATATACATTATATATATATAACTTTTTAAAAATTAATGGATTTTGGGGTCTCTGTACAGTGAACACCAAAGGCATTGATGCTGGACCCCATACAGTCCCTTGAGGTTTAGGGAGAGAATGTGACTCAGGTCTCTGAAGACCCTTCTAAAAGTGGACCTTCTCTTAGGAAACTACTGGCTTTGCACCACAGTTGCCTGCTGTCCATTCATTTCTCCAGTCAACTAACATTCATTGTTAAATGCCTGGCACTGCCTGGGCACTGGGCGGGTTTTAATGAGAACCAGTGTAGTGAGACATAACCAGCGAAGACCAGAGGAAGACACACACACACACTGGGGAGTGGTGTGGTCTGACTGAGAGGCAGAGTAGAGGAAGATGCTAAACATTCAGACCACGTCAGGCTGTGCAGCTTAGAGTAAAGGACTCCCAACTTCATGGTGGATCTCAGGAGAGACTGGAAGTTTTAAACAGAGAGAGAGGACCAGAGCTCAGCCTGATCATACCCCCTTATATAGAAGAACCAGGTTGACTTCTTCATTTCTCCTTTTAGACTCTTTAGAGGCCTCCTGTTTTCCTCCTGGGGTTCTTTTTCCATGATCAACACAGGGGCTGGGGAGATGGCTCAGAGGTTAAGAGCACTGGCTGCTCTTCCAGAGGTCCTGAATTTAATTTCCAGTAACCACATGGTGGCTCACAACCACCTATAATGAGATGTGATAACCTTATTCTGGTCTGCAGGCATATGTGTAGGCAGAACACATTATACATAATAAATAAATAAAGCTTTAACAACAAAACTAGACCATAAACAAATGTTAAGAGTATACACACACATACACGCACGCACGCGCACACACACACACACCCCTTTAAACGAAGGCATTGCTATGTAGCCCAGGCTGGACTGGAGCTTGAAAATCTTCCTGCCCTAGTTCCCAAAGTGCTTGGGTTACAGGACTGAGGCACCAAGCCTGGCACATATGGGTCTCACTACCCAGAGGAAACAAGGGAGCTACGTGAGACTCGTCAACATACATACATGATACCCTGGACAGATGAAGCTCTCTGAGGGCCAGTGACACAACTCAGTGGGTAAAAGAGCAGCTGCTGACCCTGACCCTCGTGGCAGAAGAGCCCAGACTTCTGCCAGCTGCCCCTCCACACTCATACAGTGCCTGTGCACAAAGATAAATAAAGACACTGTCATTTAAAAATAAAAGAGATGGTCTCTTGGGGTCCCCCCAAGAACATGTCCCCAAACCCCTTTGCCCAGGAATTGGTATCTCTAGCCAAGAATAATTATCTTTTTGTATTTCATTTGGTTTTTGGGGGGCAGCATGATGGATGAGCTACACCCCAGCCTGTGACGAAGTCCCTTCGAGGAGCAAATCTAAGTTCCTAGTCATTCATTTCTAAGCAGCTTGACTGCTCCCAGGGCAGTGTGCAAGGATTTATAGGAAGAGCCCCGGCCAGAGGAGTAGGTCCTGCACCCGATGAGGGGGAGGGAGCAGCTCGTTATGGAGCATTCACAGCCTGTCAGTCACCAGGCAACACATGAAAAGGGGTTAACAGATATGAAGAGGCTCTGAGTTGACTCTCTACCTCCGAAGGGCTTATTCCCTCTGTTATAATGCAGAGAAACCTCCCTGCCTCTCTCTACAGAGCCTTAACGAAATCCAAGGGGCAATGAACTGCCAAGATGAGTGAACATGGCTATCAGCACCTAGGTGTGGGCTTTCCTTTCTTACAGGATTAACCCTTCAATTCCCCATCGACTACACACTAAATGTTTACTATAACTAATAGCCAGCTTGAAGGGCTTAAGAAAAACGAACAAAACGACAGTAGACATCAGGGAGCCCCGAGCCCCCCTGGCTTCAGTACATGAGCCTTTCCAGAAATAAGCTTACCTCCTCACATTGGTCTGATTCGATATTAAAAGGAGTTCACCATCGTCCCTGTCTGCTCCAGTCGTGGACCAACTTCCCACGGCAGGATGGAGGATGGAGGACCAAGAGCATTACCAACAATGCCAAGGGAGACTTCTCACATGGTTAAAGGATGTCCATGGCATCTTCTCAACGCCCAAGTAAACTTCTGAAATAACTGCTTTGAAAACAATGCACTGCCACCATCCCCCTCTGCTCCTTGTCTGATGGCACCTGCCTCGCATGCCTCTGGCAGCTCCCTCACCACCCTATACCAGGCTTACCTGCTGGGCTGCCTCGTGGAAGAGTTCCTGTGGAGACCTCTGGGCCATTCTTCAGGAAGTGAGGTCCTGATTCTCTAGGTAGGGGGGCCACTCTGTAAAGCAAACATCTCTCTTGGTCAGGCTAGCTCCTCCCTCCCTTGCTGCTTCTCATCTGTCCAGCCTTCCTCTGCACGAAGTAAGGCCCTGCCTGGGTGAAGGAGAAACCTTGTTCCGACTCCTCCCCAGTGGCCCCTTCGGTATCCTATTCATGGTCCAGAGTCCACTTGCTCATTTCCTGCTACCCTGAAGGCACAACTCCCTGCTGCCCGAACTCCTGAAATGTGGGGGGTTGGGGGTGAGAGTCCCCTGGAGCCAGAACAGGGCAGGTGAGAAAGACAGGGTAGTGCAGTTCTAGTCGATCAGGGGAGTCGACTCTGACCTTCCAAGAGGTCCTTGTCCCAGGACTTTTGAAAGATGAAAAGGGGGGCGGGAGAAGGGCTGAAGCGACCCTGCTCCCCATCCTACTGGGAGAAGATTCCACAGAATGAGGGGAAAGAAACTGGCGAAGATTCCTGTCAAAGGCTGGGTGTGGGAGCGTCACCCCATGAAGAGGGGGGGCTGCGGGGTGAGGCTCTGGGTCCCAGGGTCAGGTCCTCGCGACCCCAGCAGCACTTGCCCTCCGCAGAGCGGCTTCCGAGTTCTCACCTGCTCCTGCCCGGGTTCCCGCGGCCACGCCAGCCTCACCCCGCCCCGCCACGTGGCCGCGCTCGGGCCACCTGCCTTGCCCTGAGGCTAATGAGCCGAACCGCCAGCGCCCAGGCAGAGCATCTGGACCTGAGACCCAGGCCCGGGCACCACCTGTCCTGAAGGGCGGCGGTTCAGCCAGGTGACTGGCAGGCAATGGAGCTTCTACAGACAAGAGGCAGGGGGATGCCCTTTACCACTTCAGCAAGACCATTGAACCGCCTTTCCTAGGGTGAAATAAGGTTTCCAGGGCCTGGGGTTGCAGAGTGAGAGGGGAATTAACATACAGAGAGATTAAATTATCTCCATTTTCAATCTGGCATAGTTCCTAAACCTTAAATAACTTGCTAGGCTTCCATGTGGGCTTCTGAGAAGCAGGAGGGCAGCTGGGAGTACTTCCCACGCCCACAAGCCTTTGTGTGAAATACCTAAAAATAGAGGCTGTTCTTTTAAAACAAAGGGGAAGGCAAAGTCCCGGGAACACTGGCGGCGCCCTATCCTCCCTGTGCTGCTCCAGCGAAGTTGTTCCTGCGAAGATGTCTTATGTAAAGTTTGCGTCTGATCCATTTTAACTGTACAGTTCAGGGTGGTTAATCTCGCTCACGGTGTTGCGCAACGATCCATCATCGCTATGTCTAAAACTTTTTCCAGCACCCCATAAAGGAAATGCACACTCTGCCGCCCCCACCATTTAATTAATATCTTTTTGTCTACTCTGGATACAGCTAGCCTGTAAATAGAATAGTACAATATTTATCATTTTGTTCCTGGCTCATCACACTTGAGCACCAAGTTCCCAACGTCCATTCGATGCTGTGTGCATCTGCACTTCACTGCAAGAAAATAGGTTTTCATTCATTTGTTTGTGCAGCTTTGTTTTCATTTTCGGCTTTGCAATGCTGAGAGTGGAATCCAGGGCTTTGTCCGGGCTAGGTTCTCTTCAGCCGGTGAACTTTATCCCCAGCATGCAGAGGAGTCTTAATAACACATCTCAGCAAGAAGACCCCCCCTCCCCCCCGTCCCCCCCCCTCGTCCCCATACACACACCTGCACACTTCCCTCAGAACGAAGCGCAGATTAGCCATCTGTGAGAGGAGGATGGACAGCCCGTCGGGAAAGCACATTGCTGAGATCCACTATATGTCCATCCAGGCACCTGCACGGCCAGTGAAGCCTTCTTTCTTCCTCACTCCTTGGTTGCCACATGACACTTTTTTACTTTGACCACGTTCCTGTTTGCTGCCAATTTAAGGAGAGCCTCCCACTGAGCATCAACCTGAACTATGGGGAATCCACATCCAACTTCCTATCAGCCTGCATTTTCCACATGCGTAAAAGAAATGCAGCCACCTTCTAAGCACTACTTTCTGCAGTTAACCCTTTTCTAATTAAATGAGCTTGTTAAATGTCGTTTAAACCTTTGAACCCATGGCTTCTGTCTCTTTTTCATTTAATGCTAAATAGAGAAACTCAGTTGTTCAAAAGGAGAAAGTTGGCCCTGCTTGATGTCAACTTAATTTATAACCTAAAATAAAAAGCAAAACAACAAAAAAAAAAACTTCCTGTGCCAAAAAAAAAAAAAATTGTGTTGTAATACTCTTAGACTGAAACATCTCCATTTCTAAGCTATTCCCATGTGACCTACTAGAAGGGCAACCATTGCATGGTTTCCTTGTCATAGCTGAAAACATGAGAACCTAAAATGCATTAGCAGATTGGTTACTTTAGGGCAGAGCCACATGAGGACAGCCAGTGTTTTATGTCAGGTGGTTTTCTGTGTACTGACACTGAGTTCTCCCTGTCACATAGTGAATAAAAACAGCAGGCTGCTTGACAACCTGAGTAGTGTGCTGCAATCCATGTCTATAGGTGTATCATTTGCACACAAAACACCATCAATCCATTGTGTTTCTCCCTACACACTGAAGCAGAGATAGTGAAGTAGAGGAAGAAACCCACTTTGATGGATAAATCTAGATTTTTGTTGACTTTTTACCTTATAACAAATACATGATACTTTAGAAGCTGAAGGGGAAATAAGAAAGCTAAAAAGAAAACTTATGTGGAGCCGATTGTATATCCTAAAGATGGTTGCACTAATCCATCCCTTTGCATCTGCTTTTCTTAAAATAGGAAATGAGATTCCCTCAGGAGATGGATCTCCATTTGTTCTCATGACCTGAGTGGGCTTTTGCGAGTTGCCTCGGCTGACAAAACTGTTCAGCTTCACAAGCTAAAAAGAAAAAGGGAACGGATGTTCATCTGGCTCTTCCCCTTAGACGGCTTACCCATGTTATAGGCCCAGCACTGTGAGGTGTGTATAGACATTCTCAGCAATAGCCAGGATTAACCAACTGTGAGTGGGGCCGGCCTGTAAGCGATTCCAGCCCCCAGCAGAGCAAGCTGTGCTTCTTCTGAACTCCTGACTCACAGAACAAGAGAGGGTGGCTGCTTTAAGCCAACAGGCTTGTGAGTAATTTGTCACATAGCAGTAGGCAGCAAATACAGGGAGAATCCAACCATGATAAAAGTGACCCCCCCCCAATTTTCTTATCCATTTTTGTTGTTTGGATTAATCCAACCCATAGCCGGTTGTGTAAGAACTTAATACAATTATTAAACTCTATTTCATCAACTTAGTAACAATGCAAGCTCCAGAGGATGGATGCCATAGTGAAGCCGTCACTCTGTGCATCTCACCTAGCTGGGCTGTGTGTAGAAGCCTGTTCACTTCTTTCCTCTCAGAGGTTGGTGCTGAGAGCTGCCCTCTGTATGAAGGTTGGCAGAGAAACCATGTCTTAAAACAGAGGGTCCTCAACCTATGGTTCTTGGCTGCTTTGGAGGTCAAACAACCTTTTACAGGGGTCACCTAAGAACATTGGAAAACACAGGTATAGTACGATTCATAACTAGCATAGTTACAGTTGTGGAGCAGTAACAAAGATAATTTTATGTTTGGGGGTCACCACAACATGAGGAACTGCGTTAAAGGGTTGTAGCATCTGGAAGGCTGAGAGCCACTGTCTTAGAAGATGACTTCTTTTGTTCTAAAGTCTGAAGCCGGGAAGAATAAAACAGAACAGAAATATGAAAACACAAAACAGTGATGCCAGGATGTGTGTGGATGAAAACACACCTCACAGCTTGGCCTCCAGCACCAGAGGCCGAGTGCCTCAAGGAGGGCTTGGCAGGGCTGGCATGTACTCAGCAATCATTTAGGAGTGGGTTCAGGAAACACCCCTACCTGGGGACCTGCCCCATTGATTCCAACCTCATTACTTCACTGGTCTGAGATGGAGCTGGACACAGAGACGTTTTCTTTAAACCCCTCCACTGCTAATGGACAGCCATCTATGAAAATTAAGAAATTTCTAGTCCTACAGTTTTTGTCTTTATCCAAAATATCATCTCACTAAAAAAGATTTAGTATTTTTCATTTTCTGTAGGTGCATGTCTGTACACACATATGTGCTCCTGGGCAGGTGGCGACTGAAGCCAGGGGTGTCCGATGCCTTGGAGTTAGAATTACAGACAGTTGTGAACCACCTGGTGTGGGTGCTGGGAACGAAACTCATGTCCTTTGGAAGAGCAGCAAATGTTCTAAACAGTGAGCTATCTCTCCAGCCATCTAATTGAAACCTTAATGGCAAGAAAGAGTGTAAATGTATCCGAGAGAGGTAGTATGCTATGTGGTGATTATTGAGATATATTTTCAAAAGTTTAAAGATTTATTTTTTTTTTTTTACATTTATTTTCGAGTGTGTGCATTTGTGCATGCCTGTGCTTGTAGATGTGAGTATGAACATGTGTGCAAGTATGCTTGAAGGTCAGAGGGTGCTGGATCCCTTGAAGTTGAAGTTATAGATGATTGTGGGCCACCTGATATAGATGCTGGGAACCAAGCTTGGGTCCTCTGCAGGAACAGTACATGCTCTTTCTTAGCTGCTGAGCCATCTATATAGTCCTGTATTTGTGAGGGCTTTGCTTTGTTTTTTTTGTTTTTTTTTTTTTGTTTTTTTTTTTGAGACAAGGTCTTACTTTCTATGTCAGGCTGATCTAGAACTCAGTATGTAGCCTAGATTGGCCTCAAAACTCTTAGCAATTCTCCTGCCTCTGTTGGGATCACAGGTTTGCATCACCCTGCCTGGCTTCTTTCGGATTTCAAATTATGATTCAAAGTCCCGCATAAGCCCAAGGGAGGGACATCTGTCTTCTGACAGGTCTCACAGGAGTAGGAGTAGAGGCAGGACCCTAGGGAAAAAAGGATCATGTTGGCTTCCTGGGCAGTGCTGAGTACAGAGGGTGGGGCCCCTCCTCTCAGGTGTCCCCAGCTCCTGTCCGGCAAGTTTCTCATCCAGGATCTAAGGCATTTGTTGACTCTGGGAGTTTGCCTTGCAACAAGACTAGCACTAGCCACCTGCCACCTGTCACAGGCCAGGACCTGGAAGCTTGAGAAAACATACTTTGAGGTCTTATTTGTTTTATGACGACAGTGGCAGCCTTTCCGGACTGCAACAGCACTGATTGGCATTCTCTTATCCCCTTAAAGGTCACACAGGGAAGCCCCAATGGCAGACTTTGAGAGCGTAGGTGAGTAAAGTCAGAGCCTGGCTCTTTTTACCATGACCTTGCCCAAGGTCTTTAATGTATTCAAGCCCCAGTCTCCTCATGTCTTACACGGAGTTCACACTAAGACCTGCCAAGCCTACCTGCAAGAGTTATGGACCACTTACTTTGCTGAGGACTGAACTACAGATACTGTTGTTTTTGTACCTCTCTATACTTCCTTTCATTGTGAAAACCATACCACCTGTGCATGCCCAACCAGTGGGGGCAACCCTAAACGGACACAGGAGCAAAACCACTCTGAACAGACATTACTCAAATTCTCCTACTGATGAACACAACGTTGTAGATAGCAACCAGGTTAGAAAAACACACATGGTAATGAGAACTCAGACATAGTTGAAATGATCTCATCATTCCAATCAGGGCAAACTTCTGGGGATCCAAAGACAGGATGGGGAGGGGGAGTTATGGCAGAGTGTGGAGAGAGGACTGTAGCATGAGGAACCTTGACTAAGCACTGGGAATCAGTCGGGAGGCAGAAGGTCCCAAAGCCTTTCTGGGGAAGGGTGGTGCAGGGAGAAGACGTCTGTGCAGGACCAAGGAAAAGAGCATAGTTGGTCCAGACAACTGCAGAGCTTCTGAAATGACTTCACATGGCCCATCCAGGGCAAGGACTGGAGGCCGGTATGGGTGTGCAGAAACTTGCAGGAACCCAGGAAAGCCTGGGACGACTTGGTCTAGGGTAGTGGTAAAAGGAAGAGGGTTTCCAAAGGGTTAGAGTAGCATTCCCAAGCCTGCTCTCACCATGAGAGAACACAAAACATATTGAACCAAAGCCAGCACAGAGTAAAGCCGTTTTCCACTGAGCCCCAGCTTCCACTTCTGCCTTTGTCCCTTTGCGGCTGGGAAGGGACTGGGATCACTAGGCCATTGAGAGTCCTGGCTATCCTAGTCTCTACTCACACTACTCTAATGCTGCTCTGCTCTGCTCAGCATGAGGGCGCTAAGGGGAAGGAACTGTCTCTAGTCTTTTTGTCCTGGCCTGATGCTCTGTCTCTTTTCATATTAAGGTTTGGGAAATAGTTCCAATGTGTTTTTTAAGAAGGTCCCTCATTTCCCAGTAACTTTTTGCAACAGGGTCTCACTATGTAGTCTAGGCTGGCCTTGAACACAGGATCACTAGCCTCAGCCTCGAGAATGCTGGGATCACAGGTATATTCCAGTTTTTGCTGACCCTGGGTTCTTGCATCTCCTTTGGAAATACTGTTTAAAAGCTTGTGTTCAGTGTGGGTTTCTACCCAGTCATGGCTTCATCATAATGCCACTTCTCATTAATTCAAACAGCCCCTGAATATCTTCTCTACAATGCAAAACACATCATCACTTACTTACACCTGGCTTGTAAGAGGCGGCTTGAGGCTGTGAACTAAATACCGTTGACTAGCTTACAAACTAACCCATGGGTCCCTAATCTTCTCAGTGAGAAGTCAATGTTTTTCTTTATTAACACATGCTAACCTTAATGCAGCAGGGCATCCTATAGCATAACTCAGTTCTTTAGCATGTACCTGTGACAGCACATACACGGTTGTGTCACAGGTGAAAATAAAGGAACTAGCAAGGGTTGGAAGGTGGGGATGAAATGATGAAAGAATCAACTTAATAATTAGAAAAAGAAAGAAAAAATAGACACTTCCAAAGAGACGTATGTGAGCAACTGTAGACTTACATTTCGATTTTATTTATTCCCTTACTTTTATAGAGTATTTCTGCTTTTTATTTCTTCTACATTGCAATACAAAGCAGTGTTCAGCCTGTCTCCAAAGGGCTGGAGAAACGGCTCAATGGTTAAAAGCACATACTGCCCTTGCAGAGGACTTAGGACAAACAGCTCACAACTACCTGTAACTTGAGTTTCAAGGGAATCTGACAGCTTCTGGCATGTACTGGGCACCTGTACTCATGTGCATATCCCCCTAACACACACACACACACACACACACACACACACACACACACACACACACACACACACAAACCTGTAGCAAATGAGCTCTCTCTCTGGCCTCAGAATAATTTCTGCTTTAATCTAGCTTGTTGAAATCTGTTCCTGAAATGAAGTTATGTCCTGACATCTCTGCAATACTTGTTGGCAAACCCAGATTGTAACTATTGTTCTTTACAGAAGTTAACAGTACTTTTACCCACCTTGTTTGCTAGTCAACAGAAGACATCCTATCTTCAATCTTCGGAAGGACGTGGAGGTGGAGCATACAAAATGCTTGGGACAAAATGTATTTGGAATATTTCCATAGCCATAATAACACATCTTTTAGTGTGCCTGCATCTTATCAGCAATCCATCAGGAAGGTACTGAAATTCTCCATTTCTAAGACATTGGGGCTCAAAGTCTTAGATTTGGGGATGTTTATGGATTGAAATTGTTCAACTTGTGTGGTCTGCTAGTCACAACTTCCTAATGCTATGCTTCACATGAACTAAGGCTACCAGCATTTTCCCAGTTAGGGTCTTGCCTTTCTCACACATAAATCTAATCTACTTACTGCACTATAGTTTACACATTCCTGCCCCAAATAATTTGTTAGCAAAAGACAGATTGTCAATGGTGTAACTGGAAGCCACTGAGGATTAGAAAAGCTAAATGGTTTCAATCAGGTCATTTAGCAAGATCAAGGACAACCATTTCAAGTCCTTTGTTAAGACCCATTCTACTTCCTTTTGCCCACATAGCCTGGAGAATATGACCAAACCACATCCCACTCTCACAATGGTCCTCAACAAGAAACACCCGAGTTTCATTTAAAGCATCACTTCTCATGCTGTTGGTCTTTCCTAAACAATACAATTTTGACGTAAGTCTTACAAACTCTATTATTCCCCTCATGCACTGAGCACCAACATCCACTCTTATACCAAGAGGCCCAATTAAAAAAAAAAAATGCACCCCCCCACCTCACCTCCTATTTTCCCCTGCCATCTGAGAGCTCCTGAATTGCCCTGCCCCTGTTCATTGCTGGGTCCTTTGCCATTTTATTTGGTGCTCTAGCAATCATTGTAAGCCTCATTCTTTCACTGGCAGAAGTTATGGTACTGCAGCTCCCACACACAAAGAGAGACCAGCACGAGGGAAGTTTGAGTTTACAGTTGCTTGAAGACCTTGAAGGAAATGGGAGAGTGCTATAAACACAACTGTAGTCTGAGAGAACCTGCAGCAGTGTTTGAGCACAGAGGAATCAACACAGTAGAGCCTTTCCATGGGGACTGTGCCTACCAGCTTTGGCTGCTAGCTGCACCCCCAGCACTGGCTCCCACCATCCTAGCACAGAAGGTGATCCTCTGGATAGCTTCCCCTCATTTGGAAATCCGTAGAGTATTGACTACTCAGACCTATAACAGGCCAGTTCCTTCAGACTATATCACCAGCTGCACACTCCAGGCTTGAATACTACCCGTAAATCTGGTTGTTTCCATTGGGGGTAAATTTTGACAATGTTGTTTCCTCTATAATGGTCTCCATATACTTTAGCTTCTACAGCTGGCTTATTAAATTCCTTCCCCCCACCCCAGAAAATCATGCTAAAGCCGAGAATAACCATGCTTGCCCATTTACCCATTTATTGAGGACAATGACTTAAAGTACGCAGCACAGTATGGACACATCTTTAAACTCGGTGTTTGCTTCAGTCATATGAAGTACAACACGTGTTGTCTATAGTTGATACCACAATCGTTGTTTTCATAAGATACCAGGAGCCAGGCTGGAGGCTCCAGGTTCGATTCCCGGTACCCACATGGTGGCTCACAGCCCCCAACACTACAGTTATGGAGGATCTGATGCCCTCTTCCGCACTCTATCAGCGTTGCACTCACATGGTGCACAGACACGCACAAAGGCAAAACACATTAAATAATCTTTAAAAAGGCACTAGTAGCCTCAGCCATTTATTATTTGCACTTAGCACAGTGTCTGGTAAGTACGTGGTCAGTGCTGAATGTAGGGTGAAGATTCTGTGCCCCAGCCAATGAAAATCCAAGTCAACAGGAATCGTAAGCCCTACCCCAGCCTCCCCCTTGGCTCCCTTCCCTACACCGCAGGAACACTGGCTTCAGCATTAAGAACAGAGAAGTTTGGAACATTAAGATTACAACTTTAAAAGCTCATCTGTGTCAGCGAGTAAACAGGCAGAGGTTCAAATGTTCTCCATTTTACAAGTCAAGACCATTTTTTAAAAACTTGCATTTTCCCAGGCATTTGAAAATGTTGTTTACAGTCACCCCCCCCATTCCAACCCTTACACAAAGGCATGTATATATCTGCCTAAGTCTATGGATAAAAGGTCTTGTCCTAATTACCCATTTTATCTTAAAATGACGGGGTGGGGCAGGTGGAAGAGGAAAGCCACTGAGACCCTTTTTTTTTTACTTCACTTAAGGCTCTCGCCTCTGCTGACTCTTGACCCAGGAGTGGATGTGGGGTCTTAATACCCGAGGTTCAGCAAAGCAGGGAACTAAACAGCTGGGAAGTGTGATTCTATCCAGACAGTAATCAGAATAATCAAGTAAGACTCAGTGACAACACATTAATTCAAGTGACTTCAATTTTATTTTATTTTATTTTTGTATAATCTTCAGAAGGTGGGAGAAGTGTCGGGTAGAGTTATCTCCCCACCCCTCTCCCCACCAAGCCAAATCACTCAAGAACTGGGATCTAGGAAATGCAATAGTAGACCATCAGTGGTACCATTACGTGGTTGGTTACAGCACCGTGCTAATAAGCCAGGGTCTGAGCACTGACTTCGGCAAGGGCCAATGAACTGAAGTGTGTCCCGAGGACCCAAGCAGCACTGTTAACTGCAGACTGCTTTCTCACAACACACCTCACTGTCGGGAGACAAGGTCCCGGCAAGGTGGTTGGTGAATGAAAACAAATCTATCTATACTAACGGAGGAAAAAAGAAATCCCATGTGTACTACTGATAAAAGATTAATGGAGTCTTACTTTTAAAGAAAAAGCCACACATCTTCTTAGCTCTATGCTCAGCATGGTTCAATATGAAGGAGCTGATGGTAATTAACAGTTAACAGTAAAGGCCCTGATACTGTTACTTAACCCATGGAACCAGTAATTCCACATGGACACCCTTTCCTCTTAATAACTGTGTACCACATTTTTTTTTTTTTTTTTGCATATTTACCACCAGTCATTTGGTTCAAAGTTCTGTGAAAAATTCAGCTAGAAAATTATTCATAAAACTGTATTCTATATTTTATTTTCAAACAGCCAAGTCTCCACATTTAAAATGCAGAATTTGCAAATATAAGTTAATCTAATAATTCAATTTAAAATAAAGTAAAACAGCTTCCTTTAGTATCACAATACATAAAATGGTATTATAAACTCCAAGAGGCGAGGTGAACTCCATGACGACAGTACCAAAAGCTATGAATTCATTAAACCTCATGTCAGTTCATGTCTCATGACCAGGCATGAAACAAGCTACCACTGTATTCGAATGGCTCAGTGATTCACTTATGGTATAATGTGGGGTCAAGCAAGATGGTTTTGTTTTTGTTTGTTTGTTTACAATGACAATAAAAAAAAATCTTTCAACAACAACAAAAAATCCTCCCAATTGTATAAAAACAATTATACATGGAGGACAATTATATTTTAAAATATCTTGGCTAAATTTCAATGGTTAGGCTGCTGACCGCAGTGTAAAAGTTTGTATTTAAAAATATCACAAATATAGTATTTAACAGTGAAAATTTCAATGTGGTTAAATTTCACTGTGAAGCGATTTCACCTGAGTAGACTTTGAAATCTAGTGCTCATGTTTTGGGGGAAGGGAAGGAAAGCCCCTCTTGTCTGATACTGAGTTTGCAGCTGATTCTCCCACTGACCCCCTAGGGGTGCAGGAACCATCTGCTGTGGCCTTCCCTTTCCCACGTAAATTTACTCTTATCCATCAAATATTTCCATGTAGCTACCCATTCAAGCATGGCAACCCAATTCATTCAGTTCTATACAACGGCCTCTACATTATATACATGTTTAATTAGCAATAGGAAATAGAAAATAAAATTTACAGTGACTAAGAAGGGGTCAGAGAGTAAGACAGGAAAAGTAATACTGTATAATCAGAATGTCCTATCAGCCTACCACTTTCAATGACAAGGTTTTCTTTTATTGGTTGGAATACAAAGAAGGCATAAGGGATTCCAGGAAAATAACACTATGTCTCAGAAAATTCAACGTGCTCCACCATCAGAATTTCCATCACACATTTAATTTCTTCTGTACAATTTTTATAAATGTGTTTTTCTTTTCAAAGTCATCAGATTTCCAGGTGAAACTCAGCACTACACAGTATGCCCTTGAAGCAATGAGGTTAACCTGCTTTATTTGGGTACCAAGGTCCCTTCCAGACAGCATTAAAATAAAGACAAGTAAGACTAGACAGATAAAATCCAGTATAATTCAAACCCGACAATGAAAAATTTCCCCCATATTGTTGCAAAAGTCTTTCTACTGAAATGCTTTGCTACAATAATAAAAAGCATACATTACATAGAAAAGGTACCAGTGTACTAAAAAGTGACAGGAGTGGACTAGCAAATCCTTCAAAGCACATTATATAAATGACTAGCATTAAAAACATTTCCCTATAAAATGTAGGTCAGAATCAGTTATAAATTGGCGGCTTCATTTCTAAAGCAGTGATGGGTGTTCAGAGAGCTGTTCTGTACAGTATAGTATCTACTCACTTCAAGCTAAGTTTGTCTTTCTTTGTATTGAAGTTGAGTAAATTCATCTGGTCAGCTGAGAAATCAAGCTTGAAAAAAAGTATCTAAAAATCAAAGTAGAAAGTTTAGAATCATTGAAATGTAGCTATGAAATATGAAGAAATTTATCTACTTCACAATTGAACCGAAGTTACCTGAACACTTACGGGCTTGAATCTAAAACAGAAACATTTATTAAAACCCAAACCCAAAGAAAACCACAAAGTTAGGTAGCGGTACAGAAGCAGGAAAAAAACAAAAAACAAAAAACAAAAACAAAAAAAAACACCACATCCCTTCCTTCAGTGTGATGGGCACTAAGTTCTGTGGTCTTCCTCCATCTTTGCACAAGAGTGGTAAGGCCATTCAATGCTTAGTGAGAATGAGCGCAGATGAAGCCAGGTCTAGCCTGTCTCCCCTGCAACGTCAATTATGCTGTGTAAACAGTGTTACGTTCCAACAGAAGGAACAATGGAATTTGCTTATAAAAACTGATTAAAGATAATCATTATTAAATGAAGTAAGGATAACTAACAACTCTGAAATGTTTCTATAGAACGTTCCTGATGCTACTTGTAAAGTTAGCACTGCTATGTATTATTGCTTACATACAGTACAACATCACACGCCTTCTAACATAAAGCCGTACTGTGATTGGTTTGTACATATTTACAGAGTCTTAAAAACAAGCTGTAAAAACATTACATACTTTCAGACAATACAAATTAGCACATTGGTACTCACTTCAAACAAATGGAATGCATAACATTAATAAACATCATAAAGGAAGACTCACATCAAAGTCCTTGATTGTCAAGACACGTTTATATATAAACTCTAACTGTGCAGAATTAAAGATTCAATCATAGGTACATCCTTACTTGATGAACCATATTTACAGCATGGTATTGCATAAAAAAATAAAATAATGTTTACAGGGTTTTACTTTTTTTATCCATTGGATTAAAGAAAGCAACAAACACAACAAGAAATGTTTGTCTGCTTTAGCTTGTTTCCTACCAAAGTTTAGTTGGAGAAAGGAAACACGGTTTTTATTTGCAGAATATAGCAAAAACAACTGGAGAATTATTTCCCTGAAATAAAGCAATTTGAAACGGAAAAGGTTTAAATTAAATTGCAGACTCAAATAAATTCTCACTGATTCTAATAGTGCTTCTTCAAGTAAACACACGGGAAAGATGAGCTCTAAAGGTCCTAGGGAGGGCAGCAGGCAGTGTGCCCACTCCAAGGTTCCCGGCCTCTTTTTTTGTTTGTTTGTTTTTTTTTTGTTTGTTTTTGTTTTTTGTTTTTTTAACAGCCCTTTAAAAACCCAAATCAATAAAATCAAAGAAGTGGCAAAAGATCTAACCTCACTAGCACTTTGCAAGTGTCTCTCATCTGTGGGAATGAAAGCTTGCCCTGAGCACAAGGCCTCTTCTACCTCTTAGGAGATAAAATGACCCATTGCTGGCACCCTGAGTCAGAGCTAAGATGGTGGATTCCTACCTGACTAGGTAGCACATGCGCACTGTAGAGGAAAAAAAAAATGTAGGAGCCACTCAGCTATTCTAAACCCAATGAAATAATGTCCAGTAGAACTGAAGCTCAAAAAGCAACATTTCAGATGCTGGAGAGCTCCTGCCTTGTCTAGTGGGAGGTCTCCCCAGCCCAGACAGAAGCAGGAAGGACCTGTGAGAGAAAGCAGAACAGGCCCATGCAGAACAGAGGCGTAGGGCACTAGGAACTACTCCTCTACAAGACTTTGCTCACTGAGAGAGATGAGAAGTGTGAATTGACAGGGATCCATCTAAAGCAGCACACAAGGCCATTTCCTTCCTCTAATGCCCAGAACTTTCTGAACCAAAGTGGAGAAACCCAAACTTCTGAGATGCTTCTCGCATGATGAAGAAACAGGCTGAGCCTGGCAGGCATTCAGGACTTCACAGTAAGAATGATGACTACACCTAAATGTAAGTCAATAAGTTATGCTGGCTAGCGGTTACCTCAAATGTTATAACCTGGTAGGAAAGTCTGCCATCCTGTAGATTTAAAGAAATGTGTTTATGACAGGAATACAACGCCTGAAATTCTGTTTACAGAACTTGTATTTTCCAAGGCTTTTCTTCCTAAGCACACCTGAACTGCTCAGCAACTGTACGGTCATATTCTCAAACCTGTGCTGGTGATGTCACAAACAAAATCCCCTTGCACTGTACAAGAAGTGCATCAAGTTCTCAACGGAACTACATTTTTTTTTAAAATATCAGGCTCGACTTAGGAAATCAATGTCTACTCTTACCAAAAGTACTATGAGAAAAATACAAACACTCATCAAGGGTGAGCGCGGTCCCCTAACACCTCATCTGATGAAGCATTCCTGCACTGAGGTGATGCGCCGCATTGGTCTTCAGACCAATAATGCAGAACTTAAAATATTTACTTCAAAGAAGTCTTAAAGTTCTTGAAGATCCAACAGCAAAGCTGTCAAGTGGGAAAAGTATGATTTCAAGCAAAGTTTCATAACAAAGTTTAGAGGAAACCACATTAACATAACTTATATTCCTTGTCATAAAAACACTAAACATATTTAAAAAAATAAATGAGTGTACGTGAAGGATGGGAGGGGGGTATTCCTTTGTTCCCTTTCTTTATGAGAACAGTCTTGGGATAACATTAAATAAAAGAAAAATAATTTAAATGGATAACATATTCAACACTGAAACAGAGCACGCAGGTCTACAGGGTCAACAGCAAAGTCAAAATGGAAGTTAACGAAAGCTTCATTTCCCAAGGGCACTGGTTTCAGGTTACCACTGGTGCATTGCGATAAAGATGGCAGAAATTTGAAGTACAAGACCCAAAAAGGGGGAACGAATAAAAGAGGAGAGCAGAGTCAGTGTAACTAATATTAAGTCTCCAAAAACTAAAACTGTCCAACATGTAACTCAAACCATCATTCTTCATAAAAGTGTATATATATATATATATGTGTGTGTATATAAAAGCACTATTTATTGTACCATGCTGTATTATTTTAAGACAAAGTATACATATATAAAAAAAACATTCTTCGTATAAGGATAAAGTCTGTAGTTTATTTAGATTTTGAAATGCAACAAAAAATTTTCGATCACTCATCTAGCTGAAAAAGAAATTGCAATTACTGGAACCACTAAGCACTTCCTCTTTGTAAAACTGTCATGAGCAGTATTCACTTAAAAGTAACTTAAGTAAGCAATTAAAATGCCCATTTCTTTAGTTTTTTGGGATACTGTTTAATTGTCCAATCTATCAAGAGTCCAGAAAGAGAAGAATTAGACCAGGTTTTACAGTCCAAAGAAATCCCAACTTCCTTTTATTGCCAAAAAGCAAAATTGTCAATTACGAGATGATTATGACACAACCATATCAAACCTAAAAAATCTATTTTTTAACTTTGAGAAATCAAAAATACCCGATTAATTCTAAGTGCTCTATGTCAACTGATGTGTGTAAAGTGAAATACATCTCAGCTTTAAAATGTGGAATATACATTGCGTGTAAGCATTATTTTTTTGGGAATGTAATCTACAGAGTATTTATTTTTTTTTTTTTACTAAAACTTCAAACCTTGATACTTGCACATGAAAAATCATAAAAAATATCTAAGTATACCTGTACAAAGAAACTGACACCAATATGCATACTTCCATAGAGAAGTGAATGCTTCAACAGTTGTGTATTTTGGTAAAAGTTTTGAAAGTATGCATACTTTAAAAGTAATTAGGCTTTTAAATAGCGGAGTCTTAGACTATCAGATTTTTATTACTTTTTTTCTTCCAAAAAAAAAAAACAAAACAAAACAAAAAAACACATGTCAATATAATGCAAAATGAAAATCAAGGGTATATGGCATATCATTTTTAAAGGTGGTTTCTTTTTATTCCCCCCTATAGGATAGACTACTTATTTAAGCCATAATCTCTTGACATGGAAACTTTAAGTTCACTGTCTGTGAAGTGTCCTCAGATTCCCTGCTCAAGTGCAATACTATGCTGAAAACTCAGAAACAGTATGAGGAAATTTCACACAATTACTACTCTCCTAAGAATGTACAATGTTATCAATTAGGAAACAATTGTGCGAAAGTCTTTTTCCTTTTTTATCTTGGTGTGGGTCAATAGCAAGGTTCTGATCTAAAACAAGTAATGCATTGCTCTATAACGGTGACAACACGTAAGGCAGTTCAAGGAATGCGGACTAACCAAACGAAATGCAGGTATTGGATTATCTTGCTATTCTTATCAGCTTGCTATGAACACATTGCTCTTAAATCTGTATAGCACTCCATTTTACACAGAGTAACCCCACTCTCGATTAATCTGTTCTAAAGTGCCAGTATTATTTACACACTTTTTTTTTTTTTTTTTTTTTTTTTTAGCCAAAAGTCTGGCCAGTTGTGGCATCTGGTGAAGATGTCATCCCAGCTCTATTATCATTTACATTCACCAAGGGAAATTCTGAAAATTCAGCACTTGTCCCTGGTCCCCGAAGGTTCACCTGTCCATTGGCAGTGCTAAATTGAGTTGCTATCCCAGCTCGGGATCCATGATATGGAGCACGGAAGGGCTGTTCAAAGGAGCTCATTTGGTAAGCCTGGTGAACAGGCTGTGCCTCAGCTTTCTTCTGAGAAGTCACTTGATCCAAAAAGTCTGCGGTTGATGTGGCAGAGGCATGGTTTGTCTCATCACCTGAAAAGGGAAACGGGTGCTGTGAGTCACCAACTATTAGTCCAAAGTGGGACTTATCTGGAGTTGTTCTTAGTGGAGAATTCATTCCTGATCGAAAGCTATTGATGGGCATGGCTGCATAGACTTGCTTGTCTATGGAAGAGAATGCTGGCGGATTTGGAAGGGTCTGGTTATCGGTCACGAAATTAAGGCTCGGGCTATTCAAATAGGCATCGTTTTGGCTAGTTCTGTCCAAAGCCTGCTGCAGGAACTTGGAGTACTCCTGCAACATGTTAGCTTTATCTGCCGAGGATGCTTGGGAGCTTGATCCAACATTCTCTGATGGGGTGACCTCAGGTACGTCAGAAGAATTGATCGATATGCTAGAAGTCACTTCGGTATCGGCAACACTGAAGGAAATCTCGTGCTGTCCATTAGCCTTGTGGGAATAATGATCCAGCAGAGTCTGCAGGACCTCATCTGGAATAACGCTTTTGTCATGATTGCTCTTAATCTCCACATTCAGAGCCTGGGAATCCAATATGGATGCTGTGGTACTCTCATCAATGACACTGGCCACAGCTGCTTGTGTGACCGAAGGCTGAGAAGCTATGGTACCCACATTCAGCGCGTACTCCCTGCTGTTGTTACTTGCAGCTTGAAGATACCGCTTCTTCTTCAGAAACTGCATGGCATCGTCATAATTAGTACTGCTGTGCACAGGTTTGCTGGGCCCCTCCTGCAAGTTATCCACTTGATCAATGTCAGCACTGCCTTCCGAGTCCAGTAAAGCCTGCTTATCCACAAGCTCAAACGCATACTTTGAAACTTTGCTGTCTTCGTAAGTGGACAGGGGTGAAATGGTTTGATTTTGTTCCAGGGGCTGTTTCAGACTTCTCTTACTATTGATTTTTTTGAGAACCAGCTTGGGTGGGTGTATTTCTCCAGATGCATCTTCCAAATGGGACCCTCCGACGGAAGAGTGCGGCATCTCAACAGCATATTCTGCAACCATGTACTCATCTTTTACTTTAGTGCTTGAAGAGTAGAGTGGCAGGTAATCATTTTTGTCTTTCTTCATGTCAGATTTGTCCAATGAACTCTCTTTGTCCATTCCAGAAGATTTCTTCTCAGTTTTTTGTCTTTTCTTTTTTGGCAGTGAATTATCTTTTGGTGATGTGGAAAAGCCAGAATCTTCCTCAGATGTCAGAAGGCCACCTTTGATGGCACATCTGTTGAGTTTTTTGTCATGATTTTCATGGCACATACGTTTATGTTTCAATACACGATCTGTTCTGGAAAAATACTGTTGAAATCAGAGGTTGGAAGTGGTTTTTTGTTGTTGTTTTTATGATTTTTTTGTCAATAAGGAAGAGAAGAAAAGAAACAAGATAATTAATAACAATATAAACAATTTTAAAACAATGCACTGATCAAGTTTCTATTATAAATCTAACCAAAGAGCTTAAAGTCTCAAAAGGCTCCAGTACTAATGGTACCTAGCCATTACTTATTTCACACTGCAGTTAGGTAGGAAATTCAAACTGGCTCACTTACCTGTAAGCAGTATTCACACTGGTAAGGCTTCTCGCCACTGTGAGTTCTCTTATGCCTTTCCATGTGATATTTCTGTATGAATCTCATACCACATTCATCACAGCGAAATGGTTTTTCACCTAATACATGATTTAAAAAATTTAAAACAAAACATTGTCAAATCATGGACTGCTTAGCCAAAAGAATCTCTTAACGTAAACAGCTTTTGACAGTCACAATAATTAATTTGCTCCTTTTAAATGACTCCCCCCCAAAAAGTCTTCCATACACTAAAGGCTGAAAATGGGCATATTAAAAGAATGTCATTGATACAAACTAACGTAATTCTTGGGTACAGATTTTTTAAAACTACTGTATCACACCTGGAGACTCATTCATTCATTCATGAGCCATGCACCATTCATGTACCATACACATATATGGTGGTCAAAAGACAACTTGTGGGAGTCGGTTCTCTCCTTCTACCATGGAGATCTCAGATTTGAACTTTCAGGCTCCCAATCAGTCTTGATGGAAAGCACCAACATGAGCTGAGATATCTTGCCAGCCCAGGAACAACTACTTTAGTCTTCGTTTCTTTCCTTTTCAATTTTTAACTCACTACTTTTACTTGGGGGTAGTCAGGACAATTTGAGGGAATCCATGTTCTCCTTCCACCATGTGGGTCCTAAGAATTGAACTCAAGTCATAAAGGTTGTTTTGAGTCTTAATTCCTTTAAAAGCACTTGCAAGTAAATGAAATCTAGATCCTCAGAAAGTTTCTCTTACAACAGAGTTTACTGGTACGAAGTAAGGTTGGGGTTGGGAAACCATTTGTGGTGTGTGTGCTGCACAGCATACATGCAACCCTGAGATTCATGCCCAGAACTGCAAAAACAAAAGCAAGGTTTATTTGCCTCTCTTTTTTAGCTCAAATATGAGTCTCTGTTGTCATCTGTGAAAAGAATTAAATTGAGTGCTGTCAATGGGACACATGACTGTTCTCAGACCCTTTCTACAATCCCTAAGGATTTCTTAGCTGTGGAGAAACATTACTGTGAGTTCAAATAGCTTGTATTGAGGGAACAGCAGAGAAACAAAAAAAAATCCTGAATGCTTTCCAGGAAACTAATGCTCCCCATCACACACTCAACAGAATGTTGCTGAATACTGTACAATGTTCTCTTCCCTTGTGCTCCCCACGTCTGCATGTATACAGGGCATCTTTCACTACTCTAATAAAAGCATTTGTTTGTAGTACTTTTTCCAGTTGATTCCTGTGTTTTCTTCTTGAGGTAAGGTCTCACTATGTAGCCCATGCACCCTGCAGATCAAGACCTTGACCTGTATCTTCCTCATTTACCTGTCTAGCTTAGCTACTGTTCCTATGCGGTATATTAAAAAGCAGTGGCCCTGATGTCTTGTTCCTGATTTGGACACTTGGATGTGTCTGCAACTGCTGAGCAAAAGTGGAAACAAAATGATTGACACATCTTCTCCATGAAAAAATGTAGAAGCTGAATGAAAATTCTTTTGAAGATCTCTTGACTGTTCTTTTCCTTGGAGGGTTTGAAATCCTCTGCTGGAAAAGGAAGCCAATCTATATAGACTATTTGAATGATTTTAAGACTGACATAAAAGTTTACATGAAATGCAGTAAGTTTTTGACTTTTAAAAACTCATTCAGGAAAGCATAAAATATGAGAAAGATCATCTCAGTATATTCCACAAACACTGTTCCTATAGCCCAAGGGCTCTGGGTTTTTTGTTTATTTCCTTTTGTTTGTTTGCTTGTTTGTTTGTTTTTGAGACAGTTTCTCTGAGTAGCCCTGGCTGTACTGGAACTTGTTCTGTAGGCCAAACTGGCCTCAAACTCACAGAGATCCACCTGCCTCTGCCTCCCCAGGGCTGGGATTAAGGGCACGAACACTGCCACCCAGGGAGCTCTGGGTTTTCTTAGCTGTGACTGTGGTATTTCACCTTGGTCACATGACACTGAGACCACCAGCAGCCTATGGGTAAGGATGTAAGAATCGGATAACAAATGAGCACCTGTGATGGCCGGAATGTGTCCCACAAAGCTCCTGATGTAAATGGCGCTGGGAGGCAACGTGGAATCTTTGGGAAATGGAGTCTAGTGTGAAGGACTACACCACAATACCCTCAAAGGACTGTTTTTGTTTTTTTGGTAGCCCCTACAGTTAATTCTTTCAAGAGAACTAAATGGTTGTTTTGCCTTCTGATCACACACATGGTTAGGGGCCCTCACCAGAGGCCAAGATAACAGAGCTACAGAGTCTTCACTTTTAGCCTCCAGGTGGCAAGCTGACAGAAAGTGCTTTCTCTGTGAAGTACCTACAGCCCATGTCACTTCGCTTTCCTATTCTACTACAGTGTTATTGGGTAGACTGTGTGTGCGAGCATTGCAAGGACCTAGGCTTCATGCACAATCTAACTCTATATAGCTTGGCCTACTTGTCTGAGTTTTGACAGTCTGAACCAATTCTTCCTCTTTAAACTTTCTCTCAAACTAGGTTTAACCACCATCCTATCACAATAGTTCTTTTTGATGTTGTACAGTTTTGTTGTTTGAGGGTCTTGATATGCAGTCCAGGCTGGCTTGAAGCTAGCTATTTAGGCCCATGCTGGTCTCAAATTCACCACCCTTCTGCTTTAGCCTTCCAACTGCCAGGATTATGGCAGGTACTGCCACACTAGGACCAGAATGGTTATTGGGAATCTCCACAAAATTGTTAATTCCAAGAACTCTATCTTCAATTATCTTGCTGATCCTTGTATTGCCACTCAGCCAAGCAACACTGTTCTTCTTGAATTGCCCTGGCTTCTAGGACACCCATACTCCCTCAGTCCCTAACTGCTCCTTCTTGCTGCTGTTTCGGGCTGACTCTCCTCTGAATCCAACTCTTTAGTTCTAGAATCAGTCCCTCAGCCTTCTGCCTTTCTCATTCTACGTTCTTTTCTTTGGCAAGAGGGAAGTGCATCTATTATCATGACTTTAATTATACTCAACTCTGATCTCCAGACCCACACCTCCAATCTTGTCTGTTCATATAATCTTTTTTTCTTTTAGCCTTATTTTATGTATATGAGTACTTGCCTTCATGTACATATGTTTACCACATGTGAGCCTGGAGGTGGGGGGCCCTAAGTAAGTGTCAGATCCCCTGGAAGTAGAGTTAGGTGGTTGGGGGCCACCATGTATATTCTGGGAATTAACCCTGGGTCCTCTGCAAGGGCAGCCAGTGGTTTTTAACCATTAAGCCATCTCTCCACACCTGACATTTCTGATATTTAAGCATCTCAAATACATCACATCTTATACTAAACTTAAGATCTTCACCTACAGCTTAGATTACAATGGTGCTACTCTTCACTTAGCTGTGCAAGCTAAAGGCCTGTACAACTTTACTCTGTTGTTTCGTATTTGCACAATTAACAGATCCTACTGATCCCACTGCTGTTACCCAAGTTTGAGACATTTCCTGGCCTAGAAAGTGATACAATGCCCTTCTAACTAGTTGTATTAGTTATCTTTTCCTTGATGCAACAAGTTTCTGAAGTAAGTAATTTAAAAGAAAGATTTGTTTGGCTCATCATTCACAGGGTTAGCCCACAGCTGGCTCCACTGATTTCCTCCTCTTTGTGTACAGTATACAGGCATCTCAGCATTCTTGCTATTCATTCCTCTTTACTAATTAGATAGAGTATCAAGGGATAAAAATCCATCTTCAAAAGCAAACATTCTTCATCACTGAATGTTTTTTCCTAATCAGGGCCTTAATTAGGGCCCGTAGACTTTCTGGTGATTCCCTGGTCCCTAATGTCTTATTATTTTGCTATAAAAAAAATAAAAGGCTTGCCTATACATATTAACTATACTTTATACTGTATTACACACACACACACACACACACACAGAGACAGAGAGAGAGAGAGAGAGAGAGAGAGAGAGAGAGAGAGAGAGAGAGAGAGAGAGAATTTATTTCAGAGTAGAAACATAATAGTAAAGCTAGAGAAGGGTATGGGAGACAGGGATGGAGGGAAGATGGCTAATAGCAACAACAGGGAGGGATAACCATGATCTAAATCAATTTATTGTCAATTTTTATTAGTGAGGATTCTGAATGTTCCCCAAACAAAGAAAAGATAGTATCCGAGGAAATGAATGTGTCGATTTCTCTAATCTGATAACTGTTGGCTTTTCTATTATTATGTTCTATATTATGTTCCTTCTTACAGACATTTCCCATCAAATACACTTCTTGATCACAGGGCTTTGTTTTAGTACAGTCTGACTCTATTCTGCAGTATTTAAGCTATTTACATTTAGGATACTTTCTCAACTATTTTGGGTTAAACATAATCATATATTATTTGCTTGCTATTTGACCATTTGGTCTCTGTTCCTTTTGCTCCTCTCTACTGCTTTAGGGGCAACTCAGGCACTGTCTCAGCACCTCTAACCCAGAATTTTGAAATTTGAAATGCTCCAAAATCCAAAACTTTCTGAATGCCAAAATAAAACAAGAAGCAAATTCCACACATAATCTCCCATTGTATGTTACAATATAGTGCTGGCATATTGAAAGCTTTTATCACATTACCTTTAGGCTATGTGTGCAATGGCAATGAATTTCATGTTTTACTTGGGTCTAACCCTAAGGTTTCTTATGCAAAAGCAGGTATTACAAAATCTAAACCATTTCAATTTTAAACACTTTGGGTCCTAAGCATTTAGGGTAAAGGACACTTGAACAGTATCATTTTTTTCCCCTGTCCCATTTGAATATACTGACTGTAACTTGCTTTACTATTCTTTTTCTGTTTTGTTTTGTTTTGAAGCCTCCAGACTTCCACAAAACTGGACCTATCAACATTCGATATGGATGGGGGAGAACTCATAAGGCTCCACCACACCCTAAGGACCTATAGGCCCTTAATGGTTATGTGTAGGAGGAGTTCATTCCCCAGTGGTGTAGTCACTGGCAAGTTGTCCTTGGTCAAGGAAATAACCCTCCACCAGTGCTCATCTGTTTTTCCTTTTTCCATGCTGTTTTTGTCTCAATGACTTCCAACTTGCTAATCTCTTTTATGGCCTCTACTTCTCCATTAAGCTTGTATGTTATGTCACTTATTATACTGTTCCATTTTAGAACTTCCGTGTTCCTTTTTCATAGGATGCAGTTCTCTGGTAAAATTCATCTTTTATCTACTTTCTAAAGTACAGTATTGACAGTTTACATTGTAAAGTCTTCTGATCTATTTCCAGGCTGTTATTTCCACCTATAACCTACAGGTTGCTATACTCTCTGACTGAAAAATATGGGTCAGGTATGGAGCGCATGCCTGTCATTCCAGCCCTCAAGGCAGGGAGATCACAAATTCAATGCTATCCTCGGATATATAGCAAGCTTGAGACCAGTCTGGGGAGACTATACAGTGGTTAAGAAATGACGCTAGACTTGGGTATTTGGACACTTGGGTTCTAGCGATGACGTTGTCTGGGGAGCTTATGAAAACCCTAGGAGCATGGCCTTGCTGGAGAAGTACATCACTGCGGGTGGGCTCTGAGGGTTACAGCAGGGTTTCCCAGCCTTCCTAACACTGCGACCATTTAATACAGTTTCTCATGCTGTAATGACCCCCAACCACAAAATTATTTTGTGCTACTCCATAAGTGTGATTTTGCTACTGCTATAAATAGTAATGTACATATCTGATATGCAGAATATCTGGAGCCCCTATGAGAGTCATGGCCCACAGGCTGAAACCCACTGGCCTTACTCAGATGCTGAACAACACAAGAATGCAGCCATTGATTCTCTCTCTCTCTCTCTCTCTCTCTCTCTCTCTCTCTCTCTCTCTCTCACACACACACACACACACACACACACACACACACACACACACACACACACACACTCACACACACAAACACCACCATAAAGCCTTGCTATACTGTGCAGCCTTCTTTAAACTCTCAGCCCCTGGAGTGGTATGCCAGCAAATCAAGTTTTACTTCATTTTTCTATCAGCCAAGTATACAGTAAGTATATATAGTGGTATAAGCCCCTAAGCCTATTAATACTAAGTAACTTCACAACTGTAATTTTGCTGTTATGAATCATAATGTAAATATCTGAGGCGCAGGACATCTGATATGAACATCAAAGAGTCCTGACACACAGGTTGAGCATCTGTGTTTATAACCTTAGTTTACTCTCTGCTTATTCACCTGGCTGCCTGCTGCCATGCCCCCACTGCTATTATGGACTCTTCTTCAGGAACCATAAGCTACACTTAACTCCATCTTCCATAAGTTGCTTTTGGTCATGATGCTTCAACACAGTAACAGAAAGTAACTATGCGCCTCCTCTCCAAAACAAAACAAAAAGCCCATACACCCCCAAGAGTGCTGACATGCCTCCTGCCACATCTATCCTTCCTATTCTCAATTTTTTTCTTTTAAACTTTCGGACATCCAAAGCTAACCATGGTTGATAAATTACCACATAGTTGTTTAAGTATTTACCTCATTTGGGTTTTTGTGTGTGTGGGCATGCATGGACATACACAGCTACTACAAAATGCAGTCGGTTCTCTTCTTCAACTGTGTAGGCCAGTTATCAGCAAGTTCTTTACTCACTTTTATCCTCATTCTTATATTCTGTCTTCTCTGTATCCTGCTTCCTGCCTGCTCTTTTTGACTCTATAGTCTTGGGTTGGTGATAAGAAAGCCACTTTAGTCTGGTGACGGTGGTGCACACCTTTAATAGCAGCACTTGGGAGGCAGAGGCAGGTGGCTCTCTGTGAGTTCAAGGCCAATCTGGTCTACAGAGTGAGTTCCAGGACAGCCAAGACTACATAGAAAGACCCTGACTGGGGATGGGAGGGGAAGACTTTAAAATTTTTACCTTATTGTTCTTTTGCTTATATATTAATGGTTTCCATTTGCTAAAGTGGATTTTCTGTGTGTGCTTGTGTCTCTGCACTTGTATGAGCCTCTGTGACTCCCCCTCCATTTGTTACATTTTACTCTGCCTATTTTCTTTTGTTTTCTTTTGTTGTTTGTTTTGTCCAAAAGTGAGAAAAAGGTTAGGCATGATGGTGCATATCTTTAATCCCAGCACAGGAGAAACAAGAGACAGGTGAACCTCTGTGAGTTCAAGACCAGCCTGGTGTAAATAGAAACCCTGTCTCAAAGGGAGGGCGGGGAGTTGAACAGGTGGTAAGGAAAGGGAAGATCAGAGAAATTGGGGGAAAACTGTGATCAGAACATACTATATTTAAAAAAAAACAAAAAAACCTATTTTCAATAAAAAAAAAAAGAGTATTTGGAAACAAAGAGCTTAACAGTAGTAAGATAGCACATCTAAAACTGTTTCTGAGAGGAGTGAGTGTTCTTGGGTTTTTATTGACTTTTCAATTAGTCAACACGAATTCAGGTATTTAGCTGAGATTACAATGTAATTTCACATATAATGTGATGTGGTAATTGCACTTGAGTTCTAAGTATAGCATGAATCTTTCTATACAATTGTAAGTATAAAATAGTCATACTCAAAACATTTTTCAATGACAATTTTCAACTCAGTTGTGTTTTTCCTTATTTACTTATTCATATTGTTTGAGATGGAGTCTTACACTGTGACTCTGGCTGACCTCAAACTTGCAGCGATTCTCCAGCCTTGGCCTCCTAAACAATGAGATTTCAGAAATGTGCTACCATGCCTGGCCAACTTAAATTATCTCCAATGCTTCAGCTGGGATTTCAAAAAAAATAAAGCTTAACTACATTTCTAGAAAAATACATGATACATAAATATAAGCTTGTACCATATACTATATATAAAATAATATAATGAGGTTTTGTTTTGCGGGGGAGATGCACTTGGATTTCATCTTATGTTTGTGTAAGGCAATTGACCCTTGTGTAAAAGTCAAAGAGCACAGTGAAAGACAGGGATGCCCTCCCCCAACTCCTGCTAGTGTTCACTGCATACTGTACCTGCCTGGCTTACAGAGCCAGGCTTCTGGCATGGCTCTAGTCTATTAACACAAAAACCTAAGCTGGTAGTTTTGCCAGGTCTAGACAAGGGCTGGTGGCACTGGCCTGGCTGACATTCTGCCAAGTTCTCAGGGGATTGCAGCACTGAGGCCATAGCTGTGAAGTGGGCTACAAAAGAAGAAGCAGGCCTATCTGTCACCCAGGGCAGGGAGGCCTACGAGGTGAGTCACAGCTCCTCTGTGGTACAGCAAGTTGCAGAAGCAGTTGCTAGCTGCAGAGCCCAGGCAATGCTGGTAATGGTCTTTAGGGGCTACAAATGAGCCACTGGAGAAGACCAGGGCATATGTCAAGGCTAGCACAGTAGGGGGTAACCCCTCAAAAGCCTCAACACACAGTCAGGGTGGTGGGGACAGGCACACTAAACCACAGTTACTCACCCAAATTATTGGTTTTTGCACTAAATAATAAAACTTGGGCTTAAACTTTTTCTTACATGTTCCAATTACAAAAGGAAGACAAACAAAACCTAGTATCTTATCAGTTTTAGACATACATTTCTACATATCTCCAAAAATATATTAACATAAATTCATTATCCTTCTATGTTTTATATCACAATAAAAAATACAAAGTTAATGGTAAATAATATTAACTGTTACATTATCCAGGAAAAGACTAAATTAAATCTTTCCCATCAATCTTAAAAAAAAAAAAAAAAAAAAGGCACTAATTATATAACTGATAATCTCAAAACGTAGCTCTTACTAAGTCAATGAAGGTAAGAACATGAAAGGATGTTTAACCTTTTAGGTCCTGAGGAAAATGAAAATAAAGAACACTGACTGCTCTTACATAGAACCTGAGTTTGAGTCCCAGACCTACATGGTGGCTCACAACTATCTTCAACTCTAATCTCAAGGGATCCAATTCTCTATTCTGGCCTCTGTGTATCTCATGATGCACAGACATACTTGCAAGCAAAACACCCATACACATAAAATTAAATAAAATTTAGTTTTAAATTAAAATACCACAATAATACAAAGTACAAACTTGTTAGAACAGCTAAAATACATATGGCAATGGCAGGGTGCGGATCAAGTGGGACATGGTGGTACACACCTGTAATCTTAGTGCTAGCAAGAACATGAGCTTGAAGCCAGCTTGGGCTATATAGTGAGACCCTGTCTCAAAACCAAATAAGCAAGGCAGAGCAAACTGAAAACTCATCAGTTATTATAAAAACATAAAATGGCACAATCATTTTAGAATAGTTTACTGGCTTCTTATAAAATTAAACGTCCATTTGCTACATAGACCCGTTATTTCACAGTAAGATATTTTCCAAAAATGAAACATATTCATCAAAAAGCTGTATGCAAATTTTTAAATATTTACTTTATTGTATTTATTTCATGCACATGAGCGCTTGCCTACATGTTTACCCATGGACCATGTGCATACTTGGTGTCTGTGGAAGTCAGAAGAGTGTATCAAATCTCCTGAAACTGTAGAGATGGTTTTAAGCCACCATGTGAGTCCTGAGAATTGAACCTGGGTCCATCTGCAAGAGCAACATGTGCTCTTAACCACTGAGCCATCTCTCTAGCCCCTCTATGCAACTTTTACAATTGGAAAAACCTCTAAACATGCCTCAACAAGTGCTTATATCCATAAAATGGAAAGCAAAGAAAAAGGAACAAATTATTAATTCATCAAAACCACAAAGACTCTCTAACTATGCGGAGAGAAATCAGATTTAGGGCTACACACCATACATTTTCATTTAAGTAATATTCTGAAAGAGGCAAAACCACAGAGACAGATAATGTACACTATCAAATATGACAGAAGAATTGGAAAGAATGTCCCCATCAATATATAATGTGTTTACAAAGATGTATGTGTTTTTCAAAAGATGGACAACTGACATTGTTTGCTATATAAATCTTAAGTCTGAGCTCAGCATATATTTGCCCCTGAAATGAAAAGAGTTCTCTATTGTCTTGGTGGTGGTGGCCCACATCCTTGATCTCAGCACTTGGGAGACAGAGGCAGGCAGATATGAGTTCAAGGCCAGCCTGGTCTACAGAGCTAGTTCCAGAACAGTCATGGCTACACAGAAAGCCTCTGTCTCAAAAATCCAAATAAATAAAAAGCTGTTAATAATAAGAATAATAAGTTACTTCTATCCATGTCTACACAAATCACTAAAAAGCCTCAGATGATCTATAAAACAAAATAAATCTTCCCAAACTCTACTTTCTAAACATTTCTGCCTACTCCACTCACTACTTGCTAGATGTCGGCCATCCTTTGCTCCCACAGAACCTTCGACATAGTTCCATTTCCTTCCACCACCCTGATTTTGCAAACCTTAGATAACTTTACCTATTCCTCAACTGTCATCATTCAAAGGGAGGCTATTAGCTCATCTTCCACCAAAATAATTCTAACACATGGATGAATACATGCAGTTTTAGGAATTTATCTCAATGTCTGAATAATTCAATCTTCTCCATTATATAGTAAGTAAGCAATCAACCAAAAATAAGAAGGGGTAGAACGCTGGGGTTTTATAGAAAGGAAAAAGTCTGAAAACACTGAAAAGTTTCTGTACCCTGTCAGCCTCTCTGCTGATGTAGCAATTCAAATCAGACCAAATCAAACTGAATTAGAAAAAGCCTAGGTTTGATGGATACAGCACTCCTGAATGATTTTCCAGCACCCCCACCCCACCCCAAGAGAAGAGATGAAAAGGAGACACCGAAAAATCACCTGTCTGTTTTCTGAGGAGCAGTTTAAATACACTGTGGGTGTGGTCTTGAGCATCTCTGGGGGAGGAGTCATCGTTTGACAGGCTTTCTGAGATGCAGTAGGGTTTGGAGAGAGATAGAGAAGGGATTTGGGGTAGAACCTCCACCAGAACATTCCAAACTCTTTGGGTATTTGGATGCCAGGGCTGGGGTGAAGCTTCCACCAGAACAAACATATTTAGGAGAAAAAGGTGGTAAGACTTTCCTTTAAAAGAGCTATGTACAGCCAGATGTGCTACAGTCAAGTAGCACGTGCCTTTCATCTCAGCACCTGGGTGGCAGAGGCAGACAAATCTCTGATCAGAGTTTGAGGCCAGCCTAGTAACATGATTCTATGACAGCCAGAGCTAGATAGTGAGACCTTGTCTCAAAACAAAACAAAACAAAACAAAAAGTTTCAATGTGTCTAAAAAAACCAAAACCACATTCTAAATACAGCTTTGAAGGGCCATACATTCTCTGTCCAACTACCCACCTTTGCTCCATGCTATGAAGGCGCAGACACAGAACAATACATAAATACGGTTCATTACAGTAACAGATGGTAAAATGGTTCACTGACTGAACTATAGGCCCATTCCAGATGAGTGAACTATAGAAACCATTCACAGAAGGTATTCAGAACCCATTGTTAAATGATCCTCATTCCCAGAGCCAGCGAGATGGCTGAGAGGGCAAAGATGCTTGTTGCCAACCCTGACAACCTGAATTTGACACTCATGATGGAAAGAACTAACTCATGGAAGTTGTCTGACCTCTACACATGAGCTGTAACATGTGCATGCCACTCTTGTCCTCTTACAAAATAAAAATGTAAAAACAAAATACCAGTAAAGCAAATTGACTCCAATTTGGCATAGTTTTTTTTTTTAAGCCCATGTCAAACAAACAAAAAGATACCATTAATTATATTGAACTAAAATTAAAGTTCAGTCAAGTAAGGTGGTGTAAGAGCTCTTGGTAGTAGAATGCTTGCCTAGGAACATAATCATGAGTTCAATCCCTGTGACCCTAGAACACACAAAAAAAGTCTTACAAGGACAAGAACTGGCTGTTCTTCCAGAGGACCCAGATTCAATTCCAAGCACCCACTTTTAGACTCACAACCATCTATAAACCCAGTTCCAGGTAATCTGACACCCTCTTCTGCAAGTGGTGAAAAGATATACATGCAGGCAAAAACATAATATATATAAAAAATAGTAATTAAAAACATTTCTAAAGGGCAATAGACATGGATATAAAAGCAAGGAGGTAACTATGACAAATGACAGAATTTACCTGAAGTAGACAGTGAAGATTTACAGAAAATGATGAAAAGGGGGGCTGGCTATCACAAGTAGCTTCAACTATCAACCTGCCACACTTTGGAAAAGGGAACCACATCCATCAGATTGGTCTATGATGCATTTCTCGATTGCTAACATAGACAGAACCACTGCACTATAGGCGGTGGCACATCTGGGCAGGTGGGCTCTTCAATCAAGGCAGAAAGCAGCCTTCCTCCATGGACCCTGCTTCAGGTCCTGCTGCCAGGAGCTTCCCCTCAAAACACTACTAACTAGAAGACAGGCTATTTGTCTTCTGGGTTGTCTTCTTGAGTTGCTTTTAGCCAAAATGTTTAATTCCAACAATAGAAAAGCAAGCTGGAACACAGGTAGTTAATATTCAGTAAGATATTGCTGTGAAGGGCCTGACCATGTTGCTTCATGGGTGGATAATGGAAGCACTTGCAAGTGGGATGGAAAAGTCATCGAGCACTCAGAACTCTATGGACTGTTCTGTAGAAGCTCAGAAGACTTGTAAGAGGCAGACAAAGGAGGTTTGGCTTTAGAAGGAAGCAAAGGCTGTATCAGGCCATTTGTGTTAGATTTTGAATGATGGCTCTAATTTCTGGTCATTTGGGGCTGAAGAATCAGAAGAACCCAGCATCACTGAAGCAAAACCTGTGCCTCGCTGTGACAATGGATGTTGGTTAGCTGGGTCAGCTGCGAGTAACAAGAGAGCAGCATCACTACAGCAACATTTTCTGGGGAAGTATTCCTTGGGCTGAGTACAAAAGCTGTGGTGCAGATGGGACCAAAGCAGAGAATGCATTTTGGTTCTGACAGCATGAAAGCCATATATAGTGTCGATGGGGTCATGGAGAAGCTGAAACTTGGCATCATACATCACGGCCAAAAGAAAAGCCAAGAGGTCTCTGGTGAAGGTACAGCTTCAGTTGCTACCGAGATATTGGAAATTCCAGCACCACAGAATACCCACCTACAACAGCAGCAAGGGTGGACTAAAGCTAGCCAGAGCCTACCTAAGAACCTATGTGTGCTGAAGACGGTGGGGCTGCAGAGGGGAACTACTCAGTCCCTTTGGGGTCTATAAGACCATGAGGTCGGAGTCCCGGATGTCAGACACTATTTACATTGCTGGACTCTGGTTTTGCTTTGATCTGAATTTAACTGTGTCCCAGATCTTCCCTCCTGAAATAAGAAAATATAACTTTTTGGCTATTTTAATTTTAAAAGAGATCTTTGTACTTTTAAATCATTGGAATTTTTAAAAGACTGTGACTTTTTAAAAAAGAACTTCATATTAGGATACTAATATGAGATCTTAAGAACAAGAAAGACAACCTTGATGTTTGTATGTCAAAACTGACAAAGTAGAATGTCACAGTTAGCTTCTGTTGTCAATGTGAAAAACCAGAGACAAGGAAACCCATCAGATGGGTTTGTGGGCATGTCTGTGGGGCATCTTATTAATTGTTCATGTATGTAGAAGTCCCAATCCTCTGTGGGTGGTTTCACCAAGCTGTATAGAGATAAATGGGAAAGCCTGCTTTTGGTCAGTGTTTTATCACAGAAAAAAAAAAAAAAAAAAAAAAAGTAAGTTAGAAAAGAGGCAAAATCACTGAATTGTAGGACTCTTAAAATCCAAGTGCTAACAGGGTGAGCAAATATGACAGGACATAGTTCCAAGAAATAGAAGTCACAGACAGTGTAGTTTAGCAACCACCAGTGTAAAGAGGGACCATGAATGCAACCAAATACACGACAGGGGTATAGTGTAGTGGTGCACATCTTTAATACCCCACATTCGGAGGCAGAAGCAAGTGTTCTCTTGAGTTCAAAAGCCAGCCTTATCTACATAGTTTCAGGCCAACTAGAGGTACATGGTAAGATGATGGGAGGAGAAGGGAGGGATGAGGAAGGGGGAGGGAGGAGGAGGGAGGGAGGAGGAGGGGAAGGGAGGGGAGGGGGAGGGGAGGGGAGGGGAGGGAGGGGAGGGGAGGGAGGGGGAGGGGAGGGGAGGGAGGGGAGGAGAGGAGAGGAGAGGAGAGAGAGGAGAGGAGAGGAGAGGAGAGGAGAGGAGAGGAGAGGAGAGGGAGAGGAGAGAGAGAGAGGAGAGGAGGAGAGGAGAGGAGAGGAGAGAGAAAGGAAGAGGAAGGAAAGGAAGAGAGGAAGAGGAAAGGAAAGGAAAGGAAAGGAAAGGAAAGGAAAGGAAAGGAAAGGAAAGGAAAGGAAAGGAAAGGAAAGGAAAGGAAAGGAAGAACACCAACAAACCAGAGGCCTAAGAACAGAAAGAATTAAGGGCAAAACTGAGACAGCACATATTTCCTATGAAGACTAGACATTAAATAGATTTGGTGATCCAAGAAGTAATCAAAGGTACTGTATGCATAATGTCAAGGCTGAGGAACTGAGTTCAATTCCCAGAATCAACATGCTAGAAGGAGAGAACCCACTCCCGAGGGCTGCCTTTTAAACCTCAACAGTACATGTACAGACATGCATATATAAATGTCAAAAAAAAAAAAAAAAAACCTTCCCACTAAGACTTTATCACTTCTAAAACATCAAAGTATCATATAGCAGGAAAAGGCAGGATCACAGCTAGAGCAAATTATTCACATTGCTGACATTCCTACTTCCAAGTGTTCCACAAGGCAGTTCGCACAGATAACACAATGAAAATGAGCCCGACTTTAAATGGCTTCTACTGCCTGAGTTTTGTATTAGTCCACCAAATACTTTTCTCTGCTCCATGTAGATATTTTCCCACCATCCGTTACAACAAAACTTGACAGACTCACTTCAGGTTAGACTAAAATGTTTCCACAACGTTTTGAAACTAGTCATAAAAGAAAAAAGTCTTAATGAGATTTAATTCAATATGGCATTCATTCACTTAGAGTATGTGACTGTATCTTCCAGAGAGACTGAGTCACTGTAACTCAGCACTGACTTCTTGCAGAAAGACAAACAATAACCCTAGTACACTGTAAGATGGTCTTGGTCTTTGCAAGTGCTCTTATCTTCCTGAGTGATTGTAATTATTCCCCATTTTTTGCTCCAATATTCAGTCTTTGACTCTAATTCCTGACAGAGTGTCTGAAATTCTTGCAACTTCCTCAATGATGGGCATATAGTAAGTATCTTCTGTTCTGAAATAGAGCTCTTAAGTCCCTGGGAATTTCCTGGGCCAGAGAAGCCTCTTTTGTTTTATTGAGTTGACTTTTGGTGGGACCCTAGACAGCATCAAGGTGAAGCTTTTCATCAAAAAGATCAGGCCTTCATTAGCCTTGATTTTCATCATACTCTCCTACATGGACTGGCTGGAGAGACTGCTCAGCAATTAAGCTCACTGGCTGTTCTTCCAGGAGACCTGGGTTCAATTCCCAGCACCCACATGACAGCTCACAACTATTTTAACTCCAGTTCCAGGGAATCTGACACCTTTATACCAATACACATAAAATAAAGTTTTTATATATATATATTTTTAAAGCCCCTACATGAGTAACACTCAGAGCACCTCTAGTGGTCAATGCACTGAGAGTGTGTACTTCAGCTTTGGACTCTTCCAGACTCAACCCGCCTCTTTCTGTTTACAGTGGTAAATACAAGTAAAGGGTTCTGAGTCCTGTGAATTATAAAACTGAAGTAGGGGGTCATGGGAGCCTTCAGTTTACAATAGCTCATAAGGTACAAGTGACAGGACTTAAAACTACAGCTAAAGAGAGGATGATTTTGTTCAAGCTCTTTTTGTGGGATTGGACTCTACCTCAAGTACTGTCAGAGTTGTATCCAATTACAGGGCACAAATGGTGTCCTAAAAGTTAAAAAACTGGTTGTTGGAGTATGGTGTGGGGTGGAGTGGGGAACCCTTTTCTTTGTATTCTAGGTACTAACCCTGAGATCATGCTTCTTCTAGACACAGACTATACCACTACTGAGCTACACCCACAGGTCCCTCCCACACATTTGGTGTCATTTACTGATTTATCAAGAGCTAAGGAAAACCATTAAACCTTTTGCTATTTTCATTGTTACTGCTGGGGATCAAGGTCAGGCCTTGTTCTCTGCTAACTTTCAATGCTGGAATTAACTTGAAGATCAGTTTCAAAAAGTAAGTTTGTTGTCAGAGGGTGGGTGGGAATTTGGAAATCACTGTCCTGTATGTTTAGACTTCAGTTCCTTTGAATTAAACTGTTAATAAAATTCACTCATATTTGTTCTTCCTTTTAAATGCCATTCTTATCCATTCTATTCACCTATGCACAAGACTTTAAGACAAAGGGAAATGAAAGTTAAACTCACTCCAAAAATAAACCCAAGGGCAAAACAGATTATCCGATATTTTCAAAAGCTCAAATGTGGGCTGAAATGATGGCATTAAAGTATATTTAGGAAATAACAGAAACTTGGCAGAGATGATATGCAAAGATTGTCAAAGAATTGAGAGCAACCTCCTAAGAGCTTACACTTACTCAGTCAATGATTCTACACCCCCTTCTTCACCATGATTATGTACAAACCAGACAGTACTTTTGTTGTTGTTGTTCAAAAACTCCAATAAAACACATGAATTTTAAGGCTAAATGTTATTAAAAAAAACTTCATTGACAAACAGGAAGTCTTCATCAGCCAATCTAAACGTCTGCAAACCCACTTAGGTCATGAATGCTGATGACCTACTTAATCCAGGCTTTGATACCATAAAACAAAGGCAATTTCACATGCAGAAGTCGAGATCTAAACTCCCAGAAACATCACTTTCCTTTCCTTTCCTGTTTTGCTGTAATAACCTATGGTTTCTAAGCTTTACCTAATTTTCAAACTGAGGTAATGTACTACACCTCTGAGGTTTAGTAATGTTGTCTTAATTTCTGCACTGTCTAAAAATAAATAGGGTTAATCCATTTACATTCATCTGGATAAAATATAAATAAAATCTTAAACAGTAAAATCTTATATTAGTTACAAATAACAAAATAACCCAATAGTGCCATAATTTCCACTGTTCTTCTGAACATAGCTGTTCAATGTTCTATGCTTTATGACACTCACAAAAGAAATCCGACACTCATTAAGCTGACGTCAAGACATAATTCTCGAGTCAATCTTCCTTATCATCCCTCCTTTACCCACTCCTCCTGCCTAGTCAGAGTGACCATTCCCACCCTTCTCATCCTGCTTGCCTCCGTCCACTCCCCCCTAAATACAACCTGCTCCACAGATTCCATTTCAGGCAAGCCTACCCAATTACCCATAGGCTATAGGCCAGATTCAGGGCTGTCAGTGTTCTTGAATGAAAAATAAAATCTTCTATTGTTAGAAACAAAAGTTGTCAATTCAAATTTTCCTTTGAGCTTCATAGGAAGCTCTTTCAATAGCAACTGGTTAACAGCATGAACTCAAAAGAGCTAGTTGATGTCATTAATCAGCTGTATATATTAGAGCAAATGACTAACAGTGTTTTAAAACTTAAATTTCCTTATTTGAAAAACAGGAATAACCTCTGATGCTGAGGACTGCTATGAGGATGAGATGTCCCCAATACAGTAATTGGGGTTGGGTTACTGGGTTCATTTCTGTACCTCATAAAACTAGGTATGCTAGCACATGTTTCCAAGACCAGCACTCTACAGGTGAAGGTAGGAGGATCAGAATGTCAAGGTCATTTTTAGCCACACAGTTAATATGAGACCAGCCTAGGCTACAGGAGATACTTGTTTAGAAAAGGGTGCAGCTGAGTGTAGGTTTGTGTGTTGGGTAGGGTAGGTTGTTAGGTACTGTTGTTAGAAGTATAGGTGTGAATGTACAGGACAGGAAAATGGAGGCTTAGCCTGTCACATACATTATCAGAAGAGTGAGGTGCACAGCCCAAGCTAAGTGATGTCCCAGGTTCCTAAGCTACTCCCTATGCTTGCGTGCCTTACCTGTGTCTACGACGTACTGGTGGGGTTTGTTTTGTTTGTTTTTGTCACAGGGTCTCACACAGCCCAGCTACTTAGCATGGTTGTTAATGTGTCATAGTCAAGAGAAGAGGATCAACGTGTTTTCCAGTATCTCTTAATATTTTTGTTTGTAAAACAGGATCTTCAGAATGGCCTTGAACTCACTATAGCATTTTGGAAGGCTTTGAATTCCTGCTTCTGACTCTACCTACCAAGTGTTGAGATCAGAGGTGTGTCATCACATCCACTTACTATATTCATAAAGAAAATGTATTTGCAAGAAGCTACCAACTTCTTTTTAAATTACATTGATTGACTGACTGACTCATGATTGACTGACTGACTGACTGACTGACTGACTGACTGACTGACTGACTTGATTGGAGAGTGGACCACATATACCACAGCATATGTGTGGGTCAGAGGAAAACCTGTGGGAATCAACTTTCTCTTCCCATTATGTAGGTCCCAGGGACAAAACATGAAGCTTGACAGTAACCCACTTATGCTACCTCACCAGGCCCTGTAATAATTTTTTAGGAGATAAGAAACCTAGTCAATAAATAAAGATAATTCTCAGAAATTTGGCTTTTTTTTCCAAAATTTTTCTAATTTGGAAGGGGAATTTACATAAACTTCCCTACAAACAGATAGGGCTTCATGCATTAAAGTGTCACCACTATAAAAAGCAGTCATAGTTTTCTTAAACTGAGTATCAAAAGAGGTATGCTGTGGCTTACTAAAGAACTTCAGAAAAATACTACAAGCTGCTAATTCAGATTCCTACTCCTCAACCCCTCCTCCACCACAATGAACAGCTGGAGCTGTCTTAGACAAGACCACAGTCAGGCACACTGTCTATCTTGTTCTACCTATTCTTTGTGAAACTTGACACAAACCCAAATATAATTGATAAGAGAGACTGCCACTTGAAGAACTGTCCCCATTAGCTTGGCCCATGGGCACATCTGTGGGTACTTTCTTGATTACACACTAAGACTGGAGGGTCTAGCCTACTGTGGGCAGTGCCATCCTTGGGCAGGTAGGTGTGGGCTATATAAAAAAGGTAGTTGAACAAGCCAGAGAAGTTAGCCAGTAAACATCATTGCTTTGTGGTCTCTGCATTGGTTCTTGACTCTGGGTTCCTGCCTTAAGTTACTGGCCTAGCCTCCCTCGAGGATGGCCTACAACCTGTAAAGTTAAGTAAACTTCTTCTTCTCCAAGTTGCTGTTGTTTGTGGGGTTTGCCAATAGAAAGCAAAGTAGAACATCAGAGCAAAAATACTTTTCATATATTCAAAAATAGGTAATTTGATTTCAAAACAAAAATATTTTCCTGTCCTTAAAAACAATTTACAAAAGGAATGGGATACTAAATAAAGAGGGAAAATTGGCTCCTCTTTTATTGGTTCCTAATAGGAAATATGGTGGGAGACTGGCAAAGGGTAGGACAATGGAATAAAGGAAAGTGCTTCTTCAAAAGAAACTTCTGGAGCCGGGGAAATGGCTTAGCGGGTAAAAGTGCTTGCAGTGCAAGCCTGATGTCTTGATTTCAGAATACCCAAACCCACATAAAAGCTGGATGCTGTAGTGCACCATCTGTAAGCCCTGTCCTCCTATTGAGAGATGGGAGATGAAAACAAGAGCCTGGAATACAAAACACTTAGCAGAAACAAGAGAGACCATGCCTAAAAATAAGATGGAAGGCAAGAAGAAACTCTGGAAAGTTGTTCTTCAACACCCAGATATGTACTGTAGCGTGCATGCGTGTGTGCCTGAAAGGAGGAAGGGGAGGGGCCTTTCTTTGAGAAGAAATCCTAGTAACTCTGCCTTGCTGTGATTCCTTTGGAGTCCTTATGTTCTTTTTTGTTTTGTTTTGTTTTGTTTTTTTTTGCAACTCAAGGACTCTTTGCTTTCCACTCCTTCTAGATGTTACTAAACACACAGAGAATGTAAGTTATAACTGGCTGAGTGATAGATGGAGCCTGAGATGTAGTCTGGACAATGTCACTGACCAGACTGCAGAAAGTTAAGGAAGACCTCAGCTTCTCTCCACTTTCCAACACAAATTGTAGGACTGGCAAAATGGGGACAGCAATACCTCCTGCCTTTTAAGACAGTCCTTGGTATTTAGTAAATTCTCAATAAACAACTTAGCACACTGAAATCCCAAGTGCCCCCACAGCCTAGCACAGGTTCTTTCTCAATCGGTAAGTGTGACTTAGCCTTAACAGTCAATGTAACACACTATAGATGACCTGAGAAAGGAGTCTCGTTGAGGGACTGCCAGGGTCAGGCTGGTCTGTGAGCATGCCTGTAGGGGGATGTTCTTAATTACATTAACTGCTGTCATAAGGCCCAGCCTAAAAGTGAGGAGCATCATTCAGTGGCTTGATCCTAGAGTGGTGAACCAACATGCATGTATTTCTTCTCCCTGCTGCCTTGGCTTGCCTATGAAAGGCTGCAGCCTGGGGTTAGGAGTTATAATAATGCTTTCCCTACGTTGTTCTGTCAGGGATGAAACTAGGACAGAGCTACTACAAGACTGTGGCCAGGGTTAAGAGTTCACCACAGTAAATATGTCAGAGTGACGCAAGGATAAGCATTATGTCTCATTTTTCAGATCCCAGTTACCCACCCATTCATAAACACAGATTTTAAATCATCCTCAGTGGCTTTTCTGAGGCTTTCCCTGAGTAACTCTCAAGAAACCTATAGCACTTAATTACACCATGCTTATTTATATTTCTTATCTCCAAAACAAAACACAAGACCCTTTCATATATTCTGTATACTTCTAATACCTGAAAAACATTGGAGGATCAATCACTAGTTGAATGAGTAACACACAAAAATATTTAACTACTTTCACCTTTTATCTGATAGCTTTTTATTGCAATGAAATTTCAATTTAACTACTTAGCCACATAAAATCCACACATTTGTTCATCCACTGTATATATGAAAGTGATATTTACTTAGTGATATTCAAAACAGTAATATATCCAACCAGGAATAGTGACTCATGCTGATAACACCAGCACTCAGGAGGATAAGGTATAAGGATAGGTTTGAGTCCCAGGCTATCTTAGACACAGAACAAAACCCTGTCTCAAAATGAAACTAAAACGCAGACAGATATGCTGCACAGCTGGCACTGTGTTGTAGCACAACAGCCACCTTTGGGTTTCTTCCTGATGGCAACAAAGATGCAGGGAAGTTACTGACAACAAAGGCTGTTTCAACTGGACACTGTGCCCAAGGATAACATTCACAAATTCTGCACATACTATGAAATGACATCTAAATAGTATCGGGGCAGGCACTTAACTGGGCAGTAATACAGAGAAATATAAAGAGCTTAATCTTTTCAATGTTAGTGTATTTTCATCAGCATTCTCAATTCCACTGAAATATAAAACCTCTACCTCTGACTTACCAACTTTCTGCCTCCCCGTCCCCATAAACTCATCCCTAAAACACTGTGAATCAATTTCAAAAAAACCATCTTTTACAGTGCTTAGAGATGTCAAAGGAGAAAAGTCAAAAGTCTACTAAATCAAGTTACTTATATAACTTGGTTTTAAATTTATTGAAAAAATAAAATATATACTTACTTTAAAATGAGACTTAACATTTTAGCATGTACACTAAAAAGTGATCTTCCAAAATATTTGTTTGTAAATCATGACACTTGATGGAGACACTGGCAGTTGTCTCTCTCTTAATACAGTAAGTCATATAAAGGAGAGATATGAAGCGTGCTATTGCTCTAGTGTTTCCAAACAAACAAGAGTCCACAAGCTAACTACTGTGAGTGATAAATTTACTTAGCTCAAGAAACAGCTATTTCAAGAAACTTTCCTCCTTATATGTATGCAATTTAGGTTATTATGGAACTATGTCAAAGTAATCCACTGGGACATAACATTGAAGCCTACGTCTAAAACATTGCTTTACTGAGGAAGAGAAAAGGGATAGGTTGAGCTTGATAGTTTTATGCAAAAGAATGACTAGAGTGGTGAAGGCCATGCACCTTACTGGACACCTTCCCTCCCTCCGCTGGACAGAGATTAAGGAGGGGGAGGACACAGACAGCACTCACCGGTATGGATCTTCTCGTGTCTCTGAAGCAGGTACTTCTGTATGAAACGCATGTCACATTGACTACATTGAAACGGTTTTTCGCCTTAAAATAATTTGACATCCATACATTAGTTAATGAATAAAACAGTATTTTAAGTCACTACTTTGAGCCAAAATTTTGAAAAATTCTACATCATAGGATTTTAAAAAGCACTTTTTCATTAACAGTTCTATTTTCCCTCAAAGTTTTCCTCTAGGATTTAAAATTTTATATTTTCACAATCACATAAAAATAAAATGTTTTACATCTTTCTAATTAAAAAAAGGAAAGACACATATTCCTTTCTTTACCTGAAGGCATGCCCACCCCGTTCTCTGTAGCTGACCAACCCTCTGTGCCCTTTTACCTGTCTCCTTCAGAGGGTTCAGAACTCTATAAACACCCTTGAAAGAAACTAATGCATCTTCATTTCAGAGTGCTGGGAAGCCTTGTTTCAATAGGACAATGTTCCTTGACACTTACCAGAGTGGTCTCATGTCTCAAATGTCTTCCCACTCACTGTGGCAAGACCTTTACAGAGATGTAAAGGTGTCCTTGGTGTCCGACCCACAGATTCCCCACCACCCTCTATCCTCTGAGGGTGTGGCCCTTCCTCAGCCTCTTTGCATCCTCTCTCCTTTGGCTTCTGGCTGCCACCGTATTTTCCTAGTTCATCAACAACTCTCCTTCATTACTCCCTTTCCTTTACCTTCCAAGTCATCTAACATTGCTAGCTTGCTTTTCCAAAGATGTGTAATCAATCTTTAGTTCTATTTTCAACAATTTCACAATTTTTTAACTTCTACTTTGGTTAGCTATCATTTCTAGTATCTGATGTCCAAACATTGTTGTGCTGGTCATACATCTAGCACAGAAAGAATGCAGTTAAGTTCTTAATATATTCTCAAGCAGTTTGTGAATTAAAAAGAGTGCTTTAAGCCAGGTAAGCACCCAATTAAGACTACCAAATGTACATGTCCATGCTAATTGTTTGCTCATTTACAGTCTTTCTTGGTTTCTTCCTGATAGTCTGGCTACAAATTCTGATTGGTCATGCAAGTGAGCGATGGTCTTAAGACTGGATTACACTGATATGAAGATGAAAACAACAGTGGTGCTAACTTTAGTGGCCACAAGCGTGTGTTTACTCAATACCTGTGTGAATGAAGACGTGCCTCTGTAAGTGATAGTTCGTTCTGAAGGCAGCATTGCAGTGCTCACAAACGTGAGATTTAGGGGTTTTCAGACCAAGTGATCCGTCCTCATTTATTGTAAGGATCTAGTTTTAAAAAAGGCAAAAGCAAAAGAAAGTTTTTAAAATGTAAATAATTACTATGTGTTAAAAGGACAATATAAGAAATGTCACTGGAGCTTACAACTTTTTCAGATATAATCTAGAAAAGACTATTAAAATAGTGGCGCCTGTAATGTAGGAAAGTGCTGTTTACTTAGATTGGATAAAACTGGCATAAAACCCTGGTAGCACTCTACCACCTCCCCTCCTTTGTCATGATGATGGTCAGCAGAGCTCCTGAGTGTTTCCATACAGGACTGCTAGAGTAAGCACAGTTTGATTTCCAACTTCAAATACTCATGTTTGCAGGGAGAAAAGTCAGGTATCAATCAATCACTGAGAATGGCTAAAGCACAGAAGACCAATACAACTTAATTTTATGTAATCGTAAATAGAGAAAGTCTAACTTGAATGGAATAAACATCAGGATTTGTTCAACACAAAAAGGTTCAAAACCCACTGCATATTTTTTATACAAAAGGACATTATCTAGAGAGAATCTAACCATACATGTCTATCTAGATACAGTGTGCTTTTGTGTGTGTCTGAATATACATTTATCTGTACATGTTTAATAACTACTAAAAAAGAATTTACAACTTGACTGTGAGGGATGACGAAGAGAGTGGATAAAAAAATGGATACACTGTACAGACTTTAAACACTTTTTGAGTCAGGTAAGAGCTTACCTGTTATTGTTTCCTCATTTTTTTAAAAAAGAGAAAATTAAGTTTCTCAGTAACCCTACAGTAGAATCTAGACTTTGTCTCATCTAGGATCTCTAAAGATACTATAGAATTAGCACTGCTAAACATGTCCTAAAAATACTTGTCAGACAAATCAGAGTGGGAAGACAGGAGAAAAGAGACCTACTCAACCATCCTGAGCATCTTGCAATTAAGAACACTGTGAGTATGGTCTAGACAATTGCCAGTAAAAGCTCACCTTCAGAGTGTCTCATCATCAATTCTACCTTACCAGCCCCTTCCTCAACATGCACACAGCAGAGTGGTAAGAGAAAATGATTCCTCTCTTCAATACCAAGAAAAAAGGTAGCAGAATATGATGTGAAGAAGCCTAGAAAACTAAGAGAACGTCAACTGTCATGGAGATCAGGAGTCTGAAGCAAGAGGATGGAGTACAAGGTCAGCCTGGGCTGCATAGCAAGAACTTGAAGATGAAAAGAATGAAGGCAGGATCAGAGCAGGAGGCATGAGCTAGAGATGGGAAACAACTTGGGAGGTGAATGTCTGTAAGTCTCAACACTTCACCTCTCACAGACAAAACAAACTGAGAGACTGCCTAACACAGGAAAGAGAAATTTGAACAACATCTTAGAAATACAAAGGATCATAGAAACTGACTGGGCCTACAAACTCTAGAAAACTCTAGAAAAGAGAAGTAGTAAAGGATAAATGGCTTTAATCTTTAGAGTAGTAAGTATCTTTTTACTTTAAATTCAGGGAGACAGTTCAGCCTATACTGTATGCAAATCAATGATAATTAGCATGCAAATTATACATGGTATTTGGGTTCTGGGCAAATTGCCAACATGGTCAACAATGTACCCAACACATAGAAGGGACACATTTGGCAGGAGAATGGAAGTGGGTGTCACAGCTTCCTGAACAGACAGCGAGAATAAAAGTTTGATTTCTGGCCAGTCAAATTTAAGTTTTTTTTTTTTCAGTTCCTCCAAGTCACATAATAATAATGTAAGTTAACACTGTACCCAAGGGAAAAAAAAGATAATAAAAATGCACAAGCCCTCTTAAAATAGGATTCAAAACATGCAAAAGAGAAGTATACTAAGTATTATATATAATAAATAAGACGGTAATATCAGGCTTTCTTCTTTTCACATGGGTTGCTATTATTTTTATCTTATTTTGATCTGAGTGCCAAAAGCCATGGCAGTTCAATGGCTTTCTATGGATAGCAACTGGAAAGAAAGGTCTTGTTAGGCACAACTCTGGCCTATGTTGCCTACTGTGAAGTGATATAATCCCTGGCTATACAGAGCCCTTTATGGATAGTTAGGAGTTCTGGGCCATTATTTTCAGCACTGGGAGTCATCATGCTATCTACATTCAGGTCTTAATTCAAGGTAGAATTGTATAGAAACAGATATCAGTACTATTTTATGGGTAAACACACTAAAACCAATCCAGCATATTTATGAGTTCAAGTAGAGATATCAGATTCTCAAACATTTTAAATTTAATTTTCTTTTCCTTTGTTAGGCCAGTGTAATGCATATTTTTGTTTACAGAATGGAGTAAAAAAACCACCTTGCCATAAAGAGTCATCAATGGCTTTTCCAGTCTGCAATCTGTTTGGAATGTATCCACATGAACTTGCCTGTTTCGTTCACTACTATTACCCCAATGTCCAAACCTGGAGTGTGGGCACAGTGGATTCTGTACCTATCACTGACAGAGTTAGCTGCCTGCTACCTATACCATATAGCCCTTACAACTTAACACTTTATTCTTTAAATGAACAAACGTACTCTTGGCCTTCAGATCATCCTAGGAACCATAAGTGAACATCCGGAGACAAAGTGTAGGGGTGGGGCCAGCAGCCTATTATTCCTCAGCACACACTGGACTCAGTTTTTCTAAAATGTTATTTATTTATGTATTTTTATTTATGAGTCTCCTATTTGTATGCCTGCAGGCCAGAAGAGGGCACCAGACCCCACTATAGATGATTGTGAGCTGTCATGTGGTTGCAGGGAATTGAACTCAGGACCTCTGGAAGAGCACCCATCTCTATAGGCCCAACTAGACTTACTCTTGTTTACAACCTTTCAGAGCTTTATAAACTGTGATCCAATGGTTTGAGACTTTACTCTAAAGATTATCAATCTTACTTGCTATTAGTATGACAAAATCTTTTTGCTTAGGTTCCCCCACTCAACATATGATCGCCATTACAGCAGGAGCTGGAGGCTAATGCTGTCATTCCTAGGACGTAGGACATAGCATTTTTTAGTCTTGGTTGGGGGGTAGTGCTGATTTTTGTTGACCAGAATGTTCAGAGTCCCCCAAGTCTGGAATTACAGGTCTGTTTCTTCAAGCTTGACCGTCGTAGCAGCAGCTCTGAGCTAGCTTCCTCCTGTCACTACTACTTTGCCATAAACAGTATATTATAAGGATAGAACAATCTCTCCTCTTACCAAGAGGATAAATTAGTAATCTAAAACTCCAACTCTTGTGAGATTTGTTTAATAGTGTTAAGACTTTACAGGTTTCATATTTGGCATCTTCATGAAATTCCCTAGCTATTCTGTGTCCCTGACCTGATTGTGGTTCACTATGTGTTTTTATTTTGAGACAAATTAGATAGATAGATAGATAGATAGATAGATAGATAGATAGATAGATAGATAGATAGATAGATAGATAGATAGATAGAGAGACAGGGGTGGGGTGGTGGAGCCTTAGGAGTGAGGAGGGCTCTTTTAGTAACACACCTCTTTTTACCAAGCAAGGCTTAAACTCTGCTTATTCAACTTCACACTAGGATCAATCAAACTCATCCATGAGAAAGGGTTCTTCTCAAAAGACAAACATGGCTTTTTTTTTCATTGTATGTGCATACAACTAAAATCATCCATTCATATTTTAATCTAATGACTAGAGACTTTATGACACCTTCCAACTGATATCAACCTTTAAGCCATTCAAACCCAAGAGAACTTAAGAGATTATTTAAACCAATGGTTCTGAACCTGTGGGTTGTGATCCCTTTGGGGCTGGAAGACCCTTTTGCAGGAGTCTCACCAAGTATCCTGCAATATATAATTCCTAACAGCAGCAAATTTACAGTTGTGAAGTAGCAACAAAATTATTTTACGGCTGGGGGTCAACACAACATGAGGAATTGTATTAAAGGGTCACAGAGTTAGGAACATTAAGAAGCGCTGATTTAAACCCTCACCAATTATGAGGGGTTTTGCTTACAAATGAGGGTGGGAAAAGGGCTTTGAAGACTTTCTTCCTGCCTGGTACACACCTTTAATCCCAGGACTAGGCGCTTGGGGGGTTGGGGGGTGGGCACAGGCAGGTGAACTCGTGAGTTCAAGGACAGCCTGGTCTACAAGAATGAGTGCCAAGGCTACATTACAAACTCTGTATCAAAAGAAACAAATAAAATTTTCTTTCTTCTCCAAAACAATACAACTCCACAAATATACAACAAGATCATTCAGAGTAAAAGTCACCTGACATTCACAATCTCCTTCAGGATTTTATGTCTCTATGCCATCATTTTACTTATTAGCAAATTTCATTTTCAAATGCAAAGCTTTAATGGTGTCTGAATATGAAACTCATATATCTTAAGAATGGAATATGACTCATACTCATCATACTGGTCTTGAAGATTTAAAAAGACTGGAAGGGGGATACACCCGTGCAGACAGACAGAAGACAACTTGCAGGTGTCAGCTTTCTCCTTCTATCATATGGGTCCTGAATCAAAATCAGATGGTAGGACTTGGTGGCAAGTGCCTTTACCTATTGAGCCATCTCACTAGCCTCTGACCATTAGTTTTAGAAAGGTCCTCACATGTTTCCTGAGTTTAAAGAAACAGGTCTCTAAAAGATGATTGTTTCCTTCATCAGAATCTTTTTAATGGTTCGTGTCTATGGAAAATAATTTCCTCATAATACAGTCACTGTTTGAGAAAAGCTTAATGAACTGCTTGTATATTATCTTTCTAATCTGCTTTCATTTTTTCAATAGTATTACGTTTGAATTCCTACTTCCATTTCTAGTCTCAGTTCATCTTTAAAGATGGTTCTTCCAAAAACAAAGGGAGCATGAAGAAGATGGCATAAAAAATACCTAATATCTAATATATCCATATTCTGCTTCTTTCAAAGTGATTTTTTTTTTTCCCAGACAGGTAGTGGCAGGGCATGCTTTATATCCCAGTACTCAGGAGGCAGAGGCAGGTAGATCTCTGTGTGTTTAAGGCCAGCCTGAGCTACAGAGTGAGTTCCAGACCAGCCAGGGCTACACAGAGAAACCATCTCAGGAGATGACGGTGGTGGTGGTGGTGGTGATAATTTTTCTCATTTAACAATCATTACCTTAAATCTTTTTGACCCCCAAGTCTTAACTCTCTTCTGGGACCAGTGGTACACACTGAACTAATGGGAGATGACCATATGGTTCATAATCTGTGTCTGTAATATGTCATCCTTCAAGAGTTCAGCACCTCTCTCAACAATCAGCTTCTATTAAGATCTCCTAAAGGGCTCTAATAACAACCCACTTCCTTTCCTTAGCTCCTGTAAAGAGAATGGGCACTCAAATAATTTGTTAAATAAAAAAGAGAAATATTACAGAATAGAAGTAATTAAAACCGTGCTGCCTCTTCTTAGTTGATTACTAAAGGGTTTGAAAAGCCTAGCAACTGTTTATACTACCTGATTACAAGAATATTCAATTTTGTTTAAAAAACTTTCCTGGAATTCATGAATGTTAAGGAAACAATCATAACAAAATTCTTTTGAGATGGAAAATCCTCATAAAGATTAATGCCAATGGAAATGGTAAAGTCTAGTGGCAACACTTCATTTATCAAGACTTAAGGTCTCCAGCTTACATGTGCACCACAGTCACCTGATAGTCTTTCAAGTATATGCACATTCCCAAGTAAGAGTCTTCACAGATGGACCCTAGATATCTATAGCTGGAAAATGTACCATAGGCAACCAACACTGACATAGTACACTGAGATTGAATTACATTTACACAAACTTCACAGGCTTCTAATAACTTAGTTATCTGTAATACAGAACATGGCAGATTTAAAGAGGCAAAACAAAATGATGCCAAGTAGCCCACAGATACAGCAATGTAACAACAATCAATAGTCTGTCCTTGGGAATGAGACAGTGAAGCCACCAGAAGCAGTCAACGAGAATACTTCCAAGCCCAATGCTCAAGTCTCCACCATGAGGGGAAAGATCAGTCTTCTCACAGGGCTGTTTTACTACACAAGCAATTTTAGGTTTATTACATCAACGCTTAGATACCAAAGGGTGATTTATGTTTAAATGTACTATTTTGGTTAAAAACAAAACTGTATTTATTTGGGATGGGAGTATAGTGGGTGCTTCAATACTAGGGCACTTATTTGGTATGCATGAGGTTCTGGAGTTCAACCCAATCTACTTCAATCAAAGCAGCTCTCTACACCCCTCACCCAAAGAAGAAATGTGACATTTGAAAGAAACCAGTGACTACAATTTCTTCAATTTTCATTAACAGATTATTTCCCAATAGAGAAAATACCTTAACCCAGATAATAGCCCCCAACTCAGTTACAAAGCATTTGATCCACTTTAGGATGGCAAAAGTTCAGACCTAACTACTGCTTGCTGTCCGTCTGAAGTGCACGGCACCACACAGCTGGTGTGACAGAGCGCTCATCTGCTTACTTGGGTTGCATCATGTTACTCTCATTCTCTTTCCTCTTCAGAGCCCGTCTGATGACACATATACTAAAGATATTGGTGATGGGCAACGGCCAAGGTTTGAAAAAGGTCACGAGGAAGATTAGGCCTCCAAAGATAATGAATTCTAGTTCTCACACTATCTACTACGTACTCCACCCACTGACAACTTTCCTCAAAGTCTTATACACTTTCTTAGCATATATTACACCTCAAACTTTGAGATATTTAAACATTTTTAAAACCTTCAGATAATCAACACATTGATTTATAAACTAAGTATATAAACTAAGTTTATAAACTAAAGATAAACTTGTCTGTCTTCATGTGAAAATGGCAGAATAAGTTATTTCAATGAAATATCTTAAGTACAGCACTAACACACTTTTGAAGAGATATTAAAGAATTCAGCTTACACCTCAAAGTCCTAACACTTCAGACACAACAAAACCACTTATCTAGGAAACTACAGATCAATGTGAAAATTAGGCACACTTTTCTCTGTCCACTATACTAACATGTAAGAACAATTTTGTTTTTGTCCTTTTAAGACAGGGTCTGTACATAGCCGTGGATATCCTGGAACCAACTCTGTAGACCAGGCTGACCTCAAACTCAGAGATCTGCCTGCCTCTGACTCCCATGTGCTGGGATTAGAGGTGTGGATATCCTGGAACCAACTCTGTAGACCAGGCTGACCTCAAACTCAGAGATCTGCCTGCCTCTGCCTCCCATGTGCTGGGATTAGAGGTGTGTGCCACCATGCTCTACTATGAACATTGGGGGGAGGGGGAGCAGAGACAGAGTTTCTCTGTGTAACAGTCCTGGCTGTCCTAGAACTCTGTAGACCTGCTGGCCTTGAACTCAGAGATCCACCTGCCTCTGTCCTGCCTTCCCAGAGTGCTGGGATCAAAGGTGTGCACCACTGTGGCTCGAACTGCTGTGAACAATCTTAAAGTGACTACTTTGTTCTTCTCACTTGTGCCTGTTCCATCTATACTATGTACAGGACTTCACTGTTCTAAGAACCCTGAAGGGCCTGCCCTGAAACGCTCTCTGTACTCTGCACTTAGAACAGATTGTCTCTCTGGCCACTACATTGATTGGGACAGAATACCTTGGTGGTGCGTTTAGAAATCTTCAAAGAACTGACTTAGACGAGCAAAACTCTGAATACATGATGTGTATTTAGAAATGTCTCAACAGGCGGTGGTGGCACACACCTTTAACCCCAGTACTTGGAGTTGATCCTCAGCACCCTCCTCACACCCACCAAAGGCCTAGAGAGCACATCACCAAAAAGGTTCTGGTAATCCTCTACTGGACAGTAATAATCTAGAACTCTGTGAGAACTTCAAAAGGCATCAAGTTGGGACTGGAGGATTAAGTGGTTAAAAGCATATAACATTCTTGCAGAGAGCCTGGGTTTGATTTCCAGTCGTGAGCAGGTAGCTTACAACTACTAACTCCAGCTTCAGGGAATTCTGTCATGGAAGAGCACACACTCAGGCACATGCACACACACAACCAGGCACGATAGTGCACCCCTTTAATTCCAGCCTAGTCTACAAACTGAGTTCCAGGGCAGCCAAGGCTGTTACAAAGAAACCCTGTCTCAAAAAGCCACAATAATAACAATAACAATAATATTGGGTTGAAGAGATAGCTAGGTAGTTAACAGCACTTGCAGCTCTTGCAAAGGACCTGGGTTTGGTTCCCAGCACCCATGTGGCGGTTCATAACCATCCATAACTCTAGACCCAGGGGATTCAATGCCCTCTTCTGACTTCCATAGACACCAGGCATGCAGGTAATGCACGCACATGCACGCACGCAAGCACACTCAGGAAAAATACTCTTACACATAAAAAAAAAAAAAAAAAAAACCAATCAAACGTTTTCAAAAAAAATAAATTACAGAGTAGCACCAGAAAAACATGGTAATAAAATATCTAGGAAAACATTAAACATGTTACATAGACTTAAAATCTTGAAAGGGCCTGAAGAGATGGTTCAGGTTAAGAGCACTGGCTGCTCTTCCAGAAGTCCTGGGTTCAGTTCTTGGTGCTCATATGGTGGCTCACAACCACCTGTAGTTCCAGGTTCAGCAGCTCTAATGCCCTTTTCTGGCCTCTGCAGGCACCAGACATGCATGTGGTATACAGACAGACAGATATGCAGGCAAAACACTCGATGTATACAATAAAAAATAAACATTAAATTCTTAAAGCAGATTACTCATATGTAAGCAGTGAGCACAAAGTAGCAAATCAACAATTATCACAATTTTAGAAGTTAATTTTTCACAGACCCTCAAATACAGAGGAATTTTATTTGTTGATATAAAGACCAGTAACAATAAAAACAAATCACATTAATCACTGAGAAAAACAGTAAAACTCCAAACGAGAAGGAGGTGGGGGTGAGAGAAAGGATTCCATAAAATGAAACACAAATGAGAAATATGAACTCAGTATGACCCAAAACTGAAGAAATATGATTTCAACTACAGTGTCTCTTATGATGAGCTATAGAAGGCCAAATCTGACCCTTCAAACTCTCAAGGGTGTAGGCAGTACCAGTCACAGACACTTGGTTGGATATAGCTTGTGCAATGATTCTGAAAATCAAGTGTATACCCTTTGATTCTATAACACAATTAATGTACAGCACTGACTTAAAATGGAGATGGAAAGAATACAACAACATATCAATGCTCAACAAAACAATCGTTAATTATAACATGATCTTGTCAAAGTGACTTATTAAGCAGCTAATAAAAGTGCTTTTAAAACCTTATGGAGCTGGGAACATAGCTCAATGGTATAACGCTTGTCCAGAATGAGGAAAGATATGTGCGTGTGTGTGTGTATGTATGTGTTCCCTAGCACTGTAGAAACAAACAAAAAACTACTGTTGTTAACTTTTAAGTGCAAAAATGAGTTAAACACACCATATAAGTTTTCAAAAATCAGAAAATTACTTTTACACAAATCACTAAAGTTTAAAGAGGGAAAAGAAATATGGCAGAAAATCAAAATCTGTTAGAAATACAACTTGGTTATTTCATACTGTAAGTTTTAAACTTTGATACCATAAGCACATGTTCTACATCCTTAAGACAGCATCAAGGGCTATGTTAACAACAGGGAACGAGAGATGCAGGAAGCAGCTCCCATTACCATGGTATAAACATCCCCACAGGGGCTAATGCTAAAAGGTAGCAGTACCTTCAGCAACTGCCTCACAAAACTACTGAAGCTCTAGTAGTCTGCTCTTGCAACCCAGCACTAATTGCTCTAGGCCACTATAGTATATATAACTGTACATAATAATGACTATGATTTTAAATAAAAATTACATTAAGTAGCCATCAAAAAGAACCTGCTACTCAATCAGCATGGTAGTTTATACTAGTAATCAAGAAATGGAGGTAGGAAGATTCCAAGTTCAAAGCCAACTTAGTCTAGATTATATTAAGACCCTGTCTCCATAAATAAATAAATAAATAAATAAATAAATTAATTAATATAATTAATTAATTAAAAAATATATATAGTATCATATTATGATATGTAAAGGGGGAACTAAAGATAAAGTTCAGGATGCAAAGCATTTGTCCAGCATGCAAAAAACCCTGGGTTCAGTATCCAGCACTGTCCAAAAACTATGCATGATGGCACACTCCTGTGTAATCCTAGTACTTAAGAGATAAAGGTGGGAGAATTAGAAACACAAAGTCATTCTTGGCTTCTCTTATTAAGTTCAAAGCTTGCTTTGGTTATAAGAGCCTGTTTCAAAAAAGGAGGTGGAGGGGTAGCTTCTTTACTACATAGGATAAAAGCTGTAAGAAGTAATTATGAAGATAACTGCCAATGATACATACTACCAAACATCAAGACACTGCCACTGCAAGAGAAAACACACAAAAGCAGACCAACTCCTAATAGCATTTATTACCAATCCATTCATTGAATCATGAAACATTAGGGGTCCTGGATACAGCTGTGATAGAATGAGGTCTCTGCCCTCGGGGAGCTTACATTCTATTAAAAGTGTCTCTGATGAATAATCAATGTAAATGTTACGAAACATTACACATATTAAATATGAGTAACAAGCAAGAACCTACAAATCCTGTTAGTTTTTAAATACAAGGGAAACATGGAAAGCCAGAAGTTCATTTTTAGAGAAGAAAAGGATATGAGTGCGGGAGAGAGAGAAATTAAAAGTCGTGCCCACCCCATCCACAGAGGTATGCATCTCTTTTCTCTATCCCTCCTGCAGAAGCTGGGGTAGCATACCAACTGTACTAAACCATGTTAAGACTTCTATGTCTGCCTTAAGGTCCAAACAGGTTCCTGCTCACAAGATAAGCCAACAGTTTAAAATAAAAAGGTTAGTGATGACACCTTAACACATTCTCTTACTTTTGCAGGAGAGCGTTGTTTCCGCTTCTTCTTTTTCTGTAAGTCTACTGGCTCTCTGACTTGTTTTTTGTCTCTCATCAGTTGCTCAGATACATCAGTAAAAGTAATTTCCTGCTTTACACTTATCTGTTTAAAAAAAACAAAGCTGATTTTAGAAATGCATAAAGTCCAATGTGCATTGTGCCGAAGTACAACTTCTAACAAAATCACCTGAGGGGTATTTTGGGGGATGCTAGGACATCACCCACAGGACAGTAAATTAAACTTGAGGATGGACTCCAAGTAGGCTCTGCCTACTCATTCTATATTTCTTAAGTTGCTTGAATTTAGCCAAAAAGGGTAACTTGTATTAACTCATTGTCATCTGTACCTTCTCTCTACACACGGGCACCAAATGAAACCAACCAGGATAAAGTCCATTCTGGTGAAGAGGATTGTTTCTTACCAAACCAAAGGACAGTTAATCAACAATGTTAGAGAAAACGGTTCAGAGACAAGGGATGTGGGGGTGGGTATCAGAACTTACATGGCATGGTAACACATGCCTATAATTCTAACACTTGGGAGGCTAAAGGGAAAGAATCATGAGGTTGAGGCCAGCCCAGGCTACACAGCAAAACCTTCTCTTAATGTCAAAACAAAAACAAAGTCATTTGTGTTAACCCTTGTAAGCGTAATTATAGCCATAAAGTTATGGAGAATGGGCCTTATGCATAGTTAGGACACTAAGTTCCTTTCACTACAATTTACACCCATGGTACTCTTAACAAGTGTGACTCCATTTTCCTGGAGTCTGCTCTACCGTGGCACTCTTATTTCCAGGCATAAGCACCCTGCTCTGTTCACCTATGTGCTCTGTCATTAGGGTCTGCCCTTCCACATATATTAGTTAATATCACTTGCACAATAATCTTGTAAGGCTAGATTAGCTGACACCTTATTTCTTCAAGATTGAGAGTATTAATACATAAGGGAAGAGTCAGAACAGGTACTTAGAAACTGCCTTTCTAAAAAGCACATACTCCTCACTTAGGCTTCAAGGTAACTCAATTCGGGATGAAAGCCTGGCTTCTCTACTTTGGTTTTGTCTCCTTTACTAGGGGTTACCTGCTTACCTCTCCAGGAATCTCTGTATAATCTATCTCATCCCCTGAATAGTTGACAGCACAGTTAAATCAAGTCTTTAACCTTTCTTCTGTATCACGGTGGATACCCAGGACAGTCCCCTGGAGTAGAAGTAACCCTATCCTGGTAACTACCCCATCCCTATAAGCAAGAAAGTTCTTCAAGATTAACCAGAGTTAACACAATGACAGAAGTGCTGATCATTAGTCACCTCTTGCCCTACACCAATTCCTGTAACCTTAAAGCTTACGGCAGTGCTCTAAACACAAGGCTTAGCTCTGAACCTCTCCACACTTATCTTCCCAGGGTGTGCACACCGAGTAACCTCCCTGTTTCTGCTTGCCGTGCACACAGGGAAGTCTTTTGTGACCACCCACCCCAAAATTGTACTCTTCATCTTTTGCTGAATCTACATAGAGTGACTGTATGCATATGTGCACCAAACTAAACAAAGTGCTAAAGAACCAATTAATAGACTGTTGAGAAACAAAAACAGAGCATATGAAACTGAGAGAATTCGTTGAACGAGGTCTTAGACAGGGATGTTTGTTAGACCTAACAACACATAGTGGAAGTCAGTAACTCCAATTTCATTGCCACACTAAGGAAATAATGTTGAAGATACAACACAAAGGTTAGGCTCCAACAAGTTGATACAATACCAGGAACTAAAAGCCTATATTTACACATCTTAATGTCTTTTTTTTTTTTTTTTTTTGAAATCAAGAAAGCAGTATAAAATTCTAAAAACTGATCATATCAAAACTAAAACTAAATCAAATAATGAAAACAATGTTTTATGCTCAACATTTCCCCCTTCCTATGCTCAAGATATTTTACAGACTAGTAGTCACTTTCTTCCAAGCCTTTTCAACAAATCATTACCAAATATATAATTATAAAGGTTTTTACCCAAGGCCTAATGCTTATTATACAATAATTATAGAAACAGTCCAGGAGACATATGCTCCTGTCTTCAAATCTTGGTACCAGAGTTGAGTCTTTAACACACCAAGTTCTAAGGTCACTAGTGATAGAGTCAATTCTCATAGATTGAGAATGCTCAGCCAATCCCCTCCTAGCTTCAACCTTATAAATTTATTCTTAATTTATGAAAACAAAATTTCTGAAATTCTGCTATAAAATATAGCAGAATTCCCTGAAAATCATCCAAGTAAACAAAAGGTGTAATGATTTAAGAATAAAGTGCCTCTCACTACCTATGAGACCATTCAAATACTGGTCTCAAGGACTTGCTATTTCCCCAGAAATCTCATGCTAGGGAAGGGGATACAGTGCCAACCAGGAGGAAGAACAGGTTCCTGGGAAGGGACTTCACACAATTTTGACAAGTTGCCAGAGTACCTCAGGCAGGAGCACACCTTGACCAAGACTGTATAGCCACGCTGTTATGCTCTGTTCAAACCTAAACCACATGTACAAATGCCAACAATGGACTTGCTAGTCACTGGACTTCTCTCGGATCTTCTTCTCAATGTGAGGACACTAATAGACTTTTCTTTCTGTGCTTTTTATTGCTGTTTCTCTGTTAGCTGGCATGCTGTGAACAAGAGACAGCCTAGTTGTTAGAGTCTCAAAGACTCAGGCTTATGCTCCAAAACAATAGTTAGCATTACTACATTTGCAAAAAACCAAAAAAACAAAAACAAAACAAAACCAAAAAAAAAAAAAAAAAAACCCAACTACAAAAATATGGTACCAAAGACTAACCGCATCTTATAGACTCACAGGTGGCTGGTAGGGATTCATGAGTATAATGCTTAGCCTATGTGAGCCAGGGGTTTCAGACAGAGTGGCAAAATAATGAAATGGAAGTGATCATGAGTCCCTGAAATGAAGAACTGTGGAATCACAGGTCAACAAACAAATGGTTACTTAGCTGATTATTCTACTAGGCTGCAGAACTCAGTGCTATTTTGGTGTCGGTTATATGAAGACAGCAGAGAATGGTAAAATCACCACCTCGATACTGAGGCTCACTGAAACATAACCATGTATTCAGGCTGGGTAAACAACAGATAGAGACAAGAGACAGAAAGCAGCTGTAGAATTGCTCCAATTTCACAGGGATTCCAAAAGGCAATTCAAAGATATTTTTCGGTTTATAATTGAAGGGGGAAAAAAACAACATTAAAATATAACCTGCAGCAAAACACTTGTACAGCACAGTGGCCTTTTCATCCCAGCTGTGGGGAAGCAGCGGCAGGCAGATCCCTACGAGTTCCAAGGCAGACAGGACTAAACAGAGATCCCTGTCTCAAAAAACACCGGGTGGGGGGGGGGAGGACAAAAGAAACAAAGCAACGGGAACTCTTTTACTAATAGAGTTAAGACAGGCCCACATGCTCTGCAATCAGCAGCTATTCACAACTAAATTCTTTACAAGCACTCACATGAAAAGTGATTATATTATCACTTTCAAATACTAGGCATACTTATAAAAAAAAGGGCACAAACCCTAAAAGACAATAGATTACAGTTTTAGAATGATCCAAAAAGTTTGTTACTCAAAATGGAATGAACTAATTTCCTTCCCGTATGAATTCTAACTCTCAAGTACATGATCCATCTCTAACACAAACTATCTTCAGCCAAGCCTCTCCTTGCTGCAACCATTTACAAAAAGAAGGCAATGGGAAAGAAGCGCAGAGAGACCTGAACCCATGGAAAGGGGAATGACAGAACTGACTCCATAAAGCCATTCACTGACCTCTGTACACATGCCATGACATGTGCACTTACACACATACAACATATACACAGAATGATAATAAAACAAGTTTTCCAAAGGTACGACATGGGAAAGACAGCATGAAAGAATTTCAGCCTTCCTTGATCCAAGCAAGACTACAATAGTAATCTATAAAAACAAGAAGTCATGTCATCTAGTTCTCCTAACAGCACCCTTGTGGCTAGCTCAAAGCCTCAAGTTCAGTGTGGTTCTCTGTCCAGAAATATCAGCATAACTCCAAAACTCATTAACCAAACCCAAATACTTCACTTGCCATCAGTCCAAATCCCCAAGACGTACTCATCCCCACTCCATGTGGTTCTCTTGCAGTTCTCTATTATATATACCTCTTTACTCTTGCAAGCTTGACCATAAAGAGCCTTAGTAGATTTTAAAGACCCTTAATTCTCAAGCCCAGAATTAAACTCAAGTTCCGAGTCCAGAACAGCCTTCCTTTCCAAGACTTAATTCATTTCTTCACTAGTAAGTACGTCTTAACTATTTAAAGATGCCGTGCATACACAAAGCACTCTTTGTTGTAATTTCCTATATCCTGTACTCATCTGATAGCTACTAAGTGCCTGTTTGGTAACAAATTCAGTAAAGCTAAAAGAATAAAACAAAAACTAACTGAGTTCTTATGTGTGAAGTACCATTCTAAACGAGGGCTCCTTTCCTCAGGTCTTTAAATGTACAAATAGCATAGTTCTGATGCACAGCAACAACAAAAACCCAATACTTTGTTCTCTAACTAAATGAATGAATTTTTACTTCCAAACTTGCCTCCTTCCCCAACTTTCTTTCCCCAGACCCAATAATGCTAATAATGTTACGGACATAGATATTAGCTGACATGTTAATGAAGTCTACAAATTTTCGCTTATTCTCCTCTCCCTATCTCCCATAAGGAAGATAATCAATTCCTTGAAATCATTTTGGGCCCTTCCTTCTCATTCCCAACAGCCTACATGCAACTCTAGCTATGCCACCAACTCTACTAACTTGCGACATCCTCTCATTATGAGCCTCTTACAAATGCATTAATATAAACTGCTTCTCTGAAGAGAAACAGGGTAATACTGCTGTTAGCAACAAATCAATAACCAGATACTAATCTCAGCTTCCATGACTTTATGTGATCTACTAGTAAACACATCTGGGCTTACCCATCTCTCCACTTCTGGAGCGATTTGCTCTTTTTAAATTTCAATCTCAATTTTTGAGTTCTTGTTTATTGCCTTACCCACCAAAAAAAGTATCTTTCAACTTCCCTCTAACTCTGCTGCTGATTTTCTCCACCCACCACCAAGGTTCTGCTGCTTCACTGCCTCTCTACAGCACTAAAATGTTTAATTTTTATTAACAAAGATGTTATTATAATACTTATTTGGTATAAGTATATAATACTTGTTTGGTTTTGGTTCTTCAAGACAGGGTTTCTCTGTGTAGCTTTGTGGACCAGGCTGGCCTCGAACTCATAGAGATCCACCTGCCTCTGCCTCCTTAGTGCTGGGGTTAAAGGAGTGCGTCACCAATGCCAGATAATACTTTTCTTTTTATACAGTAAGATAAAACTTTAAATTTCTGGTAGATTAAATATTAATGTAATCAACACAGCAAAAACTCTTCAGAGCCCTCAGTTTTTTTAAGACTGTGAAGAGTGTCCTATACCAGCTGATTTAGACATGCCTCAATCATGTTCGTTTCTTCCTCCTCCTTCATCCAATCTCTTTTCATAGAAATGCTTGTCCCCATCAATATAAAGGCACACATATAAATGCTGCACACACATGTGGGTGAGCAGACATACCTGTACTTCCTAGTTCTGTCGTCTGAGATCACCAAGAAGGAATGACACTCACTGCATCCAGCACCCAGAACTTAGTTTCTATTTATCATTATCCAACTATAATAAACCAATGACTACTTAGGAAATAGCTGATTCCACATCTAGGACAGGAAAAAACAGAGTATGTGGTGATCAGAATATGTCAAAAGGGACCACATGATGGAAAGAATTCATAAAGACTCATACTGGAACAATATAAGCAAACAAACAAGCAATGGCTATCCCGGATTATAATCCTATGGAATAAATATCTCCTCAAAGATAATTTGACTTACAGTGGGAAAACCTGGCAAGCACCACCTTAAATGATAAAGTTACAGGCCACATGTATCCCTGTAGAATGCCCTGAGGAGGATTCAGGATCATATCTGCAGCACTGTCAAAAATGCAGCGCTTTGGTCTCCCAATACCAGGTACTGTCTGGGCACTAAGGATACTGTGAACTCGATTGGTGAGCTGGGAATACATGGTCTCTAGACTTTTACAGTATTGCATTTATAAAGTAACTCCAAGGTAAGTTTTAACCCTACTGGAAAACAAAACTAAGGCCCCAAAATAAGTCTTGCTTAAAACTGAATTAATTAAAAGAGAATATGGAAATTTAAATCCAAATCTTATATATCCAGGGACACATAAGACCCTAAGTACTATTTTCTGTGGATTATTTCTTAGATTCATGTTGCTAATAAGGAACTTCATTCAGCGAGGCCTCTCACCCACAAGCTGTAGTTTCAAAACTAGAACTGGGACTAAGAACTCAAGAGTTCAAACTATCAGTGCCTGTCTTCACATGACCTAAAGACATGTGGGCCTCTCAATGCCCTCACACAGAAAGGAGAGCCCAGAGGTCTCATCCCTCCTGAGGATTTATAAGTACTCAAGGGTTGCTGGGGGAGGGAAGAAGTATTTGTAGTCACCAGTAAGCTGCCCTCTACCCATGCTGTGTAAATTAACTAAACTGATAGGGCCACAACACATTCATGCAGTGATGGGGGGATGGGAGGGGGTAGAACAGCTGACAGCAATATACAAGAGATTCATGATGCTACTCATTAGTCTTTCCCTCAGCTATCCACTGGTACAGTAATAAAAAAAAATACTACCTACCCCCCCCAAAATGAAACCACATTACAAAAAGAATACTTTGAAAATCTTAAGGTACCAAATGAACATTATCTGTCATTCCTCAACACCACACACTGTGGGTGGGTGCTTAGACATGCAGAGGGTTACTAACTGCTACAAAATAGCTCCGTTTATACATTTTACTATCTAAAATTTAATCCAGTTAAAGTACGTTATCTTTCATTTAAAACTCTCCTTCCAGCATGGCAGCTTACAACAGACAGTAACTCCAGTTCGGGGGGGGGGGGTGGGGGGGTGGTCCAAAACTCTCTCTGGCTTCTGTAGGCACAAGACACACATGTGGTGCACAGACATGCATGTAGGCAAAACACCCATATGTACATTAAAGTAAAATAAAAGCGTATCTTTCCATTTCCCTGCCTTTCAATACATTACTCATTTCCAGGACTGGCAAGGCAGTTGAGCAGGTAAAATGCTTGCTACACAAGGCTGATGACCTGACTTTGACACTAGCACCCACAAAAAGACAGAAGGAGAGAGTTCTATGACCTCCACACATGCCATGGCACATCCCCACCCCAAATAACAATAAAAATGTTACATAAAAATTATGTGTATATATATGTATATATTCCCAGCTACTACTGGTTCTCTTTTATTTTTCTTCTTTAGTCTATGAGAACATTTGTCACCTTCTCAGGATCATGTCTGAACACAGAAATGTATTTTGAAATTCTGTTACATCATTTATAAAGATGCCAAATTGGAATGTTCAAATACCACTACAAAAACTGGGTTCATGGGTTTTTTTTTGGGTGAATTATATTTTAACCAATACATATGCAAAGCCTAAAAAAACCCATACTGAAGAAAACAAAAACTGTTACAATGTTTACATAACATCACAATATTATTTATGATATAAAAACTATAAAACCTAATACTCAATAATAAACTACAGGTATTATACAGTTATTAGTAATATCACATTTGATTAACATGAATGACAGAAAACATTCATGGTAAATGTTAAGTGATAAATAAAAAATTTTAAGTATGAAAAGACATTTTTACAGCTTTATGAAATACACAAACATGTTTGGGGGCAAACATTGCCATAAACACACAAACACCTACAAAACAACAAAAAGAAATACTAAAAAGCTATCTAAGAAACATTAACAGTGGTTATTCTATGGTAGTAAGATTACAGCAGCCATTTTATATTCTTTTTATGGTTTAAAATTTTCAGTTTTTTTCCTCAGTAAGTGTATATTACTTTATTATCCTAAAATGACATAAATTCCAATCTAGTTCATGTGCTTATTATTAGAAGAAAGACTTCCCAGGAATGGTAGCACATGACTGTAATTCTCACACTTGGGAGGTGGAGGCAAGAGAAGCAAGGCTTTAAGGTCATCTACAGTGAGTACATGATACCCTGGACATAATAAAAGAATAAATAAGTAAGAGGAAAAGGGAGGAAAAAGAGAGAGGGAAGGAAATAAAAGGAAGGTAAGAAGGGAGGAAAGCGACAGAGAGGCAGTAAGAAAGAAAGGCATGAAGGAAGAAAAACACCTTCTATTAGCCATATCTTACCTTACAATACCCCAACTGTGCTATTAATGGAAACTGAAACACAATCCCTCTGGGTTAGTTTTAAAAACTAAATTTTAATCAGTTTTTTTTTTTTTTTTTTTTTGATTCTCACATCACCTGTAAAAATTCAATTCAAGCAATAATACGTGAAGCTTCACTAAACATGACAAGGCATCAGTGAAAGAAAAACTAAAATCATTTCATTCTACTATACAACTAAAATGGCTATGGTTAAAATCTAGTCCATGACAAGACCAGATACCAAGAATATGGAGCAATTTGTATATGTTGCCGGAGCAATCACAAACTCTGGCAATAAGCAGGACACTTGCTAACTACATAACTGACTCCTAAGGTAACATCCAAAAGCAATGAGTACAAATACAAGTGGAAACTCAAAGCAGCGCTTCTCAAAGTGGTCAGTATCTAGAAACAAGCCTTTTCTTGGGGGGGCGGGGAGGATGAAGGGACTGGGGAGTGCTGGGAACTGAAACTGGAACTAGCTCCTTCTGTTAGATGAGCAAACAATCTATACTGAGCACACCTACAGCCCACTCTAGAAACAGTTTAATTGTATACAATACTATAATGAACAATAAATTCAGGAATGAAAATAACCTACTAAAGTCATGCAATGGCTATATTTCATAAGCATCAACAAAAAAAGAATACATAGTATATATATGGTTATATTTCTTATCAAATTCAAACTCAAGCAAGCTAACAGACCACAATAAAAACAGAAGGGTAATAGAAATAGGGGTAGTAGTGGTTGCATGTATCTGGGTCACTAGTGATATTCTATGCCTTGATTTAGACACACGGAAGTTACTTTTGACTAAATTTATAAAACTTGAATTTATGAACCTAACAATTTATCCAATTTTCTTTATGATACAGAAAGAATCCAAATATGTGTATAGATACACGCACAAGCATTCCTTTTTCCACTATAAAGCATACTACATAGAAATAAATATACCAATGTTTGTCTACAAATTAAAACTTTCTAGGATCTCTTTGGGATCAGAATAGACAATAGATAGAAACAAGGAATCCCCAGCCATCTATTAAGAAATGTGTGTGTGTGTGCGCATGCACACGAGTCTGTTTGAAGACTGAAACCTGGCCGGAACCTTGCACATCCTAGGTAAGCACTCTGTAACTGAGTTATATAAAAGCCTAAAGAACTTTTACCTTTTTTGTGTGATATTATTCTCATCACAGTATTTTAACATTTGTAATAACTACGTGGTCAATTTATAATAAAATGCATGCACAATAGACAAGTCTGACCCAGCTGAGCTGAGCCTCTAGCTCTGACCTAAACAAAGTCCAACTTGTAAATTCTCATAAAGCCATCTAGAAAGGAATTTTCTATTAATAGTTTACATCCACCTACAGGGGGTAAAAGATGGTGAGCTAGATCAAATTCGTTTAAGATCAGAGGAAAATGGTGGAAAACAGAATCTTTTGGGCTTGCTCACTAAAACAAACAACTACAAATCAAGTATTCCTAATCCAAATCTACAAAGTAGTCCAAATTCCAAAATCTCCATGAGTGCTAAAATGATGCCCCAAGTGGATGGAAACTTGGAACCTTGGCTTCATGTATCAGGCTGTACTCAGAATACACAGTAAAAATACTGCATAAAAATTTCCTCCAGGTTCTGTGTAATAATGTATATGACACAAAAATGGCTAGCCTAACCTGAGTCCCATCACCAAAATCTTATTATTAATGAGCAAATATTCCAAATCCTAAAGAAAAGACCAAAATCTAACACACTTCTAGACACAAGCATGGCTGCAAAGTAACTCAACCTGTTGAAGAGCTACTCTAATTCACCCACTATGAACTGAACTGAGTTGGGCATGTTCATGAATCTGAGGCCAGCCCAGGACTATATAAAGTGAGCACCAGGCCAGCTGAGACCACATAGTATAAGCTAGTCGTAATTCATAAATCAACTAATAAAAGGAATTGACATCAGTAATTATAAGCAATAACATAATCTCATTAAAGAGCATGAAGTTTCATTCAGCCATGTCTTCTCTGTTTAGAAACTGATTTCTATCAAGTAAGACTCTAAGTGCTCGTAGTACAGGAGGAAAACAGGAAACATGAGTTCAACTGCCTCTAAAAATTATATCCAGACTATGCTGAAGTAAGAAGTATTTGAGTGTTAAAATGCATACCTTCTTGAAACACAGCCCTAACAAAAGCCAAGAATCAACAGCCACAAACGTAACAAATTACTACTGAATCTTCCAAATAAATCTGGAAACGATACGCAATAGTAATTAAGAACAGACTATAACTTACAAATGACTTTGAAAAAGCATACAATATAATTATAATTGCCTGTGCCATCTTCCTTAATGATAGGATTTCAGATAAATTTAAAACTCCAAAGCAAAACAGAAGTCTTACTCCAATGGCCAAATATATTTTGAGTTTACAGGCCCATTAAAAACTTAGTCAAAGAAACAAAACACATTAAAATAAAGCTACGATTCTATCATGCTTCTTTACAGCACAGAAACTCATGATTTCAAATGTCAAAACCACTGAGAAGCTGCAGCAGGTACAGGCACCCATCCTCAAACCTGATGACTGGAGTCTGTTCCCCAGACCCACACAGTGGAGTAAGAACAGACTCCAGCAAGCGGTCTTCTGACCTTCACACATAAGCTTTGAAAAGATGTCTTTAAGAATGGCATATAGATGCTGCAGTGAATCTTTCAGGGGTTCTATGTATCTGAAATAGTTTCTGTATACCACGCTGTGACAAGGACATAAATTTTTAGGTAGCTCCCAATTTATAAAATATTTTCACTCAAGTAAAACAATCCAACAGTTTATGAGAAGACAAATATTGTTCATTATCATTTGCTCCAGTTTGTACACAGACACAAACCTTTCCTGTTAACATGCTTGTCATCAAACTGGAAAAGAAAAGAACACAAATGTTTAGGAGTTCTCAAATCCTCTTTCATGAACTTAGTACAAATAAGAAGGTAAGTGAAAGCTTTCTCAACTTTCTAAGATGAACCTGGTTTTGGTTGCAAAGATTCTAACAGAGTGCTGTCTAGTGAGACAGTCAGTAGAGATGATAGCCTGCATGGATACTGCCCAACAGAAACTGTATAGCTGACAAGCATCTGGAGTATGCCCAGTGAGGTTAACGAACTCAAGTTTTAATTTAAATGTAGCATATCAGAGAGTAAATGTTCAATGAGTGAAGTACACACCAAAAAGTTGGCCTCTACTGATTCAGTGCAGAAAATCAAAATAAACCCTGAGAACAGAGCTGCCGCAAATAAAGTTTTAGCTGTAACTTTCAATAGTCACTAGAGAGAATTTACTAAAGGCACAGAGCCTAAAGTCATTAACAGTTTGAGGAAACCCAGTTGTCAATTCTAAACCACAGGTAATATAAAAAGGGGTTCTTTACGATTTCCAAATGCAAGAAGAAAACCATGCTCGGTGTCACTTTTTAAAACAAGGTCTAAAAAGAATGTTGAGAGCAGCCTGTTACTCTAAGTCTATACACTCTGAGGAACAGGATCATACTGTTCTGGTTGAAACTCCCTTTCAAAGAAAAACAATGCATACTTAAACCCCAAGCCTGACCCCTTGCACTAACAGCAATATATGACTAAGAAGGGAAAAAATTCCTCATGTCTACTTATGTCCCAGTATAAAACAATGTTACATAAATCCCATATTCCAACCATCTGTTAAATGGCATGACCAATTCTTAAGCTTCACTTATTATTATCTTAGAGAAGTGACAAACCCAGTTTGGATAACCATACAAATAGAGTATCGAGCAGACATTTTAAAAGAATATGGAGTTGAGAAAAGTTTCAATGTGCTGATAAGAGGGGAAACCCTCACAATCTTGTAATAGTTTATTTTAAAAACAACACACACACACACACACACACACACACACACACACACACACACACACACACACACACACGAAGAGACAGCAAAATGTTAGGGGTGGTCATGTACCAGTGATAGATGGGCTAAGAACATGGAAGGACAGTCATTCTGCAGATATCAATACCTGTATTCACATAAACCCCATATACCTATGTCCACAACAGTTTTATTTGTACTAACCAAAAATTGGAAACAACCACAATGCCCTTTCAATAAGAGAGTGCTGACCTGTGACCTAAGAAGAAGAATGGATTACAGATGACAGCTCTGATTCATTTATATGCCAAGTGAAAAAGTCAGTCACAAAAGGTCACATATTATTGCTTTCATTAATAAAAAAAACATCCTTAAAAATGACCAAATTACAGAGTGGGAACCAGATTGGAGGTGGGCAAAGGGTTAGGAGTAGGGCAGGGATGGATTACAAATGTTTAGCTCTTGTCTCTTTCCCTTTCTGCTCTTTCCTATCAGCTACCCAAGAGCCTCTCAGTCCCCACACTGTTAGCTAGAGTACTGCATGGAAAGCCCACCCAGTGTAAGATGCCAAAGCAGAGCTCAGGGTGTGTAGGTTATTGTAGGTCAAGGGTAGTGTTTGCCTAGCAGGCTTGACGTGCAATCGCCAGCAAGCAAATACATTTCCCAAAAGATGTTTCTCAAGATGTCAGATCCCAGTCACAGTAGAAAGGTTCTCCACAAAGAAAGGAAGCTCATGCAAGTGTGCTGGTTGGCATACAAGTGAAATATATACAGTGTAGCTCTGAGAACAGACAGGCCACCCTAACAGTGTCACAGAAGAGAGTCAACAGGAAAAGCAACTGCTGCTCTTATCCTTGTATTAACTAAAAAAATGATACTTTAAATAATACTATTTGCTACAGCATCCAAATAAAATGTGTTTAATTACACAACACTGAAAACTACAGACAATGCTAGGGTAAACTGAAGAAAATCAAAAACCTGCAGAGGTATGCCATCTGACGAATTAGAAGCCACTACTATTTAAATGTTGATTATAATAAAACCAATACCTAGAATTAACATGATCCAAATAAAAACTCAGTTGGCTCTAAACGAAGACTGAGTCTGCATATGGAATACAGGAACACAAACTATCCTAACAATCTTGCAAAAAACACAACTGGAACATTATTCTACCTGATTTCAAACTTTACCATGGAGAATAGAGTGGAAAAGTGATTCTGACTTAAAGACATACACTAACCCAGGCAAACAGAAACAAAACTCAAGAGAAGACCTACAAAAATTCAGAAAAAGGTTAAGTGCGATAAATACATTTAATGGTAGCTTTATTAAAATGAGAAAGCATACACAAGGAAGAGAAAGATCATGATGTTCAGATATTAAAGTAATAAAACATTAATCAACAAGGAAAAAGAATAGAGTATTAATACTCAGTCAACTTGGATACAAACTAATAACATGCTTCACCAAAGCAGCCAAGACATGAGAGCGACAAACAATTCCACCACATGAAATTTCCAAGAGAGACAATAATAAACTATGATGGAAAAGAATCCTAACAACCGTGGTGGTAACTGACTGGGAAGAATTACAAAACAACCTTCTAGAATAATGAAAATGGTCTGTATCATGATGGGTGTGGATTTTATATATATATATGCAGCTATCTGAATAGAAGCTTTCCACTTTAAATCTTTCCTCAATTAAAAACAAAATGTATCTTCACTTAAAGGCCTGGGCTGCCTCCGCAAGCCCAATTATTTAGAATACAAAATTGGGGAGTGAAAAAACAACACGGGTCAAGATCGCAAGCTGATCTTGTTGAGAAGCAGGGCTAAGTTCCCAGCGCCCTACTTACCACTGCCTCCAACGCCAGCTCCAGGAAGACACCTCCAGCCGCCACATGCACAAATCCATACACACAGACACACATCTACCCTTATATAGTAGAGTACACTTTTAATCCCAGCATTCAGGAGGCAGAGGCAGGTAGATTTCTCTGAGTTGAGGCCTGCCTGGCCTACATAGTGATTTCCAGAAGAGTCAGGTACAAAATACAGAGACTCTGTTTCAAAAAAAGGAAAACACATAAACATAATCAAAAATGAGAAAAAAAATTTTAAACTCAGAAAATTTAAAGGCGAGACCTAGAAAATAAGCCTTAAAGGATAATAAAATAATCTTACAAACAAAGAAATACAAAATAAAGTTGACCACAATAAAAAATCATACAAAGCAAAAGTTTTCAAAAGCTAAGATGCCAACAAGAATATTGCAAGAAGAAATATAGCACATATAAAAGAAACAATAACTGTCGCAGTGTACCTGGTAAACTAAGACAGTTTGATTTCCTAGAAAGGGGAGAATGCAATAACCTCCTATGAAAGAAGTAAGTCAATGAAGCCATTGAGGAACCAATGAAGCCATTTGACTAAGGGAGTAACAAGTTCTCTCTCTCTCATTTGGGAAGAAACTAAAATGAAAAGGAGGTCCAGGCTATAGTCTCTGCACTCAAAGTTACTGAAGTCTATAGATTACTAGATACAACCACCTTGTTGTCACCTGTAACTCCAGCTCCAGAGAGAGGGGGAGAAGAGGGGGAGAGAGGGAGATGGGGAGAGGGGGAAAAGAGGAGAGGGGGAGAGGGGGAGGGGGAGAGAGGGAGGGAGAGAGAGAGAGAGAGAGAGAGAGAGAGAGAGAGAGAGAGAGAGAGAGAGAGAGAGCGCAGATAATCAAAAATAACATCAATTTTAAAAAAGAAGAAATCAACAGAAAAAATGAAATATTAGTGTTTCTTAAAGATACCAATAAAATCAGTAAGCCACTTCTGGAGGAAGATGGCACAGTGAAGTACTCAACAAATACGGTGTCAGTTTTACATGATAAGGAAGCTCTAGAGACCACTCTAAATTCTGCAAATACAAGTTAGCACTACTCAGCTATAAACTTAAGAATGGTAAATGGCACTAAACAACAAAACATGTGCCTATAGCCAGGCTGAGAGAAAAAAGCACTACTGATATCAAACAGAAAAGAAGCAACTATGTGTGCATTAAAAGAGTAATAAAACTGGGAACGGCTTTGTGTCTGAAAACTGGAAAAACGTCAACAGACCTGACCAGTTTCTTGAAACAAACTGCTGAGATTCATAAAAGAGATTATCTAAATAGGTTCAGATCTATAAAAGAGAATTTGTTAAAGATTTCTCTAAGTCTTCTAAAATAGCACCGGGTCCTGAGGAATTTTAGCAAGCATATAAAGGAATGTGAATCAACTCTCTCCTCTTTTCTGGCTGACAGGAATATTACTTTATTTTTGTTTTCAAGACAGGGTTTCTCTGTGTAGCTTTGTAGACCAGGTTGGCCTCAAACTAACAGAGATCCGGCTGCCTCTGTCTCTTGAGTGCTGGAATTAAAGGCATGTACCACCACTGCCTGGCTCTGGCAGACAGGGACAGGGACTAGTTCCTAACTCATTCTGAGGATTGCAATACCAAACATCAAAACTAACCAATGACATCAGAGACAAAGAAAATTACAGAACACTCTTTTTCCTAAGTTAGAAAAGTAAAGTATCAAATCAAATCTAATGATGTATAAAAAGAATTGTACAAGGATTCATTAAAGGCACATGAAACTGGCTCAACACTCAAGCACCAATTCATGTAGGCCACTATAAAGGGACCTCTGCAACTGAGCAGACACAAGGTGGTGCACATATGCATAGTTGTAAATGGTTACCCAGTTATTCACGTTATATTTCAGAACCTGGGATACAGAAAAAAGGGAGGGGTGGAGGGATAAAACTACTGCCTCCTAGAATCCACAATCTACCAAGAGAGACCATGAACAAGTCATCACAAGTCTCCATTTCAGGGTTCAACCTAGAGTCCGTAGAAGTTGCAGAACGATGAGGAAGAAGCACTATCTATGCTGAAAAACAGTAAGAAATTGTAGCTAAACATTCAGGCAGGATATATAATGATCCTCACGCAAAGGAAAAGTGTAGCATTGATAATGCAGAGGGATAAGATCCTCAGGACCTCGTACCAGTGGTGGAAGAGGTAAGACTTAAGAATACGGTTGTGGTTTTACTCATCACTGAGTTTAAAAAAAAAAAAAGAAGAAGAAGAAGAAGAAGCAGGCAACTGGGTGTGGTGTCAGCCAGTACTAGGGGTGGTACCAGGAAAGCTGAAGCAAGAGGACTGTCAATGAGCTTAAAGCTAACCTGGACTATACAGCAAGGCTCTTCATCAAAACACAAATAAATGTAAAGATGGAAGAAGACAAGAAAGACACGGGTTCCTAAAAGTGACTATCTTGGGGTAGGTGAAATTCCACCACCAAGGAAGCAGAGACAGGAAGTTGTGACATGGTGACCAGGATGGCCTGGTCACCACAGCAAATTCCAGACCATCCTAGGATATATAGTCACAAACTGCCACAAACATGCAAACAAACAAATATCAACCAAAAAAACAACCAAAAAGCCAAAAAGAACACCTTCAGTGCCGAGCCCTAATGTCTAGGACAGGGAAGAGTAAAGGGCTGATACTTCTTCCAAAGACAGAATCCAACCTTAAGTGTATACAAAGACATGATGGGACACCAGAAAAATGGGAAAAGGCAGCAGGCTCAGGATGAGTGGCAGTGCATTCTTAGTGTACATGAGGCCCTGACGTCAGTCTCAATAGCACACAAAAAAATGGCAGGAATTAGACACAAACACCCCAGAGTGTGATCCTTCTCCAACATGTTTAAGGTTCGGGCTCCATGCTCTTTTTGAACACAGATGCTAGGCTGGGTGGTGCTGATGCAGGCCTGCAATCCCACTATGGGTTCCAGAACAGCCAGGGCTACACAGAGAAAAATCAAAGCAAACACCCAAATGCTAAAATATTCAGTGTCTTTCAAAAGCAAGCACTTAAAACCAGTACACACATAACTTGGCCAAAGAAATAAATGTTGAAAAGGATAGATTTCTAAAATAATGACACAAAATTCTGTTTTTCAAATCTGATAGCTGGCTGTCCATAGCTTAGCCGGTCTACTAAGAGAATGATTGACCTTTAAACTTTGTGACTTCTGTGGTGACTTTCACATTAGCATCTCTAGTTTAGCTCAGTGTCTTCAAGTTAGTACTTACAGGGACATTAAGTGCATACTGAAGTCCTTGAGGAAGGCGCTCGTGTGTCTCCATCTGTTCTTCATCGTTCTTCACCGTCTCCTCGTGAACCATGAGTTCATCATGCGATATCATATCCTGTTGTCTCATTTCACTCTCTTGTAACACTTCATCTGCAGCAAGGATCTCCTGGTGAGGCAAACTTCGATCTTGAAGTACCGACTCTTGCAGTTCTCCAGACACAGCAGACTGGCCAGACACTCCACCCATTACAACCATTGCCCTGGAAGACTGCATTTCGTCTATGCCGCCACATTTAAGAAACAATCCTTCCAGTTTGTCGTCAATGTTCATGCTTAAGTATAACTGCCTAGAAAAATCAAGTTTGGCAACAAAGCATAACAAATTAGCTTATTTGTCTAACTTGGTGGGGGTCTTTTTGTTTGTTTTTCTCAAATTATAAAAAGTATACATTCAAACAGAAAGTTTTTTATTTACCTAATTATATAATTACCAAGATTGACTTCCAGAAGCTAGAAAAGTAAAACAAGCTTTCACTTTGAAATTAAGGCATAATCCTAATGTGTTTCATTGCTGAAATTGAATATTCCACAAAATAGATTAAAAGAAGTATTTGTAGCTTCGGTTCAAAAACCTTCAGATTTCAACATATTATAGTGCAATAAAATTTAAAAGGAGGAAAATAACCTGACAGAAAATACTAACAGGCAAACCACTGAAGCAAACAAAACCCTTCATAAATCCTAAGAATGGGCTGTGATGCGGCTCAGTTAGTGCAATGCTTGGCAGACACGCTCAGTAAGCCCCAGCACCACATCCAATGTGCACAGTACACATGCCTGCAAGTCCAGCACGGGAGGCAGGCACACTGCTGCACGCTGAGGACATGAGAGTGCACAGGATGAATGTAATCCTCACTCTCCAAGTGAATGAGTAAGGGGAGTGAGTCCTATGCTTTGGTTTACTGACCTCTTTTCTAAAGACAGTGTGAAGATCACCCTTGGTTTATCACCAAAATTATGTTAATTTCCAATCACGACTAAAATAAAAATGTCCTTTTATTTACTGAGGCCATCAAGGGATGGCCTTTTCTTATGTGAACAGTTGATAGACCTTTATAAACATCAGAGCAAACAAAAGTCTAATTCAGACTTGCTTGTCTTGCCTTCTCAGGTACCAGATATTTTCAGGCTGGAGGACATATGATGACCAGAGAGCAGCATTTGATATTACTTCTCAAAATCTTCACAGAGCAAACAAACTCTTAAAGGTCAATTGTTTATAGCTTCTATCTTCACTCTGTTTTACATGTTTCTTAGAGAATAAGCCATTCTATAACCAAGTAAACATTGTGTAAGGGGCTAAAATTAATTATTCTTGCCAATACTCTGGAAACCTTTACAAACTATGCTTTATTTCTAAACTACCTATTGTTTTCTTTAAAAAAAAAAAAAAAAAAAAAAAAGTGGAAAACTGTACCAGAGTCAGAGTCATGCACATTTAGAATAGAACAGTTTAAATACTAGGCCTCAGAAATTTGAAAAATAACAAAGAAAAATGGGTTTGAAAAGTATGGTCTGAACTGCCTGTCAGCCTCTAAAGAATACCAACTTTGGGTTACAAACCCCATTTATGATTTTTAAAATACACTTGAGATAAAAATAATTAAAATTTAAAAAAAAATATGGAAAGCCCCCAATTTGCAGGAACTTACACATAAACAAGAGATATTTACTGCATCTATTGCTACACAACTACAATTATTTTTAAAAATTTAGTTTTAGAAGATGTAAAAATAACTTTTAAAAAAAAAATCAAGTTAAAGTAAGTGGTTTGGGGAAAACTCAGGTTTTGTTTTGTGTTTTATCAAAAGAAAAGCATTCAGTTGATAATGCTACTCCTGCCCAAAGCCTCCCTATAGTAGAGGATTTTAACTGCCACAGTTTTGATCAACAATTGAAAATTATATTCCTGTACTTGTATCAATTTGGGAGGGGGACAAACAAACTAAAATACAATATCAAGCTGAAACAAAAAATTAAGGAAGCACTTTAGAGACAAAAGATATTTGGGGTTAAAGAAGCAACAAGTATTTCATTAAAGGTCTTAGAATAGGAAAATAGTATGCTTCAAATAGAGTGGGTAAATTAAAAATAAGGAGAAACAGTCCAAGGAGAAAACAAACCTGGCCTCTTCAAAAATCTTCCTGAAAACAATTATCAAAAATCTTCCTGAAAACAATTATACGCCAAGATGACAAGACTCTTCCTTCTCACCCAGGGCTACTTACTCCTATAATCCTAACTTAAGTCAAATATTTAGACTTAAACTGGATAACTACAAATGTGTTAGACATAGTTTTCCTGCAATAGCAGAAAATACTTTGGTATCAATGATCACTGCTCAGACTTTAAAGTAAGCCTTGGGAAATATTTAGCAAAAGAAAAACTATGTGTAGCTCCCTACTCCCCAAACACACAGACAGACAGACAGACAGACAGACAGACAACAGACAACACACACACACACACACACACACACACACACACACAGGATTTCTCTGTGAAACAGCCCTGGGTATCCTGAAACTCTGTAGACCAGGCTGACCTCAAACTCACAGAGATCCACCTGCCTCTGCCTCCCGAGTGCTGGGATTAAAGTCATGCCTCACAGTGCCCAGGAAACAGGGTACACTTGACTAACATTCGGCTTGACAATGAATTACTCCCCTATCCCAAGAGGCTTATTTATTAAAATGGTTGGCACCTCAATGTGGGTGGTTCTGGGGGAGAGTATAGAAATTTAAAGGGGTAGGACCTAGCTGGAGGAAGCAGGTCATGGGGCTGGGTCTTTGGGAAACAAACATTATCCCTGTCTCCACCAGTTTAAATAACCAGCATTCAAGCTTTTAAAAAAAAAAAAAAAAAAAAAAAAAAAGAATTCTCAGTTTAAGATCCTGCCCTTCTGTCTGTTTGTTGAGCTTGGTAGCTATAGCATTTCCTACTTTTTGTCACTGAGTAATATGGAGCTTCAAATGTACAGTATGAGTCAAAACAGAATACGACAGGCAAGGTTAGGGACCTAAATATCATTTTATTTTCTATGAAAAGAATATTTTCTAACTTGAGAAAGGGTCAACAATATGCACCCTTAAACCAGAACCAATGAAGCTAAAAAGGAACTTCTCAAGGCCAGCCTGGTCTACAGAGTGAGTTCCAGGGCTATAAAGAACAGAGAAACATTGTCATTGGGGGGTGGGGAGAGAACACCCACTAGACACAAACTTCTCTTTAAGCAGACACACAAAAAATGTACTTTTTTTTCTAAAAATCAATTATTTCTCTGGCCTATCACCAAGGAGCTTGGCATAGAACCCAGATACGTGGGCATGCTAGGTGAGCATTCACCACTGAGCTATATCCCTCACAAATGGCTTCTGAGCCAAAACGTTTTCACCAAATCCCTGTTTATTTGGAGGATCCACTAATCTGGATATTCATAGTTCTACTCTATTTACAAATCAAAGAGAAATCCATTGACAACACTTGAGAACAACAAATATCAACCAGCCAGCTGGTTGTGGTGATGCATGACTACAGCCCAAGCATATGGGATGCAAGTTTAGTGCCTGCCAGCCAGGTCAGTACAGCAAGGCAAACAAAATGCGGGTATGTGGGTATGCTTGGTGGGGGATGATGTGTGCACATAACATATAAGCCTCATGATATCACATTTAATGAAATGAAGAAACCTCTATCAATACCAGAATGAACCTTGACATGAAGTTTCTACTTCATTCCTTTAAAATATAGCTTTGAACTACTCAAAATAGTTTATTTTTCATTGAAAATCAAAATATTTCTTGTCTGTGCATAGTCTATATTCAGATACATCTCAAATATACTTTTTCTTTTTCTTTTGTTTTTTTTGAGACAGTCTTCACTCTTCAACCCAGTTTGGCCCTGAATTCATAGCAATCCTCCTAGCAATCCTCCTGCCTCATCCTTTCCAAGTATGAGAGTTACAGACATGATACCATGCCCAGCTCAGATACATCTTTGTATAAATACCATTTTGCATATTATAAAGTCTTTCTTGAAAACTACATTTTTAAGTGATAGTATTTCAAAATAGCCTAGTAAGAGCCATGGTAATAAGACAAAATGGTCTTTCTGATCAGTGCCAGCAGCAACAGAAGTTCTATATTGAAGTAATAGTCATAATTTTAACAGATATTAATAAAATTAATAATTAAGAGATTTTTGAAGATAAGGGTATCCATTTTGTAAAGAACAACTCAGATAAAACTGACCACTTTTAACCACACAAAAAGCTGAAGATGGCTCAGCAGTTAAAATCACTGACTGATCTTTCAGAGAACATGGCTTCAATTCCCAACATCCACACATCAGCTCACAACAGCTGTAAATCCAGTTCCAGATCTGACACCCTCTTCTGGCCTCTGCATAAATCATGCAAGTACATGGATTACAGATATACACATAAGTAAAACACCCATACACATAACATAACATAAAATAGTAAATTGCAAAGTGTTCTCCAGTTTTCTTCTTGCCACTGGGCAGGTACTATAGTAACCACATTCAATAAGATGGAATCTAGCCAGGCAGTGGTGGCGTACATCTTTAATCCCAACACTCACTGAAACTATTATAAAACCCAATATGAAATCTATCATCCAACCAAAAAAGTTTAAATATATTCCTTAACACAATGGATTTAAGGAGCCACTCCAAACATTTGACCAGTCCAAAACTCTGCATATCAGTGAACTATACAGTTAGAATGGCTGCCTCAGACTGTGTGCTGTTTTTATCCATGACTTAATTAAAATAGTTTTATAAATAAATAAAATATACTTTTTCAAGCTTATGAGAAATAAGTTACCTGAGACTGAAGTAAAAATGAAGACTTCAAGGAAAAAAATGCTGTTGAGTAGAGAAAGAAATCATGGTTGAGTTTCTACCTTTCATAGGCTCCAGAAACTCTCAAGATTCTCTCAGTCACTTCTGCCATCCAATTCCTAAAATTAAATACACATTGAATAAGCAAAATACATTACATTCAGAAAAAGTTCTGTGACACTGTAAGTGCAAACTGTATGAACACTGAAGTGATTGTCTGTAAATCTAGTGAGCTACGTCTGAAGGAGAATACACTGGTTTGTTTTTTAGGTATGAAACTGAGAAAATACAATAGTGCTAGGTATTTTTAAGAAGGAATTTGCCTTGGGACCAGAGAGAGGGCTCAGTAGGTAAAGATGCATGATACCAAGCCTGATGGCTTGCCATGTTATCCTTCTGACCTCTACAAGTTCTCCCTACTTTACGTGTTTGGATGGATGGATGGATGGATGGATGGATGGATGGATGGATGGATTGATGGATGGGATGGTGGGTGGAGGAAGGATGGATGGGTAGGTGTGTAGGTGGATGAGTACGTGGGTGGGTGGACAACGGATGGGTGGGTGGGGGAGGGAGGGAGGGAGGGAGGGAGGGAGGGAGGGAGGAGGAAGGAAGGAAGGAAGGAAGGAAGGAAGGAAGGAAGGAAGGAAGGAAGGAAGGAAGGAAGGAAGATGGAAGGATGGATGCACGGACAGATGGTTAAGATTTTAGGCAGATATAATTTGCCTAGCTGAGGAATCTACAACTTTGAGATATGAAATACTACATCAAAATTCAGGGGGCTACAAAACTAAAAGATAAAAAAATGGAAAACAAAGATTAAGCAACCACACAAAGACACTAGTCAGAGCTACTTTATTAGGTCTGCAGACTGGTGCAGAGGTGGATGTCTTTAGTCCCAGTACTAGAAAGGCAGAGGTAGATAGATCTCTGATTTCTAGGCTAGCCTGGTCTCAAAAAAGTCTGTGAAGTGAAAGAGAAGCAAACAAATGTAGTTCTCAAAAATAGCAAGCACAAGTAGTATGTGTATTCACAATAGAAAGAGTACCATCTTAAAAATCACATAACCATCTAAATATACAAATTTGATCACCAGGGTTATCTTATATGAAAAACTGATAACAGGTGGAAATAATCATTCAGAAAATGTGCCATGTAATGAACACCAAAGAGTACAAGTTATCCTCAAGGATCAAATTTCAAATGACTACGAAATTTCGTAACTTAGGGGGTTCCATGAACAGTTTGTATCAGCTTTACAAAAACCATGATTGTACATGTTTACCATGGCACAAAGCAAAAACAGTTATAATTCCCAAGCATTCAGAAAGCACAGACAGGTGACCTATGTGAGTTTGATTCCAGCCCAGTCAGGGCTATGGTGAGGCCTGTTACAACAATGCTCATAAACTTCTATGAGCATCTGAAAGTTAAAAGACAGACCTATTCATGCTTAGTATTCCATTCCTGAATTTTCCTAGGTATTTGTTTATTTTTCTAACAAAACGTATACAAAGTAAAATATGTTCTTTGTCAACAGAATTGTTATCACACATAAATAATACTAAAAATAACAACTACATGAGAAGTAGAAAGCAACAATTTAGACTTGCAATAGTATATATTTACAACATGTATCATCCAAAATACCCATTTTTAGCAATCATAAGATTCTTAAACATACCAGAAAATATAACTCATACCACTGGGTCAGTAGTACTTGCATGGTATTCATGAAGCCTAGATTCAGTCCCTAGTATGAACCAGAAAAAGGTAGTAACAAGCCAGGAGTGGTAGCTCACACCCTCTACCCCAGCACTTGGGATACAGGAGTAGGCAGATCTCTGTGAGTTCAAGGCTAGCCTGGTCTATATATCCAGTACCAGGACAGCCAGGGCTACATAGAAAGACTGTCTCAAAAAAGCAGGCAGGCAGGCAGGCAGGCAGGCAGGCAGGCAGGCAGGCAGATATTCATCAAAAGCAACAGGCAATAAAAGGTGTTTCTAAGTGCCCTCATGGATTGGTTTAAAAAAGGGATTTCAAAACATTAAGTTAAATGAACTCATGTTTCAACTTTAACTATGAAAATGATCCACTAACAAGTAAAATTCTCAACAAAAGGAAAGAAATTATTTCAAAGACCCTAATGGAAATTTGGGGATTGAAGATTCTATATTGAAATACAAAAATGTATGCCAAGTATTCAAAAACAAATTCACAATTGCAAAAGAAATAAAAATAAATAAAAACCTGTAGCCTTAAATGTACATCCATAGCAATTACCCAATTAGGGTTGATCAGACTGCTCAGTGGGTAGGGAGGGGTACTTGATGCCAAGCCTGATGAGCTGAGTGGAAGGAGAATCAACTCCTACACATTGTCTTCCATACATGCAACCCCTTGCACAAACAAGAATAAACAAATATATTAAGTTAACCTTTATGAGAAAGAAAATTACTCAATACAGAGAAAAAAAAATAAGAGACCCAGAGATAAGTGAACCAACACCCTGCTTACCAATATTTCTTAATAAGGATGACAAGAGAAAAAGAAGTAAAATTTACTAAGACATAAGTCAAATAGTCCCCAAATTTGACTAATTTTAAAAAAAATAAGCTTATAAATCCAAGCTCAGTGAACTTCCATTGCAATAGGTACAAAAAGACCTATTCCTGGCTCCATCAAAATAAAACTGTTGAAAGTAAACAGAAGGGGAAAAGATCTTGAAAGCAAGGCATGCAGGCATGTGTACAGGAAAGCACTGTGGTGGTCTGAAAGACAATGGCCTATACATCGGCTCATGTTTAAATATTGGTCCCCAGCTGGCAGAACTGTTTGGGAAGGACAAGGAGGTGTGGCCTTGTTGGAACAATAGTACCTCTAGGGGCACACTTTGAGGTTTCTGAGTAAGCCATTCCCAGTGTGCTCTCTGCCTCCTGCTTCCTGCTCCATGTGTTTGCTCTACCATCATGGATTCTAACCCTCTAAAACCATAAGCCCAGCTGTGTGGTAGCAAATGCCCTGAATCCCAGCACTCAGGAGGCACAGTCAGAAGGATCTTTGAGTTGAGGCCAGCCTGATCTACAGAGTGACAAGGCTACACAGATAAACCCTGTCTCGAAAAACTAATAAACAAACAAATACATAAAACCACAGCCCAATTAAATTCTTTCTTTTATAAATTGCTTTAATCGTGGTGCTTTATCGCAGCAACAGAACAGTAACTAATACAACCCATCAAGAAGATCAGTGATTAACTTCCAACCATAACAACAGAGGAAAGAAGATGGTGGGATCACAAATGGGGATGGGCTGGACAGAAAGTGAGATTAGTAAAAGAAAAATACTGCTTCTAAAAGTACATTCTCTAGCAGAGACCACACTGTTAACAACCTGCAGCAGCATCCCACTAAGGTGTAAGACAGTCTCCAACACAGACACCATACTAAGCAGCAAGACAGCCTCGGCAAAATTAAAAGGACTCAAACTCCTACAAAATGTTCTCCAACCATAATGAATTTTAATTAGATAAATAAAAGTCCTGTTACTTCTTATAACTTGAATTACTTTAAATCTGAATTTAGAAGGTAGACAAGATAGCACATGCCTTTATTCCCAGCACTCAGGAGGCAGAGGCAGGCGGATCTCTGTGAGTTCAAAGCCAGCCTGGTCTACAAAGTGAGTTCCAGGACAGGCTCCAAAGCAATACAGAGAAAATCTGTCTCAGGGGAAGGGGGGAAGAAAAACCCACAAAAAGACAAAAATGAAATCTGAGTTTACTGACATCTTTATATAAGCAACAAACTCACAGATCCAGAACTACTCTCTTCCAGATGATGAGCCAACTGTCCCGATTTGTTTCCCAGGTTACTCGTTTGTTTGTTTGTTTGTTTGTGAGCCTTTCTTTCCATGTTTCTCAAACAAAACTGGCTGAGTTGGGTGCTTCAGGAGGGATCAGTCAAAGAGACAAAATCCCGTTTCCTCACCTGACTCCTCCAACTCTTCCTTGCTTTGCCTTGGCTGGAATATCAGGAGCAGTCGTGGCCACAGCCACAAACACAGATGGATCAGCCAAGGAGGCCTTGTAGGTTTTTAACATCTTGTCTAGATGTTTTAAACATAAAACTTATTAAGTTTTCTTCTTTTACTGAGACTTGGTCTCAAGTAGCCAGCCTGACGTGGAATTTACCAAGTGTCCAAAGCTAGCCTTGAACTAGTCCTGGGACCATGATGTGTAGCCCTTTTACTACAGTTCCTGTGTATCTACTTCTGTGATCTACTGGTGATTTTTTAACTATCAAAATTTACTA